>BHDV01013933.1:154582-184958 GCA_005406045.1 Adoxophyes honmai
TGCCTACGTTTAGCCGTTTAGGCTGTGCGTTGATATGTCAGTCAGTCAGTCAGTCAGTCAGTTTCTCCTTTTATATATATAGATGCTACTTTTGAATTTTAACAGGTTTTAAGAAAATTAATGTACACCATAAAACTACTCCGAGACTCACTTATAGTGAAATAAAATGGTTACACTTATGTTTATATTTATACAGGGTGAATTTTTAATCGTGAATCGTGACCTTTTTTTCTAAATCCTTACTTAACTAATAGTTACTTGCACCATAAGTTAACTCAAATAGATGAATTGATTGTTTTATGTAAAAAATATATTTTTGTACTTATTTAATTGAAATTCGTGGACACCCTACATGCGATGATTAGCTGTCAAGACAAAAAAGATATCCCGTATCTCCAGTACCGAGACGTAATTTGATCATAAGGATGATACAAAACCTTCGTGATTTCGGTCAATACACCGTTCCAACGCACGCCCAGGCCCGCGGTCGCCCCCGAGTCCATCCAGATGGGTTGTACAGACATACGACTATTTTTTTTACGTAATCCACAACCGAATACAAGGGCTGCTACGATGCCTATCAAGTGAGATTTAGTCTAAATGTGTGGACAGGCATTCTCAATAATGCATTAATTGGACCATATTTCATCGAAGGACACCTAAATGGACAAACCTACCTCGAGTTTTTGACCAATGTGATTCCAGATTTTTTGAGTGAAGTACCGCTTTATTTGAGTAACTTACATTATCAGCAAGACGGAGCCAATGCTCATTTCCACCGCGGAGTTCGCGGCTATTTGGACAGAGAATACCCTGGGCGGTGTATTGGACGAAATGGGCCTTTTGCATAGCCACCATGAAGCCCCGATTTGATACCCTTAATTTTTTATCTTTGAGTCTATGAAGTACCGTCGGAAACAGTAGTCGAACTGCGTCAAAAAATCATCAGTGCTTTTGAAGCAGTAAGAGCTGACATGTTTGTGTTAAATAATCTCAGGCGACGGGCGGAACTGTGCCTACAGGTCCAGGGCGAACATTTCGAACATTTGTTTAAATACGTGTAAATAAAACTTGAATTGAATATCTTCTATCGTTTCTTTCTGAACAGAAGTCAAATCTTCTAAACGTTAAGTACCTACCTATTGGATAAACTGTAAAATGTGTCATTTAATTAACAGTAATATAAAAACCTTTGCAGGTGGGAAAACGTTGCATTTCAAGTCACGTGGTTAGAGTAGGGTGACCATAGGTGATAACAAGTGTGGATCAACTTTCTGTTTTTAAAGATAACTAATTAACGAACATGTTAATTGCGATACCTATAAGAGATTCGTTTTAGTCATCAAAAATATTACCGGAAGACGAGATTACGATTCACGATTAAAAATTCACTTAACTAATTCAGTAGATTAGCTTAACATGTTTCAGGCCAATTTGGCATGTGAGTGTATCTGTTTTTAGTTTTTGTAAATAACAAAATATGATTTGACTTACATCATAGTTGTTGGTTGGGGCCTTGGATTTGATCTTACTCCATCTCAGATCAACAGTATCGGAAACTTCCTTTTTTGGTTCGTCTGAATTTGGTTCCACTTTTCTGATAACTGTATTGGCTATGACAATGTCTTTCCCATCCAGGGAATCTATAGGTTTTGATGTACCAACACTGTCTAGAACTTCGATTTCCATTTCCCATTTTGGTTCACACTTTATAGCCAATGGAGCAATTTCACTTTTAATGTCAGTGAAAGAATCAAATGCTATCTTCTTTGTTGTAACATTTTCGGTTGTTTTGACTAAAGCCTTGCGAAGTATTTTATCAGACCTACAAAATTGTTTCATCATTATAAGTTATCATACAAGTTAATTTTACCTAGTTGGTAACAAACAAGTACACTAGGATGCAAAATTCCATGGATAGCTTAGAGGCGGCAATCGTTTGGCGTCAGAAGCCGTGTTTCAATAACCATCACTATTGCACGGCGTAAACAGCTTCAAACGACTTTCCTTTGGACTTGTCCATGCAATTTTGCATCCCACTGTACATATAAAACACAAGATTTGATGTATGATTTCTTAATGTATCAGGGGAGCAGAAATAAAATTAACAATTGTATATAAAAGTCATCAAATCAAACCTAATACGTTTGAAAATGTCTGCAACAGCAAGAAATAGTGTTGTAGATAAAAAAACTATAAATTATAACCATGACATGAACAAGTGGATTTGATCAGCAGGGCTATAGTCTAACGCACCAAAAATCTACATCAGTTTCAATTTGACAGTTACAAAATCTTGCTTTGAAATTGAAACATTTGGTATCACATAACATCATCGTAACTAAAACCCATACCCATATCTGAATTTTGTCATTTAAACTAATTTGAAGTGATGATTATGTAGCTAAAATTTGCTTTCACAATGTAATAGACAATAGCCCTGCGGATCTATACATCCAACCTGATCAAATCTAGATGAGGTTTACTTGAAAAAATTATGACCTCTCTCTTAGTCAAGTAAGGATTCATGAAAGTTCTGAAGAAAATTAGTATAGCTTTGTTAATCTGGATTCATTGTCAGAAAAGAAAGACAAATATTGCAATCATCAAATAGATTGAAAATAAAAATAATCTTACCTTTCAGCAATAGTTCTGAGTAGATATGCCTTTTCCAGAGAAGTGCAGCATTTGCTACAAATTTTATCTGGTAGTCCATCATTCGACGACACCTAATAACCAAATTAACATTGTACATATTTGACTCAATTCAATCTTAAACAACAACAACTAACTAAATAAATAACACACTTTATCATCAAGTACATCACTAGTTTAGGGATTGAACAACGCACCTTTACATCTGCAATGGCGGTAAGCATTTCAGCGTAATTACCAGACAGTTTGTATCGAAACAGCGGACATAATGGTTTTCTGCTTGTTAAACATATTCGACAGGACTTCATATTGAGAATATCTTTAGGATCCGCCATTTACAACAATAACATGCTTCAAACTATAAGGTTGGGACAACCATACGCGTAACCAAATTATTACGATACGACAAAATCACAAAATTGACGAAACCCAAAATCGAAGAAAAATTTGACAGCTCTCGAGTACAACCCGAATCAAATGTTGCCATAGTAAACACTAATTTACCCGCGTTATCAAAGTATGTGTTTTTTTGATTCTCACCTTACTAAAAAAGTTAAAAATCGTGAAATTTGATTTCAAAATTACCGAGACTTTTCAATTAAGTTTAGTTTTTAAGTTAAATATATTAATTATTATTATTTCTTATTTAATGTTTTTGTTTTTGTGGAATAACAATAAATGAGTTTAAAATGTCAAAAAAAACCGAGACTTAGAACCGCAAATAAATTTGTTTCCACTCAAAAAAAAGGACCTTTTTCGGACCATTTCTGCAAAAGGATATTCACTGGCAAACAAAGCTGATAACCTGATAAGTACTGTCTGACGGTAATCTAGAGTTGCCAGTTAAAAAAAACAATAATTCATTATTTTTGAGATTATTTTCATGATCCAAATCCGCGTTCCGGTTGCAACTACGGTCCTTGTGTCCACGCTACGCGAGCCGAGCACGAGCCGACCGCAAAACTCCCTATAAAGACGGCTCATTCGAGGCTTGTAAGTCGGTCCACACTATACGAATTTGTGTTCGGCTCGTGTAGCGTAGACCATGCTTTACGCATTTAAATTACCCCAATACTCTGGTCAAACTAGATTTCGACGACTGTTTCATCCACAGCTTGCCTGTAGGTAAGTAAAGCGGTTTCATTTTTATAAAAACAAGACTACTATGGTCTATTATTTAATCTCAGATACTAAAATGACATTGGCAGTGTTGGTGTTGCCTGTTTGTTCAAAGTCAAAAATAGTGCTGTCGGGTAAATATTCGGGTGTTTGAACCGCTGTTTTTATTCTCAACGTTTTTTTTATCAGATTCTTTGAGAAATGTGTAATAGGTAATAGTCTAGTATGCATCTACATATAAGGCACAGACACTATATAACACACTTATTGTACCAATTTCTTAAGAAATCTGATAATAAAAAGTGTTGAGAATAATGACAGCGGTTCAAACGCCTAAATATTTACCCTGTCTCCAGTGTCAAAGTTAACGATAGATTAGGCTAGCAACCTGTCACTGCAATATCACGTTTAACCATCTGATTACCCTGAAAATGCTAAACGTGGCACTGGATTTTTGAATTCATGTGCTCTGCCTACCCCTCTTGGGAATACAGGCGTGAGAATATGTATGTATGTATGTATGTATGTATGTATGTAATTTTTGTATCAGTTTTTGTAGGTTATCTCACAAAAAAAAAAAACAATTTGACATTTGTGTTTGTCAATTTCGTAACAGACAGAGATTGAAAAATAGACCGTAAGGGCCTGGCCACATGTCCACGACACGACGTCGTAGTCGTAAACCGACACGATTTTTGCCGTGAAAATCCACGACGCGCGTCGTGAAATTTTCCGACCGCTGCACCCGGGCACCGACGTCGTGTCGGAGCGCGACACGATTTTTGTCGTGAAAATCCACGACGCGCGTCGTGAAATTTTCTGACCGCTGCACCCGGCACCGACGTCGTGTCGGAGCGCGACACGATTTTTGTCGTGAAAATCCACGACGCGCGTCGTGGAAATTTTCCGACCACTGCACCGGACATCCTAGGTATTAATGCCGGTGCGGTGCAGTGTTGCCAACTTAGTGGATTTTCCACTAGATCTGGTGGTTTAGACATTGTGTTTTAGCGGGAAAATATTAGTTCTAGTGGATAGTGGATAAGAGTCGTAAGAGTCGACTCTGAGAAAGGGTTAGTGTATTGTGGGCGATGGGCTAGCAACCTATCACCGCAATATCACGTTTAACCATCTGGTTACCCTGTAATTGCTAAACGTGGCACTGGATTTTTCGGTCAGAGTATAGCAAAGGGCGGTCAGGACTTAGAAAAATTTCGACGATTTTTTTTCTTCTAAAAATGGTGTTTTCTGTTGATAAAATTGAATAGAGCGCATGAAAATAAGCATAAAACGTCAAATAAACTATTTTCTCAGATCAACCAGTGCTGAGATATTGGGTCTCGAAGTTCAAGTTTTTTTTTTCAAGGCAAATTGTAGGCGGAGGGACTTATAAAAATTTCAAAATGTTTTTTTTTTTCCGCAAATTTCTATTTTCTGTTAATGTAATCATACAAAAGACATCAAAATAAGCATAAAACGTCAAATAAACTTTTCTGTCAGATCAACCAATGTTGAGATACTACGGAATAAAGTTCAAGTTTTTACTAACATTAGGTAGGTTTTTAACTTAATTCGGTTCTGGCGCTTCGCCGGCCGCTGCCGCGGCACGCTCGCTTCGCTCGCTCGGCTCGCGCGTTGTGGTCACGGTTCTACCTAACGCTCCTCCTCGCTTCGCTCGTCGTCGTACCTATCTTTTGGACCTACCTACCTAATTTTGTACCATAAAATCGAAATATCTCAACATTGGTTGATGTGACAGAAAAGTTTATTTGACGTTTTATGCTTATTTTGATGACTTCTGTATGATTGCATTAACAGAAAATAGAAATTTGCGAAAAAAAAATTTTTTTTTGAATTTTTTCTAAGTCCCGCCGCCTACAATTTGCCTTGAAAAAAAACTTGAACTTCGAGACCCAATATCTCCGCACTGGTTGATCTGAGAAAAAAGTTTGTTTGACGTTTTATGCTTATTTTGATGCGCTCTATTCGATTTCATAAACAGAAAATAATCATCCTGACCGCCCTTTGCTATACCCCAACCGATTTTTCAATTCATGTGCTCTGACTACCCCTCTTGGGAATACAGGCGTGAGAATGTGTATGTATGTAGCTATGTATTAGAAAAATTACAACCAATGTTACTTTTAAATGTGTTGTGCTTAATCATTTCGGTAATCGTTTAACTTTCTAACCGCGGTAAGTGGTCTTTAACGTCGCAGATTACAACTGCATCAACTAGTCTAGTTACGTAGTATTGTTAGTTTAAAGATACTTGTTTGTAAACAGAACAATGTATCGATATCGATATTCTCGAATCACATTCCTTACACTATTTTCTTACTTACACATTTGCAAGCTTCTGTGTTTGCAGCGATCTTAAGATTTCACGACGCGCGTCGTGGATTTTCACGACAAAAATCGTGTCGCGCTCCGACACGACGTCGGTGCCGGGTGCAGCGGTCGGAAAATTTCACGACGCGCGTCGTGGATTTTCACGATAAAAATCGTGTCGCGCTCCGACACGACGTCGGTGCCCGGGTGCAGCGGTCGGAATATTTCACGACGCGCGTCGTGGATTTTCACGGCAAAAATTGTGTCGGTTTACGACTACGACGTCGTGTCGTGGACATGTGGCCAGGCTCTAAATGGGCTAACATTATTTTAGTTTCCAAATTGCGAGAAATCCTCAAGCTGGGTTGATCTTTATAAATTATAAAAAAATGTAGATTGAAACACTGCTATACCTATGTACTTTTCTTGGTAGATTTTTTATAGGAAAATTTGTAAAAAAAAAACAATAATGTAATTATAAAAATATTATTCAGAAAACTATGATGTTGAGTGAAAATAATGGAATAACATAAGCAGCCACATTAAGAATTATAATCAATTTAATCACTTACAATAAAGCAAACATAATTAATAATCGCCCCCATTTAGTTCGCAACCATAGTAAATACTAGGAATACACGATGTACCAGACAGACACATAGTACCAGATACAGTTTAACAAATAACAATCAACATTAATGCAAACACAAAATAAAAACTTCAAGAAGGCAGATCAATTTCAATAGTTAATACCAAAAACAAATGCAGCCTCTCCGATTTATAATAAGGCTAAATTATATGGTAACAAATAAAGTACAATTTACAGTACAGCCGTTATGGTGAGACCAACTTAAACAAAGATTGTTTAATATTTGTACTTGAACTCCATCTGCAGCAGGTACTTGACGTTAACTTGCGCAACATCGTAAACGATAAATCTGAAATTGTGCTAAGGAAATAATCAAAAATATCCGAGCAGACTAATAATTTTAATAAATTACCCAACATTCAAACCACCAGTAATAAAAGTCCCGGCACCTGACTTAGCAAGGTTTAATTCAGATGGGGGTGAGTTCGTGCAACGTTTCACTAGCTAAATCAGGAGTTCCCAACCAGGGAACTCTCAAGGGGTAGAGAAATCTCAAGGGGGGCGCGAAACGTTTGTTTTTAATAAAAAAATATTTTAATGTACACAAAATCAAAAGTTGTTAAAATAATGCTAGTTTTATTGTGAACACTGATAAAAATATGGGGGGGGGGCATGAAAATATTATTTCTGATCCGGGGGGTGCTCGACTAAAAAAAGGTTGGGAACCCCTGATCTAAATAATACCAAGCTTGATGCCGGGGTTGTACCGCCCCAAAGTGAGTAATTTCTATGAGGTAGATCGGTGAATACGAAAGAACATGCCAATCGGCTTATGGTACGCTAAGTAGGTGCTTTGGGAGCACAGTATAAACAGTGTAAAGGATACTCGTTGTACAGCAGCGCGGTGTTGAGAGGGTTGGTGACGGGCGTGCCGAGGGGCACGGTCGTGCCGCAGGGCAGCGTCACGGCCTGCGCGGGGTCGGGCTGCGTGCGGCCCACGCCCCACGTCGAGTGCTTGCCCGCCGGCAGCTTCTCGATGTACGACGCCGCTGTGCACTCTTTCCTGGATAGACAAACCAATCGGCTCAGTAAAGCAAGGAGATGCGCGCAAGATGGACTATATCTGACATTTTTTGATCGATTGATTAGATACATGTATTTCATTTTGCTTAATTTTCATGCTCATTCAAGTAATTAACAAAAGTATCATCTAATTGTGAACAATAGTTAATAAAAATAGGCACATATTTGTAATAATAAACAGATATTTCAGGGATTCTATAAAATTTCAAAAAATGACGATCTAAGCACAATTTATTCCAAAAAACACATCACAAAATGAGAAAAATGTCCAAGACATAGAAAAAGATAAAAACAGTAATGATAATAGTAATAATTAGCAAGCATTGATTGCATTTTAACGCTTATCGTATTGTGAATTAATCAGCGTAGGGCGCACTGGGCGACAAGCAAAAAAATGGCTAGCGTGTTAACATAAAACTACCCTGCTTTTCAATACTTACATGTCGCCGAGAGCAACTTCGCAGAGCATCATGACGCCGTTGGGGCTGGACGGGTTCGTGTTACAATAGTTAGCAGACTTGGAGACCATGTCCGCGAAGTATATGCCCTTTCCGAACATGTAGCCGGTGACAGGCGCTTCGGGCGGTGCAATTCGAAGACCTTAAAACACAAAATTGGAACCCGTTTAATGAAATGTAGATACTTAAGGATAAATCTAACCAGTAAAACAATAACAGAATCTAACAAATTAGTTTAAAAATTCAGATGTTTTAAAAAGTAGCAAGCAGATTTCGTCCAGCTGAGGCTGAGAAATATTGCAAGGAAAATGGCACCAAAAAATCGCATCAAAATCGACTCCATCCGTTTGAGACCTACAATGCAAAGACACAACTCTAGCCTGAATTTACATCCGTAGAAAAAGAAACGAACCTTGCGAAAGTATTCCAGCAAAGTTGGTGACGCGGGAGCCGTGCCACAACAGCCGGCGGTTGTGGAGTTTTTTGAACGGCTTGTACCGTTTCTCTTCACCGTCGCGTACAACTTTGAACACCTAGAAATAAAAAAGAGTTTTAAAGCTTTACTGAACTAACTAATCAGAATCAAACAGCGTAGGATTTATTGAGCTACTTACCAAACCGTGCAAATCGAATATGTCAGGTAGTCCCTAACAACTTTTTAAAGTTGGTTATTGCTGGCACGACTAAATTACGAACAAGTAGTCGGTTGATTAGATTGTGACAGAAAGCAAGAATGGCTAGTCAAGGGCTTGTAAGTTTTAAATACCTAATACATAAGTAGGTAACCTACAACTAATAATATAACCATTAGAAACTTTGACATAAAAACAAACCTGTTGTATATTGAGCTTGTAATTGGCGTGAGTAGCTGCGTGAGTGTTGGTGGTATATTTCAGGATCATTTCGAACTCGGGCGAGGCTTTGTCGACCGGGATTATCTCGGCCTTTAGTTTGAGGTAGTGCGATTCGATCGGACTTGTAGACTCATCCGTATCTGTAATAAATACCAATTTATGATTAGGATAATAGTCAAGATTCGGCTATATGATTTGGGTGGCTGTGATCACAACCTTTTATAAAGTTGAATCTGTATTAAACCAAGACGTAATTTCAGTTAATGCATAGAACCAAAAACCTAAAGCTGTGTTTTCAAATCTTCCAAGTTTCAAGTAAGTAATTGTACTAATAAACAATACTTTACAATACCTGATTTAAGTAAACTGTAAGCTATTTCAATTTCGAGCAGGTTATCTAGCATCTCAGTCTTGGATTTGATGGCTTCGACGTTATCCAGCAGCGGCGGGTTGTCGACGCCGAAATTGTGCGGCACAAGTGTGTAGAACCTAAAAAAATTACATGCACAACCTGAATAAACGTCTGGAAGAAGCATTAAGGACTGTGTCGGTGGCTTTGAACTTATGTTACCTGTTTGTGGCGTCTACGATCTTATTTCGGCTCGTTTCTCCCTTAGTCAGATGGTCAAGCAAATCCGAAAGTACTTTGTACCCAGACTTGATTTGTTTCTTGGACAACTTTCCCAGCGGCATCTTTTCCGTGTCAAGCTAAAACAAATTTTGAAAATTCAAGTAAAAGTTGTATGTATTATAAGCTTCATTATATATTTTTTTATCAACAAAAAAATAAAAAAATAACCTTTGTAATCTGACAACCTCATGCGCGACCGTCCCTGGTAATGAGAGGCGGTAGCGGGGAGATGGTACTACAAGGGAATAACATTCAGATCAGAACCAAGGACCCGGCTCCCGGGTTCTTCAAAACATTCGCGAGATACCGAGAACCCGGTAGCCGGGTTAATTTTGTACTAGCTATAAACTACTCGGTTCCGCGCAGATGTTTTGATTTTAGGTTTGGTCGTGAATGTGTTAAGTTGAAATTTTTAGCATTCCCTACCTCGAATTCAAGGAGCGTCTTCTTCATGACGTCGATATCGAATATTTGCGTGACTAGCTTCTGCACGGGCATGGGCAGCTTGCAGGTGACGTCGGTTTTCAGGTCGGCCTTCGGTGCGTTGTCCTCGTAGTCCACGTCGATTGGATAGTAAGCGTCGGGATACTGGCAAAGAACGTGAAGGTAGTTTAGACTTTTTAACCAAATCTAGTTAGTTTTAAATCAGAACTCAATAGAATTTAATTTAGGTGTGTGGCTGGAAGTAATCCAGATGAGGCTACAAGATAAGTTACCTTACAGTAAGTCTTCTGTGACCAATCGTTCTGAGTCTTCTCCATGAACAAGTTTTCGAACTCTTGAATGGCTTTTTCAACATTTGAGAAATTTTCAAGTTTATTTTTACCAATTGTAGTTCCGATTCTTCCCCAAGCTCGGAATAGCCAAAACCTTAAAAAAAGAAAGGTACTTTAAATATGCGTGCTTATCTTTTGCTTGATTTATCGCACACCAGGTTTCTGTTTCGGTGTAACAGCCCGAAAATCAAGATGATAACTTACTTTTTCTTATCATCAGCCTCAAGGACTTGCAGTTTGTAATAGGAGTTCTTCTGGGCCACGACATCAGTCTTACCGAGGACTGTCGTGTATTTCTTTCCCGACCAATCCTTATAAACGTGGGCAACATCTTCGAGACCCGATTCGGGATCTACGGCTGAACCTCCTGTGGAAGTTACAGAAGACTTTAACAACGTTCTACTGGAGCGTGGTAAGGGGCAACGCAACCTATGATTACTGATACAAAAGGCATTATCCTAAGTTTAGGATACACAACTACACCTGACACCTATTGAAACCATATGGCATTGTCATTTTACAGAAGAGACGATCTGTCTACTATTTTATGTACCTATATATATTCGACCAGATCGGCGATGTGCTAAAGGGAGGCCAAATTAAGAGTACCCGAAACCGTCGAGCGTGTATGACGAGAGTGATGAATGTTAGTGAAGCGAAAGAAGTATGTCAAAATAGAAGCGAATGGCGCTCTGTTGTCTCTGCCTACCCCGCAGGGAATAAGGCGTGACGGTTATGTATGTATGTATGTATATATGTATTACATTGCATGTATTCATAAAAATTTAATGATTCAATAAAAACATAAGAAAAAAATACCTTTGACTTTTAATTTGGTTGGACCAGATTTGGAAGACTTAGCGTAGAGACTGCCCGACTTTGGTATCGATTTCCCATCAATGACGTCTTGAGGTACTCGTTTTGTTGGCTAAACACAAAAAAAAGTAAAGATAATGAAAAAAAAAAGTGGAACAGTATGTCAGTCAAGGTAGAGTACTCACATCTGACCCCCATTCGGCAATGTTATGCTCTTTGATAAGTTCCAAAGATTTGGCTATGGACCCCGTGGCTGGGTCAATTAAGTCCAGGAACGATGTTTCAACAACCTAAAAAAGAAGAAAATAGTTAAATTACACAGCAAAGAGAAAGTGGTATATTTCCTTGCTGAACCGATATTTCGCATAACGACTTGGAACTTTTTATACAAGCAAGTCTCTTTCTTGACAAGAAGATGAAAAAAGGGACTACTTGCATGAGAAGCTCAAAGTTATGCTGATAAAACAAGAAGCCCCGAAATTCAGTCTAGTTATTTAGGTATCATAGCAGAGTTGCATGATCCGGTCAGGATATCGTCATGTTTCATGGCCAACTCATTACTCACACCCCACCAGCCGGGTTAGTACAGCAAAACGCGAGTTGAATAACGGGCGAGTTAAACTATAGCTGTCGCTGTCTAACTAAAGACTTGTGTTGCGGTGGTAAGCCTACAGCAGGTCATGAATCCTTTCGCGCGCGGCACGTCTCATGTTAGACAGTGACATGCATAGTTACCTCGCACGCACTCTACTCGTGCTTTGTTCTGGTAAGCCGCCTGTAGTTTGGAAAAGTCTGGACTATAACTCCCAGTGATAGTTACCTCTATTTCCTTCTCTGCTATCTCCTCCATTTTACTGCCCATTTTCTCAAGGTCCGCCTTGCTAGAGACGACAGCCGCGGTGGTGTCAGTGATCTTGCTTACAACCAGCCCTCCCAGTTTCAAGATACGATGCTTGATATCCTCCTTTGAGCCTTTGAGTTTGCCGTGCAAAAAGAACTGCAGATTCTTCAATGGTGGGATGGGTATGTCTTTTTTGATTCTGTTGAAAATTGACATTATAAAATAAACCAAAAGGATTTTGCCATAAGCATAGAATGTATGACGGGATAATCTAATATAGTTTTTTTAACATTTTAGACCTAAAATTATACTAGAATATACTAAAATACAAGAGTGATGTTAATCCATATTCTAAACTTACTGGTCAAGAGGTTCTTCTTTCTTAATGATTACCGGTGGTGGAGGCGCCGCTTCAAACAAACGGACACCTTTCTTTGGTTTATACTTCTTGAAAGCTGAACTGTCCTTGAACTCCTTCGGCACTTTCATAGCCTTGCGTTGTGGATCTTGTGTGACGTAGCTACATTTTGTCCACTCACTCACATTACCTATATAAAATATTAAGTTGTGTATTTGCAGGTTCATTAAGTTTACACACAAACCTGTGACGATATTTGCCTGAATTATTGCGACCCGCAGAATCTATTTTATTTATTTGAACATATCAATGAGCAAATTATTATTGTCATACATATTTTGTGGCCCCCCAATGTTTTTGTTAGCCCTGGTTCCCATCTAGTTTGGACAGCCCTGTAGTAAGCTATGCAACCTACCCGTTTCCTGTTCTACCCCTGCATTTCACTCATGTATGATAACTATTTTATTTTTAAGTACCTACCTGTGCACTTGTAGCCAAAGGTATCCAGAACTAACTGTCCATTTTTACATTCGGGGCATGGCTGGAGAGCTCCAAACGCCATCATGTCAGCAATGGCATCCCGACACTGGAAGACACGTCCATCAATGATACAAATGAAAATACAACAAGGAAATAAAAAATTGCCTATTCTAGAATTTTTATCAAAGTTACATTGATACAAATTTCATTATTTCATTTACATAATATGTATAATTGAAAGTTTTTTTTTCGGTTACTATATGTATTGTTTGTTGTTTCATTTTACAAACCTAATCATAACTAACTTATATCAAATGTAAAGTCAACAAGTTATCAAATAAAACTTGCAATGCAAGATCTGATGATGATTATTGTTAATAACACAAACACACAACGGGACACAAGTGAAACTAAATAATTTTTTTAAATAAATATTGTACCTCATCAACAGATGACAAGCAGGCTTGATGGTTAGCTTCAAGAATCTCATGCAAGTCACTTTTGCTGTAATCAGCCACAGCATCCCTGTGCTTAAAAAATAGTTTATTCTGGCTTTCAAGCTTCTTCTGCAAGTCTTTTTCCTTCTTCAAGTCCTCCTCATCTTGTGGTTCAGTCTTCAGCTTTTTTATTGGCACATCATCACCTTTCAAGGGCCTAAAACCATTTTACTATAGTTAAATTATATTCAGTAGAAAAGGGATGTCTATATTTCCCGCATGCTTATTCAGTCTACCAGTTGTCCAATTGACATCTTGATTATTGTTTAAAAGAAAAAATTGTAGATTGTACATAAAACTAAATTTTGGTAAGTTCACAAATAGTTTGGTCAAGAGTGTGGAAATTTCAAAAGAAAATATTTGAGCACCCACTTGATCTCTTTCTTCACCATGTCCTGGTCACTTTTAGACAGGTTATTGAAGCCTGGTAGGCTCTCCCCGCCAGCGAGGTACAACAGTTCCCCTCGGGCAGCCGCAAAACACTTAACATGGTGCCACAGGGGCTGTCCACCATACTTCTGGCCGACTTCTGTGTCATACACAGTTTTCGAAACACGGACCTCATCCTGTTACATATCAAATCACAAATTATTGAAATGAGGAATCAGAAATTAATAACTATAAATATTCCATACAATAATAATAATAGCCAATAGAGTTGATTAACTATAGAAATATTGAAACAGGAGAAAACAATTTTTTTTCTCCAAGAGTCAAGAAACTAATTTTCTGACTGAAAATTAACAGCTCCATTAGTTGCCAACACATTATCATCAGTGACAGTGACTGATACACTGTATATCACACAGGTATAAGTTTTTAAGCTAAAACTGCGATTTTTAAACCATGCTCTCATTTTGTCAGGTTCAGCTAATATGGAAACAGTGCAAACAAAAACAAGATTCATAAAAGCATTCAAATGACATAAATGTACACTGACAGCCAAATAAGAGCAGTGCGGCGGCGCGATGGCGTGACGGTGTCAGTTTAACCGACTCGGTTACAATATTCCAAATTTGTAAGAAGAGGGTGCAACAAAGCATCAGCCAAGAAAAAAGTGTTTTGTCCATACTATCAAGCCGCTTCTCTACTGCTGTAGCTACATTTGGAACTTTTGTTGTTCATAGCTTTAACAGTTGTATCACTCAATATGTATGATTGCAGAATTGAATGAAACATTATTACAGTATAGCTGATGGACAGTGGCGTAGCTAGGGGGGGGGCGGCCCGCTCCGGGCGTCACCCGCTTAGGGGTGAAAGCAATACTGTGAACTTCGGCAGTCAATGAAAAATTATAAAAACTAAAAAAAAACCATTGTAGTCACACTATTGGTACAGTGACACCTACAAAATCCACACCGGGTTGCACCCATACTAGATTTGCCACTGTTGACGCAACAAAAGGTTATAATTTAAAATCTAAAAAGTTGCTTATAGAAACTATTTGAAAATAAATTAAAAGCTTACCTTACAAATCTTAATATCACAATGTTTGCAGGTGGCTCTGCTGGACTTTGAATATTCAATATTGAAATCCTTCAGTGGGCCAATACCATCAGCATCAGCAACTCTTTTTTTGCCCTTTCCTTTCCCCTTTTCTACTGGCATTACAATGCCAGAACTATTTTCTGTGTAACAGATCATTGAATCAAAGAAAATCTACACAAAATAAGATACTGGTGTCCGACCAAAGCTTCGGCTTCGGCTTCGGCCACCTTCGGCCAAAAAAACCACCTTCGGCCAAACCTTCGGCTTCGGCCAAAATTTGGCCGAAGCTTTGGCCGAAGCCGAAGGTTTGCAAATCGAGATTTGAAATTGAACAAACGATGCCAGAGCGAGTTCGCCGGCCCGATCGCATTACTTGCAGTTAATTATATAAATTACTGTCAACACATAACATAACAACATAGTCACACTTGATTTAGAAACGAAAACTGCGCATAATTTACTGCCGTATTTTTTTTTACTATTAGCAAATTCTCGTATTTCTTAGGGTCAACACACCTTCGGCTTCGGCTTCGGCTTCGGCCGAAGGTTTTGATGAAAGCCGATTAATCGGCTTCGGCTTCGGCCAAAATTGTACCTTCGGTCGGACACTATAAGATACACACATAAGACACAATGATAGATACAACACAAATACACAAAAAAAAAGTTTGAGACCACCAAGTTGAGAAATCATTAAAAATTCCTTACTCCCTTCATCAGACATCCAAATGAACAAGTTGGCAACAACTCAGGACTTACAAGTCCAAGGATTTAGGCAAGGACAGGTACTCAATGGCTGATAGTGAGAAGAAAATAGGAAGTTATTTTTTACCTAAATAAACAAATTTCTAATCAACATGGTTTTGAATTACAATCATGAATGAGTGTCTGAGCAGCAACCCTTTAGGCCCCCCATACTCCTCAAGGTCAATTGAGTAAAATTAAGTGTAGATAATAATTTTTTTACATTGTAAAAATGGTATATCATACTCCGTTTATTCTGAGGCCATCAGTGAGTTAAACGACTCTTGTAGTGTAATACATTTTGTACCAACAGAATTTGAACTACTACTACTTATTACACATTGTATTTACCAATTGCTTCCTTAATTCTCTTTTGGTCTTCATTCCTCAACTTATTGAAATTAGCAATATCACTTGCAATCTTCGGCCGCTGTTTTTTGAAAAAACATTCCTCGTGGTGCCAGTTGGGTTGTTTACCATCATGGAATGCAGACTGTAAAATTACATTTTTAATTATAATAAATTTACGATTCCATCGGCCGAAACATGTTATTACAAGTGGAAAATACGAAAAAAATTATACACTTTCAGAGTATTGTAAGCGATTTACTTGCCTGCACCATTACGGCGATTCTCAACGTTCCCTGGTCGATTTTTTGTTTACATCCTTTACAGCCAGCTCTTCCAGATTTGGCGTATTCTGCCTGGTACGGTAATTCAGCCATTTCTAAGGAATGTAATACAAGACTTAGTACTACTGATATAAATTTTACTTCAACAAAAAAGAGAACCGGCGCCGCCGTTAAATACTCTTGTGGCCCTACCAACACAACTCACTCCCTATAATCTACTTCTTAATAGGGACGTGAATTAAGAATGACAATTTTATCTTTAATCGATTTTCTGCGTCGTAAAACTGAAACTGAAATAATCGATCGTACAAATAAAAAGTTTTAATCGAAAGTATCGAAACATCATTTGATTGATCCTCGGAGGAACGAGGAACAAAGTAAATGTCAAAATTTGTCATTACATGTCATAATGTCATTAGTCATTACTATTTATTTGAAGTATGACAAATACCTACTGATCGGTAATATCTTCGCTTAATTCGCTTTTATACACGGATATCCTCGTTTTGATGCAGGTAACATAATATTGATTTTAAAGTTTTAAACAAATAAATAAAACAGTGATTACGAATTTTGTTATAAAATAGCTGGCATTTGACAGTCCACAGTTTTTCAGCTTTATCAATAAAAATATTGTGGTTTTGTTAGTTGCCTTCCATAACTTGTAGTATAGTGGTCGCTGTGTGGTAGTTAATTTGAAAATCTATTAAAATTTCAAAATTCATCGATTTTTAATAAATTTTGCATTAAATCGATCATTATAAAATCGAATTCTGGTTCCTGAGATACAATCCTTACTTCGTTCGTTAGATTCAATTCGTCGAAAATAAAATGTTACTAGCTCTAGTAAATCAAAAAAAAACTGCAAATGAACCTCTAAACCAGTGGTTCCTAACCTGGGGGTAATTACCCCCGTAGGGGTAAAATGGAAATTCTAGGGGGGTAACAGATGGCACTAAACAAAATAATAGTATGTTTGAATATGTGTGGTTTTAATTATTTTGAATTAGCTAGGGGTAAACTCAATTCCCATACTTGTTCACAGGGGTAGTGACATTGAAAAGGTTAGGAACCACTGCTCTAAACATTTAAAAACCATGTTAAATTCTGTAAAATCCTACCAATAATCATTGAAATTCAATCAATTTCAGATTAATAAATATATATTTATTAGACTAAGACATTAACTTTAATGAGATTAAAAAAATACAAAATACAATTTGAGTAGGTATACTTCAAAGGAGAAAAATGTAATGTCCAATTTGCGTAGACCCAAACCGGACGGATAGACATTGAACATTATGGACAACGTGGATAACCTACTCGTTTCGGTTTTAATTTAAATTTTATACCTTTAACTAAATACCCTGGGCATTTATTATAAATAGGTACATTGTTATTTATTACGTACATTTGGTGTCATTTTTTAACACTATACCTAATTCATGTTTTGTTCGTTTTCGTTACCAGTTTTTTTTGTCGGGTTAGTGCGTGCATCGCTTTTACTTGGAAAAAGTGACGCGCGAACTTATCCCCACCACTTAAAAACTAGCGGATTTTGTTGCCGACCACTGTACTCATGTAATTAAATTAATTGTTGTATTCCTATACTCTACCTAATATTATGCCAGTATTATCAAATCTTAACTCTTTTTCTTACTCATTCAAAGACTCCTTATACTTTAACGGATTATTCAATTGTGGTAAATAATGTATTGAAACCTTTAAAGCGAAACAAAATGGACTTTCATTCCAAAAATACGGTCATAACATAACATAATGTAGAACAAAATGGAAAATGGGGACGGTGTATGAAAATAATAAATCTACAGTTATCAGCGGAAATGGCAACACAGACAAGAACCGACAAGTTATTTGAACGTGATTTATTTTGTTTGTATTGTGACTATACTACGTCAGTGATGAATGAAGAATTTCGTATGTGCGAGTGTGCTTGTGTCTTAAATAATACAGTGTTTACAGCGCAAAATTATAATGATTGTTTTGCACGACAATAATAACTAGCCTATTGACTAAATCAAACGACTAGAATAATGGGAATATCACTACTACTTCATTAAAAATTATTAAGAATGAGAATGGTGAAAGTGTGACTGGTGAACGTGATATCTTAGAATGTTGGAGAAAATATTTTTAAATTTATTTGAAAGTGAAATGCATGCATTTGAAGATGTGCCAGAATTGAGAGTAACAGGGAGTAACAATAGAATTTGTATAGAAGAGATAATGAAAGCGATGAAGTAACTGAAAGTAGGTAAAGCTGCTGGGTATGATAGTGACTGCGGAAATGCTAAAAGCTGGTGGTAGTTTGATGGCAGACTGGCTGTATCGGCTCTTTAACCTGTGTTGGCAACAGGGCAAGGTTCCAGACGACTAGACCAAAGCTGTAATAGTGCCACTTTTTAAAGGGAAGGGCTCACAGCAAGAATGCAAAAATTATCGCGGTATCAGTCTGTTAAGCATAGTAGGCAAGTTGTATGCGGGAATTTTGATTGAAAGAGTGACAAATGGTACTGAGAGCACTTATTGCCATCCTACCTACACCAATAATTATAATTGTTTCAACATCGTTCAAACAAATTAAGAGGGTATGCGTTAAAAAAAAGAACTTTGATTTTTTTGGGACACCCTAATGTATGTATGTATGTATAAATCTACTAGACGAAAACCCGGCTTCGCTCGGATGAAATGCGTCTCATAATACATATCAAAGTTCAAAATGTAGAAAGATATTTCTATTGTTATCGGTTCTCAAGGAATATTAAGAACATTTATTCGAGTCGACTCCGGGAATGGGTTAGTGTATTGTGGGCAATGGGCTAGCAACCTGTCACCGCAATATCACGTTTAACCACCTGGTTACCCTGAATTTGCTAGACGTGGCACTGGATTTTTGAATCCATGTGCTCTGCCTACCCTGGAATACCCCTGGGAATACAGGCGTGAGAATATGTATGTGATGTGTATGTTTATTCAAGCGTTTCAACCGTCTTATTCATCTGGACACTTTTCTGTTAAAATGGAAGAATATTCTGATACCCTCGTGCAAGAACAGGAACTCTTAACAAGTACCTAGTCAAAAAAGATATCAAAATTTGCTGCCGATTGATATAAAATCTAGCCAGATGAATGAGACGATTGAAACGCTTGAATAATCGCTCAATTAGCAGAAAAAATACAAATTACACATACTAAAAATCTTATAGTTGCCCTCTTGTAACATGCGATATGGAATTAGAGATCAATAATGTAAACAACCAACTGTCAATGTCAAAGTGACATTCCAGAGGTAGTCAACCTATTTTTGTTACTAATTGATATATTATTGTATTAATTTTTTAACTACTTTTAGTTTATTGACTCATAACAATATTCGTAGCATATTATGTGATAACTTTTGAAAACACGACATTATACTTGTGTTCGTATTTATCCAGACGAACAACAAACACAAACTTAACAACAAACAAAAACTCAACAAAACAACGCATAAGCGGGAGGGAACACATTCGATCACGACAGATGTCAGAAAACGAATAATAAGATTTATAAAATGGCTTCCATGCGCGGAGGTAGAAAGCAGTCTACACACGATCTTTTAAGTCCGTCCATCGCAAGTTGAACAATATTTCATCGTTTCATAAGTTTCACTGAACAATTAATTATATAAATATGAATACGAATAAAAATACGAGCCAAATGTTTGCAATTTCTAACCATTGCCAGTGGCATAATTATAAAATAATCATATTTGCATTTAAAAAACGATGTGCTTGTTCCTTTGTTTATTTAAATGTTTTGTAATGTTCACACGGTTTTATTCTGCTAATAAATTAGTTGTACTCATTTTTATCTAGCGTAATTATTGAATTTTAAGTTTTCCTAATTGCGTTTGCTTTTATTGCAATGGCAACACGTTTGTTTACAACTTTGATCTCTAATTCCATATCGCATCTTATCTCTGTAATATTTACATTTTACTTGGCTCGTTTTTCAGCGACTACTCAGACTTAGTCCTGTTTAGGTAAACTCGCAACCTACGTGTGTGTACTGGCGCGAGCTACTAGAACAGATCTGACGAAGCGTGTATGACACGCTTAACAAGTGATCTGTCGTGAAAGCCGTAAAAAAGCGATCTGTCATTGTTGTCTGACTATTGCTGTTTTGCTGTCAATCTGTCATTCCATTTGACGTAACTTGAATGCGATTAGCACTGTGCTGTGTTGACTGTGTTTTGTGATTATCTAGTGTTATTTTGCTTTCCTGTATTATATTTTGAATGTTACATAGTTCACGGTTCTATACTAGTTCAACAGTATGAATACGCTCTAAACCACTTACAATAAAATCGTGAAATAAATCTTAAGCCGGCTTAGCTTAACCTAACTAAAAAAATCACCACCCTCAAAATCTGCGGAGTCAACGCAAACGAGTTCATTCTTTATCTCTGTATTATCTGCATTTTTGTTGGTGTCTAATTATGAGCAATAGAAATAACGGTGGTCAAGAGGAAGATTTGAGAGACCAAGACAGTTCAGGTATTTTTTGTGGATATTGTTCTTGTTATTATTTAATGCTCTTCCAGGATATTTATATAGAAATAATAATACCACGGTTGCGTGTGAAAAATGTTGTATGGTATCACAACTTATTTTTAGTTAATTTGTGCATTAACTGGTGTTAGAATATCTTCAAACACAGCTTTGGTCAATAATTGTAGAAACTGAAGTTACAGATAATTACTATAAAATGGACAATATTTTATTCGGTAAAAACTAAAATGACTCATACAAGACATTTCTTTGTGTGACTATTTGGTCATTTGCAAGTTGAAATTATTTACTGGAATTTACCCATTGAATTAGTATACATAACAAATAATGCTGGAACCAAAAAGGAAATTATTACCTAACATTGAGTGGGGAATCAATAATCATGCTATAATGACACTAACTGTTTCCTTGTTTTCATAATATACCCTGATCCTTCTTCAGAGTACTTGCTTATTGGTGAGAGGATAATTAAATGTTTATCACTTGTATTACAGATGAGGAACATCCAATCATTCCCGAAATTCGCGTCCTGTCGCGGCTGACAGGGCTTCCTGTTAGATCTCGAAGCTGTATTGCAGGTGCACCCGGCATGAATGGTAATAATTTTCCTTTCCCACTCTGTTCCTATTTACATGCTACATTAGAAACTCGATTATCTGGCCCTCAGTTTTACATATTCACGATTATCCAGACTGTCAACCACCACAAAATTATTCTAACATAACCATGTCTAAACTGGCTAAACGCCCCATGTACACCCGCCTGATCACCTTTCCACGCATGTTGTATTCTTTTAGAGTCATTCTTACTTCATACATTCGATTATCGACTACAATTAGTCCGGTTAATAGAGTTTTACTGTATTGAAGAAACTTTAGTGCAAAATCTGTAAATGTAATACATATTACCATACTCTACTGAGCCCACAGGCAGCTATCATTGGTGGACATGCCCTTTTTCTCTCTTTTTCTTTTATTAACTATTCTCTCTAGATTTGTTTTGTGAAAACTGTATCCATATTTGTGGGATAGTTTTGAGTTTATCTGTCTGGACAGGCTGGTATTGTGAGGGACTTGGTTCACTGTATTCATATGTACTGACTCTGAAAGAGTTTCCTACATAAATTTGTTTGTGTGTTTGATTTACAAATGCATCGCAATTCAAGGTAGTGTAGGTTGTGTACTTGCCGTGTTAGATTTTGACTAAAAGTAAAATAATATTTGTACATAAACAATCTCAAATGAGTTAGGTAGTGTACAGACAACAATACATAGGTCCAAGACTTAACAAGACAAAAGACTTAATTTAAATTAAAGTTTTAAGACTTAACTGCTAATTCTATTTCTGACTCCGTGTTCTAAGATTCAAAAACATACATACATACAGTCACGCCTGTGTTTCCAAACGGGGTAAGCAGAGCACACGAAACCTGACATAGACAAAACCATGATTATGGCTATATCACGCTTTGCAGCCACTTCTAGCATTGTTTTAGGTTTGCGAAGATGGAAGATGTAGAATAGTGACAGCTTGCTAGCCTGTCGCCTAAAGCATACCTAAACCTATTTCCTTAGTCGCCTCTAACGACATCCACGGAAGAAATGGAGAGATGTTATTCTATCCCGACACCGCACGGAAACACATTCAAAACAGATTCAAAAACCCTTACTTGACATCTGTTACTAACGCAGGCAACACGCCGCCTGCGCCGCCGCCGTCTTCGGTGGTGTCTCCCGCGCGGCGCCCCAACCGGCTCGAGCGGGACCGCTTTTTCTGGACGCTCATGGGCAACTCATCGAGGACCAACCCACGGTAAGTTGCTAGTCCGACAAACACTGCTGTACCATAGTTTGGGTATGTGTAGTGGATGGGTGTGTTGGGAGGGGAAGACCAAGATGGACGTTCCATGAGCTAACGAACTAACGAGCATGTATGAATGCACTAATGAATGTGGATGAAGCAAAAGAGGTATGTCAGGATCGTAGCAAGTGGAACAAAGTGGACAAAGTGGTCTCTTCCTTTCCCCTTGGGAATGAGCCGTGACGGTATGTCTGTACTATGATTTTTGCAAATAAATTGACTTTGATATAGATGAAATTGACAGCAGTGGCCAGAATTAACTTTTTTTATGCAGCTGTAGGAGCGGTCCTGCGCCATCGCGCAACGTGCGGCCCACGCAAGTGGCTGACATCATCATGGCGTCCAACAGGCGCTTTTTTCAGCCCTCGCGCTGTCGGCCCTTTGGTGAGTCAACACCCTCCGGGCGATTTCTAGAGTGTTTCAACCGTCTCATTCATCTAGCTACAAGTTCTACAAATCTGCTGCCGTGACTGAAAATACGGGCCTCACAACTCACAAAATTACGCTTATTTGGCTTCACCCTTATACTAATACTCAATACTTCCGTCTTTACGATTTGTTTTAGACAATGTCCAAATATGTCAAATTTAAGACAGATATTTTCATATTTAAAACTTTTAGCTAAATGCCATAATATCTTAAAAACCCATAAGGTTATAATTTCTATCTTATACCATAATAGTTTCTAAATTATTACACCTTAACCCTCATGTTAGAAGTGTTTTTTTTTTCGAATTCCTTTTTTCATAATTTTATTTGTCCTATATACTTTAATTACAGCTTTAAACAACGAAACCCCAAGCACGTCGAACGCGGCGACGTCGCTCCTAAACGTTATAAGGAACAACATGGAAAACAGGACAGCCAACAGAACGGGTATACATCGCTTCCAAATTTGGAAACGAGCTAAAATATTTTTACTGTCAATAAGAGTGGTTAATGTTGCGTATGTGGTTTGAGACAATGTTTCTTATGTTTTTGTCATAGTGTCGGGCGGGCGCCCGCTAATGCTGACGCGGCCTTCTCGGACTGAACGTTCGGTTAACGCCCCAGAAGCAACTGTTAACTCCACACAGTCAGAAGAAGGTATAAAACACTTTGGGATTTAATAAAAATATTTTCCGTCCTTTTTTCAAATGTTTTTATCTATGCAGATAACGATGTGAGGGCAGGATCACCAAATGCGGCCGATGATTACGTAGAAACAGTTATAGAAGGTAAATGTTAGGTTTACAAACTTTATGTATGGTCAAACCAATTGATTTCTTACCCACTGCAGAACATACATAATACATACATACATACATATTCTCACGCTTGTATTCCCAAAAGCGGCAGGCAGGCAGAGCAAAGAATTCAAAAATCCAGTGCCACATTTAGCAAATCCAGGGTAAACAGATAGTTAAACGTGATATTGCAGTGACAGGTTGCTAGCCCATCGCCCACAATACACTAGCCCTTTCCCAGAGTCGACTCTTACGGCACCCACGGGAAGAAAGGGGGAGGTGCTATTCTAAAGTGAAGTCCAGAATTAGGCGAACTAACTTGACAGCCGAAAATGTTGCCAGACATAGGAAAAAATAAATAGTGATAAGTTTATGTCGACATAAATATGTCGATATTACCATGTGCTTTCTATAAATCTGATTCTATTTAAATTTTATCAAGTAATTCGTCGAAAGTTTCACACTCTTACATAATTTGCCAAATATGGACGAACTACTGCAATTTACCGCGATTTAATATGATCTGAAGGATGTAAGATTTACTAACAAAAATGTATCCAAGTTGGTGTATTTTTAATTTCTACCAATTTTTATTATTATTCATTTACTTAGTAAAATTATTAGTTTGATTCCAAACACAATAATAATAAGATAACAAAACTTTTTACTTTAAACATCGATTTTATAACAAGACTTTTTACTTTAAACATCGATATTAACAGCACTGGCCAAACTGTGGCAACTTTAGTGCACAATGAACTGTCAAGTTAGTTCGTCTAATTTTGGACTCCACTTTAACCCGGCACCACACGGGGATTGAACATTGTACCAGACATAAAAACTTTTCTGTTTATTTTTATTGGCCACTAAGATTTTTAGTTGCAGTCAATTGTTTTATGAATAAAAAATCTTCTGTCACAAGAGAAAGCAAATGGTCATTTTATTTACGAAAATAACTGATTTTAATGTAGTTACAGTTCCTGTCATTTAACGTGACATGATTTTAAGTACTAGGGGAAGTTCGCGCATCGGTTTTTTACTGAAAAGCGATGCGCGGACTTACCCCCACTACTTAATATCTTGCCAAGTTACATTTCGGTTACTGTATATTACAATAATAAACGTTTACTTTGACGAACAACGCAATTGTCATTATGACGTTAACTGTAAATAGTTTCTACAGTAGTTCAGGAATCAATTGGTTCGATTGTAATAAATAAAAATCAGACGCCTTTTTTTCCCATTCGTGATTTTTATTAAAAGTAACAAAAGTTAACTTTGAATTTTTGATTATGACCAAAGACGAGATATTGTATAACTTGCAGTGGAAGAACCAGTGGCGTATGAACCGGCAGCGACTGCTGAGGAGCCAATCAACATGAGCACAGGCGCTATCTCTCTGGAGGAGGAGATCGTGGAGATCGACACGGAGCCCGAGGCGCCCGCGCCCGCGCCGGCGCGCCCTACCCAGGTAGGCCTTCGCTGAACCCTTACTTTGCTACTGCGAACAACTGTAGAAAAATACGGATAAGTCACGTTTTAAATCGAGTTTAGCTCGACATGTTTCTGGTTAATCCGTAGCCCTTCATCTAAGAGCCGCGGTGGCTACTGCTACTGCTCCCAAACGCGCACTACGCGCCACCGCTTTATTTGCATGACTGCTACGGATTAGCTTGAAACATGTCGAGCTAAACTCGATTTAAAACGCGAGTTATCCATATTTTTTAAAAAGAGTGAGTCTCACGGTAGTTTAATGTTCAATGTACTATGAAGTTGGCAATGTATGAAGTATTGAACGTGACAAGGCATAATGTTGTAGCCTAGCGCTACCTATCGTCAAATAGATAAACTTTTGATACAAACGTCATTTACATACTCAACTGTCAAATGATAATCCTACATGGCGCCAATGAAGTTTCGAAGATCAGTTGCTTAAACTTCTAACTTTCTCTCTGTGGAATTCCGTCGTCAAGCATAAAATCTGCCTGGAGAGAGATCGCTCATGGAGTTTTTCCCACAATGTTAAGCTGTTCTTGTATCCAAAAAGTAATGTCAAATTCGAGTTCAGCTCTGCCAAATCGGTCACTAAACATGATTTTTGGTCACAAAAATGTCAACAGTCAAATGATATCTTGTATCCAAAAAGTATGTAAGTGCTTCAAAATCAGCCAAAAACGACACCCAACGTAATTTTTAAAAAATGTAAATATGTTAAAGTAAATGTAAAAGGAATACAAAAAAAAATCGAGTTCAGCTTTACTAAATTAGTTGAAAATTACACCCAACACGTTTTTCGCATCTAAGCAACGCATCTACCAAAATCCTTTTACTTTTTGGGCAGGGACCCGGACAAGAATCATCGAAATCTTAACCGAATAGTTCTGATCAGAGCTTGTTTCGGAGTGTCCTGCCAAGATTTCATATCATCATCATCATCGTCATTACAATCCATGTTGTGTTCCTTAATTCTCCTGCATCCACTGTTAGATGGCGATTTTTTCAGACATCGTCATATGTGAGCAGCATGCTCCTGGTTTGGCCTTAGAAGTTAGTACAGCTTGTGTACTACTACAGCTTGTTGAAAATTATCTTAGAAATTCATACGACAATGCACACGCCTATCTTGCGTGGGATTAGTTTTTAATGAAAAAAAAAAAATGTTTTTAGGAAAATCCAGGCTTGCCTACAGAAGAACCCAATGAAGAGGCCCGTGGAGCGAAGAGGAAGAGAGAAGGTAAGTACTTCCACACGAGCGGTTTTGTGGCGGAGCTCCACCGACGCGTGCACGTTGCAGTTTAGCGCTGGCATCTTTCTGGTACGAAATAACCGCCACGGTACTACCACGCGTCCGTCTCGCATCAGCTTCGCACTCGTCGCGTTTATTTTTACCAGAAATGTTCCTGTGGTGGAACTGCAACGTAAACGCCGCGGTATCGTTCCGCCGCGCAACCCTCGGTGGGAATGGGCTCATTATCCAACACAAATATTGCATTGATTGACATGAATTGACAAATCTTCGTTCAAATTACAGGTGATACACACGAGTCAGTGTCGTCGCTTAACCAAGTAAGTAAATAAATTGTCCTTAAAATTTAATAGTTTTAAATTTTAAAATAATTTATTATTAATATTCATTTTAAAACTTAATAATTGGATAGATTGATAGTTTGTATGCACCCTTCGATCAATAATACAAACAGATTACGGGTCGCTTACAAAATCAATTTGCACTTGAACATACATCCCATTGTACATTTGGCGGTTTTATATTAAAATCAAACAGTAGTTGTAGGGTCGTTTACTTGATACTGCTTAACTAGAACAACAGACAGAAAATTACTGCTATCATAGTAGTTGGCAATAAACTTGGCAAGGTATTAAATGTTGAAAGAAACGAAAGAAAGAAAAACATTTATTTACAGACAGATAAAACGTTGTTGTTGATTTAATCTAAAAATAGGATTTGAGCAAGTAATAACTTAATCATAATTATATGTACGCGGGACTTAATAACTTAATGCTAGTGTATAATATATTATTTCAACTATGTGGAAAACAGTGCCAAAAGGGCTGCACTGAGCATGATATTGCGACAAGCCACAATGATGATTTTCAGTGCGACCCCGGAAATTTAAAAGAGTATGTTCGCGCATCGCTTTTTCCAGGCAAACAGGTACCCCCACTACAAACTTCTACCACGTTTGATGTCGAGGATTGTATTTCTCGATTACGCGCTCGCATTGCCCTGCTAAACTCCGGTCGCGGAGCACAGCACCGCCGCATTGTGCAAGCGTGAGGGCAATATTACTGCACGCGTGCAAGAGATAGATGGCAGCTGGTTAACGCTCGAATTTCGCTGTGCTCCGCGACCGGCCTTTAGCCTCGCTGGTAGTGTTAGATGGTCACATTGTCGCGTCTTTAGTGCCTCCTGGGGCTGCTGGAGTGTCCGGTGTGCATGGAGTGGATGGAGCCGCCGATCGCGCAGTGCCGCCGCGGCCACCTCGTGTGCGGCGCGTGCCGCAAGCGGCTCGACACCTGCCCCGTCTGCCGGACGGCCTTCTCCTCCGTCAGGAACCGCGCCATGGAAAATGTGAGTAACAAGCTTTTTTTTAATACGTACGGAACCCTAGAAAGAGATGAATTTTATTTTAGGACAACTGAAGTAGGAGGCAAATAGTTTTATGTATGCGTACTGTTATATACAGGTGGCGGGCATACTGCGTTACCCTTGCCGGCACGGCTGCGGACGCGAAGTGCGGCACGCTCGACGCGCGCGGCACGAGGCGTCGTGCCTGGCGCGCCGCTACGCCTGCCCGCTGCCCAGCTGCGAGGCCACGCCGCCCATGCCGCGCGCCGCGCTGCCGCAGCACTGCCAGGTGGGGCGAGGGTCGCTAGCACACGGCTGCGGCGCGAGTGCGGCACGAGGCGTCGTGCCTGGCGCGCCGCTACGCCTGCCCGCTGCCCAGCTGCGAGGCCACGCCGCCCATGAACTAACGGACTAATTAGGGCCTCCGCTAGCTGCCGTGTACGTCCGCCGACTAAAATACTAGCCTAGTCCGAACTAGGCGTTAGCTCTACCAGTATTATGAATAGTCCGTGAGCGTGTTCGCGTGCGCACGGAGCGGACGCCCACCGCCCGCCACGCGTACTATATTTCGTAGCATGCGCCCCCGTCAGTTAGCGATGTTCATACAATTTCTCATTGGGCGTACGTCGAGTGTACTACGCGTCAGCTAGCGCAAGCCCTTAGAATGAATGTTTTAACCACTGGGTTATTGCTCTTTTTCTTCACATGCCTTAGTCAAAATTCTCTCGCAGACGCGGCACCCGGCCATGTACCGCGCGGGCGCCGTGCAGCGCGTGTCGCTGCGCGTGAACTGCGAGCAGCACCAGCAGTGGGTGGCGGCGGCGCTGGACCAGCTGTTCCACGTGCGCGTGGACGTGGACGTGCGCACGTGGGGCGTGGTGGTCTACGTCGCCTACCTCGGCCCGCAGAAGCACGCCAAGAATTATACGTATGAGGTAAACTAGTCTATAAAATACTCATTGCTGTCAACATATGCGTTTTCGTGAACTTTGACGCAATTTGTGTGTTGGTGGAGTTTGAAGAAGTTAGTGGTTTTACAGCTAGCAATAAATTGATTTGGGCGTTCCTTATATCTGATTGGATTGCGTAGGGAACTGTTATATTATTGGTCTGATGATGGATTCTGATTGAGAGTAGATTCTAAAATGACGCCATATCACGTGAAAATGGTTTGTAAAAAGCGGTACAGGAAAGGGTAAAGGGTATTTTAAACGGAATAAGGGAGTAAATACGCGTGAACTACATACTTAAAATCTTGTCATTTTAAATATCGGGGACTGCAAACTGGACGTGACGTGACATTGCCGAGTGTACTCAGAAAAATTTGCATCCCTCACAAAACACGAAAAGCAAAAGAAAATTGTATCTAATTGCGCCTTTACGGTCCGCGAGAAATGCTAGTTCCTATATGATTGGTTGTTCCCAGGTGACGGTATCAGGCCGCCACAACTGCCGCGCGCTGGTCTACAAGCGCACAACCCACAGTGACCTCGAGAACGCGGTCCTCAACACGAGCCGCCAGGACTGCTTCCACCTCACGCTCGACCAGGCCCTCAACTTCCTCCGCTACAAGAATGAGCACTCGGAGACGGACAAAACCCTGGACTTCACCATCACCCTCGCAGAGAGCGGCGAGGCGGAGGAGCCACGAGAGATATCAGACTGCGGCAGCCCCAAAGAGTGAAATAGAGATTAGATATTTAAGTGATGTCAGATCCCGTTCAGTTTTTCTGCCGGCCAATACTGTCGGGGATTTTTAAAAGTGCATAAAAGTGAACTATCGGACCCTCTGTGAACCATAATCAGACCAGCAGGATTGTATCGCGCCTTAAGCCGTTTGGACTAGACAAGTTTTTAGTCGAGTTGCGAGTCATTAATTAACGTACATCAATCAAACACATTTACTTACTAAATTACTCGCTACTCGACTAAAATACTGGTCTAGTCCGACCTAGTTATGTGAGCGGTGAGACTGGGCGAATGACAAATCGCATTGGTCTCGGTACTACATTATTGGCAAGATATCATTGTGTTACATTTTTGTTTATTTGCTAGATAGCCTTCGTGTCAGTACACCGTGGGGATTATTAGATTATTCCACAGTCATATAATAAAAACGCAAATTCTGATTGTTAATCGTAGATAAGAATTAACAATCTTCATACTAACACTGCCTTCCTCTGAAGTATAAGATTGATCCCATCAAAAACATTCTGTAAAAAATCTACCCAAGTCTCGTTGAAGCTGCTTGTTTATCTCTAAAAAGTAATGAAATCT
>BHDV01013933.1:216726-229677 GCA_005406045.1 Adoxophyes honmai
TACATACATACATACATACATACATACATACATACATACATACAATCGAACTGAGAACCTCCTTTTTTTGAAGTCGGTTAAAAAGGATTTGAAACGAGTTGTAACAATAAAGGTTATGATAAGTAGTAGGGATTTTAAGGAAAAATGAAAAGGGATTAAATGATAGAAGTCTATGCTAAATGTACTTAGGGATAGAAAATTGATTTTAATAAGCAAAGTTTTTTTTTAATTTTTATAATACGATTTTTTGATGTGAAGACAAACAGATACAGATAATATAAACAAAGCGCAGTACACAAATCATTACAGTATGAAAAGTTGATTGTTATTTTTTTTAAAGAAAACTAAACCTATGTATTTCTCGTCAACAAAGCGTGCAAATTTAGAAGTTAATATTGTTTAAAATTTGGTATGTTTAATTAAGTATTCCGCTATTATAATCGAGTTATTATAGTGTCACTAGTGTTGTTAACTATGTAAGTATTCATGTTAGGAAAAAACATGGTTCCTTATTTTTTTTATGAAGTTAATGTTTTTGATGAATAAGTTTTTTTTGTCATAATTATGTTGCCTTCATTCATTAGTAAAGAAACTGCTCACATAACAGGTTAACTTACAGGGTAGGTACCTACTAGGTTCTGTTAAGTAATCTTTTATTTTTGTTGTGTTGTCAAATTAGAATTTTATAAGAACATGTCATGTATTTTTTTTTAAATAACAGAGGTTTGGCAGTAGGTAATGTCATACATTTTTTTATTTCTTTTTTTTTTCCAAAAACGGGGGAGGTGTAGTGTGGGCTACGCCACACTCACACTCTCCCACTATGTTACTCTATATAAGTCTTGGGTTAGTGTAATTAAAGAGAGTCTTAACGCAACAGTTGTTCTTTCTATACGCCTCCCACATCGCTCCTCATTACAGAAAATACAATTATTTTTATAACAAACAGTGCGGGGACTGACCATTGATTCGCAGAGTAACGCCAAGTCGCCCAAAGCGTTGATGTCGCCGACGATCTCGCGCCGCGACACCGCACCATCGCCCAGGCTTGAGCCCAGGATTTCTGCTTCCCGCTCGTAAGCTTGCTTGAGCTCCTGAATAATAAATCATTCACCCATCACAACACTTTATTCTCGAATATTATATTAGACAATGGGGGAACATAAATGGGTTATCAATCAAATAGTGAAGAATTTTATTTTTTAACTGAGGATTTTTGTTCTGATCACCATAAAATCGAACCATTGGCCACTCTCTGTCAGGCGTATTATCGTTAACATCCAGCTACTTCACACTTGAATACCAATCAATGATCTACAAGCTCATTAACTTGTTCATTTTTCTCTTCGCTCTCAGGCTCAACAGTCGCCTTCCAGTTGGGCAAAGACTGAAGGAACTGGACGATATCAGCATCCGCCAGCCACTTGGCTGCTCTGGCGGGTGCTGGTGGAGCAGTGCGAGTATGGTGAGCGCGGGCCTGCGTGGCGAGGGCGGCTGAGAGGGCCCGTAAAGCGTGCTTTCCCTACAGAAACCTACACACTAACCTGTTCATTCTTCTCTCCAGCTACTTGAGCACGTGCTTCGGACTGTGCGAGCGTGAGGGCGATATTATTGCACGCGTGCGACAGAAATAGATTGCAGTGGGTCAACGCTCGAATTTTACTCTGTTCCGCGACCAGCCTTTACCTGTTCATTCTTCTCTCCGCTCTCAGGCTCGACAGTCGCCTTCCAGTTGGGCAAAGACTGAAGGAACCGGACGATGTCATCATCCGCCAGCCACTTGGCGGCTCTGGCGGGAGCCGGTGGAGCAGTGCGAGTGTGGTGAGCGCGGGCCTGCGTGGCGAGCGCGGCGAGGGCGGCGGAGAGGGCCCGTAAAGCGTGATGAGCCCCGCAAGCGCCACAGCGTCGGACGGCGCGAGCGCAGCTCAAGACTGCCGCCCAGCCGACTTGGCAACACGAGAAGATCACGCGGTGCCTGACAAATAAAACATACGTACATACAATCACGCCTGTTCTAAATGGGGTAGGCAGAGCAGACGCGATACAAACAAAGAAATGGATCGGTGTTATTCTAACCCGACACCACACGAGTAAATAAATAGCTGGAAAACGTATAATTTGATGGTAAGTTTGGGGTCAAAAATTTGCGACGTGAATATTGTGAATAATCGTTCTTTGTATTTTAACACTGTCTCGCATCAACACTTTAGGAAATACCTAGCTAATTTCACTTATCGTATTTTGTTTCATTGTTCAAAATACATAGAATACTTTGAACTAGAGAAAAGGTTGGGTTTCAAACAATGTAACGCAATAAAATACGAGATTAATACGAATTATTCAACGTCGATATTAATTAAAAAAATTCACAGTTTCTATACAAAAAAACATCACTGCACATTTACATAAAAGTACTAATTCAATCCATTAAAAAAATAGCTACCCCGTGTTATTGGGATCCGGCGGGGCGCGCTCTCGCCACGCCGCCGGCTTCATGGCCGCTTCGATGGCTGCTCTCGCCTCGCTCGCCAGCCGCTCGCTCTCACCAGAACGAACGTAGTCCGTGATAAAAGCACGAAGAGAACATTCGCCACCACTGTGAGAAGAATGAGGTAAAAAATTATTGAAGGCCTAATAAAAAAAGGGGTCGCTGAAATTGAAAATAAAATAACAACGGCAATGTTTCCGCAGACTAACGGGCAAACCTTTAGTATTTTTGTGGTTTCGAACCAAAATGGTAATAAGAACTCTTATGGCGTGACTGTGAGTAAAGATTGGTGATTGGTCGTTCCACGATTGGCCGGGCTGTGATTGGTCACTTGTCATGCCGCCTCAACCGTCCGCCGTAATGAGTAAAACGTCATCAACTCATCAACAACGCCACCCTACTCCCTACTCGTGTCTGTAATCGGCCTAAGACGAACAATGTGGGTACGCGCGCGTTGAAAGCTGATTGGTCGCTCGGCGATTGGCCCTGCTGTGATTGGTCGCTTGGGACAACAGCACTCACACGACAGGCTCGATGTCGGCGGTGAGCGCGTGCAGCGCGGGCAGCAGCGCGTGCAGGTGGCGCGGGTCGGGCCGGCACACCAGCGGGTAGCGCCGGCTGGCCAGCGCAGTAGTAGCCACGGGCGCCGCTGCCAATACAGACAACTTCAGCAAGCGTCAACAAAACTCCGGCTTCTAACTTGGCAAGGTACTAGGCACTATTTAAAACCTTTCTAAGTTAGATACCAGGGATTGTAAAACTGAAAATCTTTCCTGTCTTTAACTGTTTGAAGAAAAACGAATAGTCTCCACATGTATTAATTGTGCCTGTTTAGACTTGACTATGGCGTTCGACTAAGTAAATCACAAGGCTTATCTACAAAACATTAATAATTCATGGCAAAGCTGAAATGTCCCTAGTCCTTTTGACAGTTGCATAAAATGTAAAGAAAATAATAAGAAATCATATCGGTGCTTATTCTAAGTTTTGTCCGAATTGTGCCAAATTAAATTAAGTGGACCTCAGGGTAGCATTCTAGGACTTTTCCTATTTGTTAATACACAAACGAAATTGTTGGTCTATATTTTTTGTCTAAATCATTATCAAGCAATAGGTATGTAGATATATTATTATTCTAGGTTGGCCATTTATCTGCTCCTACACTTAATGTCAACGGTAGTATTGCGTTATGTACGGTTCAATAGACAGACATCAACAGACAAGTTATATCGCAGAAAAAAAACTAGATATGTCAAAAATTACATTTTCTCGCTTAAAAATTACTACTGAGCCACAAACGTACCCGTCAGTTTGAACAGTTTATCCCTTCGCCGTTGGGGCCGCTTCTTGGCAAAATAGTCCGCGATCCGTAGTTCAGTGGTGGTGTCCGGAGCACCCACCGCCCGAGCCGCTGCTAGAGTCACGCTCTCGATTTGCAAGTAGTCAGTTAATAATAGTTGCAACTGGCAAAAAAAGAAAACATATCGTGTATTCATACAATAATAACAAATGAAGCTTTCACCCTACAACGTTATAAGTTGCAATATAATTATGACACAAATCAACCGCTTTGAAAATACTTACTACATTATACAAAGATACATACATCACACATTTCTAAATGCGGTAGGCAGACTACACCACACACATGACCATTTCAAGCTTCGTAGGCACATTCAGCATATTTTTCAGATTTCAAGCAAAATGAAATAAGTATAATGGTAAGCATCCTAGCCTGTCGCTCAAAAATGTACCTGATCCTATTTCCTTAGTCGCCTCCTATGAAATGGATATACCATTTATGAACATGGTACGGATTACCAAAGTAGCTGGTTTAAATCCAGCTCCTATTATTCTTCGCATTGACATCAAAATACACTTACAACTTGTTGCACAGCGCTCCAATAATGCATTTCCGTGTGAAGGCACGAGTCCGGTATGTGATGTTTCTGCAGAGCCGCGCGCCACAGTTGTAGGAGTCTGGAATAAGGAAGTTGCATTTTTCGTGATAGCAAAGCCTGAAGTAGAACAAGAGCTTTAGGATTCCGTAGTCAAGTAGAAATTCTCAAGAAGTCGTTAATTGAAACCTAACACGACTCATTTCCGTGTGGATTAGGATTTAGAATAACACCTCTCCAGTTCTAGCATATTTTTTAGGTTTTAAGTTCGCAGGATGGCAGGTATAATAGTGACAGGTTTCTAGCCTGTCGCCTGAAATAAGTATACCCTAAACTATTTCCATAATCATCTCTTTACGACATCCACGGAAGAAATTGAGATGTGTTATTCTAAGCCCATCGCCCCACGGTCAAAAATGTGAAAAAATTATATATCGCATATTGTCAGCTGTATTCCCACTACCAAAGTTGTGAAAAAAAATCTCGTAGCTTCCTACACGTTCCTACCTTTTATTCCGGCTAGCGCAAGCCCTGAACTGCTCCCCCAGTGCAGCGACAAGCCGCAGCGGGCGCGCCGAGTCGCCGGCGTCGTCCGGCTCCGGCAAGTCGTCGGGCGACGGCTCAACGTCCGGCTCTATGTCGCCGTCCTCTATCACGCGCCGCGACACCGTGTCGATCACGTTCAGGAGCTCATCTTGGATTTGCACCTTGAATTTCTGAGGATAGGAATGAGATGCGTCCATTTTAGTATTTACAAGCTTTTCTTTTATATGTCCTGTTGTCTGTAATTAAATTTGAGCCGTTTGATCCAGTTGCCGATTGAACTGAAATTTTGTATACTTGTGTAAATCGGATGACAATGCAATAATGTGGGAGTAGACTTCTAGTGGCCCAGCAGGGACCGTCTCTGCAGGAGGGAACTGGCCTTGTAACGCCCTAGCACCACCTATCGTCGAATAGCCGAACTTCTACTACAAACGTTTTAGTTTATCCACCTATTAAATGGTAATCCTACATAGCGCAAGCGAAATTTCGAAAATCGGTTGCACAAATACAACTTCCAACTTCTCTGTGGACTTCGGTCCCCAGGCATAACATCTGCCTGGAGGGAGATCTCTCTGTTCGAGTTTTTCCCACTGATTGACTAGAAATTTGGTGCATATAATCTAGGACGGATGACAATGAAGTACAGTTGGCAATAAGTACACTCGGCAAAAAAAGCTTGCATTGAAAATGAAAATTTTGTCGATTAGTGTTTTTTTTGGACGAGATTTACGGAAGCAATGGAGAAATAGCAAATTAGTGATTGTAATTACCCTTCATAATGTACGAACCCACCTCAGTGCCTTCCTTGAGCTGCTCCAATACGCCGAGAGCCTCGAGGGATATCATGACCGTGGTCTCAAACGTCTTGTCCTCCTCGCTGAGCGAGGCTTCGAACTCTGGTGTGATGTCTTGCAGATACGCGTCCGTTACCTCTTCGCTCTTCGTCAGCTCTGCGAATAGTTGTTGATGGTCAGTTTAGCTATAGTGAAGTCCTGTTGTTCTTCAGCAAGGACGTGTACTCTCGTTACCATTTCAACGGTAACTTAACTTTACGCTTGCACGTGACGAACATAAATATGGATATTCAATTACGGCTATGTTCCCAGATGGTGAAGACTAAACACACAAAATGTAGCATTTGCTTGCTACTATGAAATTATGTTTTTGGACCTAACCAGTCAATGAAGAGTCTTGACAATATCTTTACGTTGTATGTTGCTATGATACAACCACAAGTTAGGATACGAAAAAGAACAACGAAAAATATTACCAGCGAGCAGTAAAGCGGTACGACGTCGCGCGGACACGCGGCGCGACAGGGGCGCCGTCTCGCCATACACCGCGGCGCTCAGGCGCTTCAGAATCACGTCCACCAGCTCGCGTTTCTTGCCCTAAGTTAAAGAAGAGAAGCATGTGTAAAAAAAAATATGAAAAGGAGTATTGAAAAAAGAAACTACTAAGAATTGTACAGTTCCCACCAAGTATTGGACAACTAGTGTTTTATGTGGCTACGACATGTCAGACAGCCGCGGATGTCGCTGCGACACTCCGTACCTCGAGATGCAGCCGCGTGGTGTTGAGCGCGTGCACATGCGACAGCGTGGTGGTGGCGACGTCGGCGGCGGCGCGCAGCGTGGTCGCGCACGCCAGCACGCGCCCCGCCGCCAGGCAGTCGCGGATGTCGCGCTCCGACACTACCACGCGTTCTCTGCGACAGAAAATGTGTGCTTCCAATGATTCATTGCAAAACTGTATCTCAAAATAGTGACTTGTAACAAAAACCGCAAACATCTCCTCCCGTGTGGTGCCGGGTTAGAATAGCACCTCCCCTTATTTTCCCGTGGGTGTCGTAAGAGTCGACTCTGGGAAAGGGTTAGTGTATTGTGTTATATGGGCTAGCAACCTGTCACTACAATATCATGTTTAACCATCAGGTTACCTTGAAATTGTTACATGTGGCACTGGATTTTTGAATTCATGTGCTCTGCCTACCCCTCTTGGGAATACAGGCGTGAGAATATGTATGTATGTAAGTTATTGCAGAGTTTAAAGTTGCACATAATGTCAATCCCGAGTTGTAAATCAATCAGTTACATGTCAGTGAGCATATTCAGCGCGTGGTGGTGCGCGCGCGCGTCGCGCCACAGCCGGCGCAGCTCGTCGCGGCGCACGCGCAGCAGCCCGCGGCACGCCGCCAGCCGCCCCGCCGCCGCCTCCGTGCGCGAGCCCCACTCTGACAGCGCTGCACCCACTTTACTAAACTTCTACAACAATAGAAAAGTGGAAATTTATGTCTTTTGGTTGAAAAAGGAAATCTACATTTTTACCTGTACAGTGGGCAACCCTAATTATAAGAATCATTGGAAATTTATAGTCCTCAGCATTTAACTAAGCAAAATTTTGCTTCACTTTTCCATGGATAAAGCGATGCACAAATTTATTCCTACTATTTAAAATCTTAAGTTAGATTTTGAGGATTACTATTTACAGAACTTACCAATTCTATGCTAGAGGCAACTTATACATATGTATTATGAATATTTAACAAAGACCTGTATATCATTTTGTTGCAGTCTAAATTTAAATGGATATATTTTGCTGTTAGTCTTATTAATTAAATCTCATACTATGCACAAATTTTTCCCAAAGTGGCAAGCAAATTTGTATCCAAGTACATACTTGCATAACTTCCGTAATTTCTTGGGCATGAGCTGCCACAAGCTCGTCGAGCCTCGCGTCACTCTTCTTATACTCCTTCTCTAACTTGGCTCGCTCCTTTTCCCGCTGCTCATTGGTTTCACTTGCCGATAAAGTTCGAATAACCGACATGAGAAGCCCACTCTGCAAGCAAAATTATTGATGAAATAAACTAAGAATTCGTAGTAAACTACAGATGAAAAAAAGTCGCCTACCGTTTCCTTCCCCTGTTTCACCCCTCTAGGAGGTTTTGTTGGTGGAGGAGATGACATTATCTCTATAGTTATTTAGAGTTTGTAAAATAATTGTAAACTACAACTTTTTCTCTCCGCCCCAATAAAGATAAAAATTAAAATTTGACGTTTACGATCAAAATCTGTCACAACACAACACGTCAAACGTCAAAACTGATGTGGGTAACGAAACTAGTCAAGTCAATACCTGCTACTGCTTAAAACGCTCAAAAAATATTTTTCTCTTCTGTAACTAGCAACATTGTTTTAGAACTGTCAAGTTTTCTACAAGGATTAAATTCAGAAATTCACCGTTTTCGTTTGAAATTAAATAGCCACAAACAAAGGCAGTGGGAAATTTATTGAATTAGAATATTTCTGTTGTTATATCGTTCTGGTAGCAAATATTTTAACCATGGATTATTCTACGATCAGTAACAAAACGTCGTGTACCGAAATCGCGGATATATCAAATGGAGACCTTACCGAAAAATATTACTCTCTCAAAAAGCAGTACGACAACTTATCCAACAATTTTGACTCTACAAAACAAGAACTGCACGAAGCTACAAGGAACTACAACACTGCTTTAGATGTACAAAGGTATTTAACAGCTGAACTTGAGTCTCACCAAGCCGAAGAGTCACGCAAAAGAAATGAACTGAATGCTCGAATCACGAAACTGCAGGAAGATATTTCGGCGTTGCGTGAGGAGCGTACAGAGCTTATTGAGTCACACGCTAAGGAGGTGAAACAATTAGAAGCAGAAATTCGACGATTGAAAGAGGATAATGCTTTCAAAGAGGAACGGAAGTCGCCAGAACGAGATACGGGCGAGCTTGACGAAGCGCGGGCAGCTTTGTCTGTAGCTTTAGCCGATGCGGCAACGGCAAAGGTAGGACCTAAAAGTCATCAAACAAAAGATTTATCCTAACATACTTGAGTTAGATCTTTGATCAGCAATATGAACTTAAAACATCAATCACTATTCATTCCTTTTTCATTTTCATTTCCTTTTTATTTACAATTCAGGCAGCTTTAGAAGAAACAAAAGCTGAGATCTTATCATGGAGGCTGCGGTCTGAAGAGTTGGTATCTGAGATGGGGCAGATGCGTGAGACAGCAGAAGCCCGACGTGAAGAGGTGCGTGCAGCAGCAGAGCGCGAGGCTGCTGCACTCTCTGACCTGGCAGAAGCACGGGCTATGTTGCATCAGTGTGCAGACTCACAAGGGCCTGAGCATGGTATGTTTATGATTGAAACTATTAATGTTAAAGAGGATAATAATGACAAGAATCAAATACTGAAACTATAATGTACACAATAAAATAGAATTAGTCTAAAAATGTATCTGTTAATGATTTGCAAATGTTCTCATTATTAATTGCAGCTGCCAAAGGCAATTCAATATTTGCTGAAGTAGAAGACAAAAGACAGGAAATGGCCAAGAATCTTATCCAGATGAAACAGACGAATGCCAGGGTAAGCATTAATATGGATGTTATGCATCTACTAGCTGTTGCTTGCTATTCTGTCTACATAGAATTTGTTTTATCACTATACATGTCCTATGTCTATACAACCTTTAAATCTTCAAAATCTAGAAATGCACTTGACTCCTTTGCTTGTATGCCCCTCTAAAAAAAGCTACATAATTTTCCACTATAAAACATAGCTTGTTATTATTATATTGAGTTATTAAACTATTTCTGTATGTTTTCAGTTAAGAAGAGACCTGGCCAACAAGCAGTCTGAAGTAGAAGCTCTGTTGCACGAGAAACAAACCGTCTGGGAACAGCAGGCTGGTGCTGCGGCCCATTATGATAGAGAACTTATAGGTCAGTATGCAAACTCATTTGTTGTTTGAGTACCTGTTCTTTGGCTTTTTGAATCAATGAACAGTATGCTAGAGATTGATTGAACAATATGATTATCTTGACTGTGGTTCTTGCTTGGGGAAAAAAGGAACCCATTTAGGATTAATTTGTTGTTCATCTGACTGTCAAGACCCTCTTACTCACAAATATGTGGAGATAAATCAATGAAGATTTTAAAGGAAAAAAAATCGAAGTAAATAGAGAATTAATTAAAACTCTTTTAATTGGGCTTTAAAACATTTTTTGTGATTACAAACTTATTTTTGCAGTTGAATAGAGAATAATGGGATTGAAACCCTTCATACAATTTGCACTTTACCTTTTTTTTTGTATTTCGTATGGGCTTGATTTCATTTGTGTGACTGTTCATACTCTGTACAAACATTGCAATACTTCGTCCATATTTTCGTCAAATTTAAATCCTGCTTTAGTACAATAAATATTATAATTAATAAAAACTCGATTCTTTTGTTTGTCTTTTAATAAATGACACTGCACATTATTTTTATTATAAAATGTGTTGCAGAGAGCTACGAGGAGCGCATATCCCAGTTGGAGGCGCTGAGCGAGCGGCAGCGGCGCGAGCTGGCGCGCTGGTTCAGCAAGCTGCCCGCGCCGGGCTCGCCCGCGCCCGGCTGGCTGCCCGCCGTGCTCGACCACCTCAAGTACGAACCTTACTGACAGCGGCCGCGGCGCGAGCTGGCGCGCTGGTTCAGCAAGCTGCCCGCGCCGGGCTCGCCCGCGCCCGGCTGGCTGCCCGCCGTGCTCGACCACCTCAAGTACGAACCTTACTGACAGGTTACAGGAACTTTACAGGCAGGCGCGAAAATCTAATACACTCGCGTCAATTCGAGAACCGTCATCGTTAGCATCGAGCCACGGCGGCAGCGATCAAAGGCGTACTACGCGCCACCGCTCTTTCCGTGTGATATTTTCAATATTTTTTTTTTCCTAGGTGCGAATGCGAGCGCCTCCGCGCCGAGGTGTTGTCTCTGGGCGCGGCGCAGCTCGCCAGCGCCGCCCAGGTGCGCGACCTGCGCAGGAAAATAGCCCTTCTCTCCGCCAGCGGGAACAAACTTAACGCGAACTCCCCCGAAGCTGTCGACGGAGCCAATAAGGACGACATTCCTGTGTACAAGACTGTGCAGGCGAAACGGCTTACACCAGAAGAGGTTAAGAAGAAAGTGTCGTTCAATTGAATTATGGCCCAACTGTTGGCACAAGTTAGATTAAGAATAATTATGTATGTAGGGTAAGCTGGATGTAAGTAGAGAGGAAATTCAGTAAAAGTGCCCTTATATTGTATAAGTTTAATAACATAATAAATAAGACAGTCAAAATGCTTTATGATTATTACCTATAAAATAAATCATTGTTGCAAAAAAGCTGCATGTTTTGAGTTGTATGCTGACAAACTGAACCAAACTCCTTTTTGATTATTTTTGGATCCGATATTTAGGGCCATTACAGGGCCTGAATCTCCAACTCTGTTGTAACTGCCAACTGGAGTTCATACAGAAATTAAAAAATTCTACACATTTGGCAGCTACAATGTAACCCATCTGTAGAGAATATCGAATTTATCGTGCGAAAGTGTTAGCTTTCCACCGACTGCGGCGGCCTGAGCTCGCGCAGGGCGTGTTCGCGCGCGTGCGCGACGTGCCGCTCGCGCCGCGCCAGCTCGCGCGCGTCGCGGGCCGTGCGCGCGCGCAAACGCGACGCCGCTGCATCTTGCACGCATTTTGAGAAGTCCCCTGGAAAATATTGTTAGTTTTGCAGTGACATTCCTTACAAGGATATCGCATCGAAGCTCTTGTTTCATCGCGATGTATTCCTTCACACATTAATTCCGAAATATGTACTCAAAAAGTGTTTGGAAGGCCATTGGTCAAACTGCTATAGAGAGATAGCAGTGTATAAATTCTGTAAGATCACAAAATATGAACCCCTTGTATACAGAAAGTGGAAACGTGTGGGGAAAGACTCCAATAGAAATCTCTCTGCCTTATGCCTGGGGACCGAAGTCCACAGAGAGGAAGTTAGAAGTTGTATTTATGCAACTGAACGTCGATACTCCGTTAGCGGGATGTAAGATACCACTTTCGCAGTTGAAGTTCTACTACTCTACGATAGGTGGCGCTAGGTCGCTACATATGCATTCAAATTTCAAGATCACGGATATTTGTGATGGGTGTAAGTTCGCGCATCGCTTTTACCTGGATAGAGCTATACGCGAACTTACGTCCACTACGGAAAATCTTGCTAAGTTATTTATAAGCCGATAACCATAAATTGCGTGCCGCCAAGATTTGGTATTACGTAGTGTGAAGAGGGGTGTATAGTGGTCGGCAAGATTTTCCACTTGAAAGCGGTTTCATTTACATCGATTCAATTGTAGTGGGCTTGTGGAGAGAGATAAGTTGCGTTGCGTTGATTGTATTTGGATCGGACGATCCGCAGCAGCGTTTATTGCAAAGAAGCAGAAACAAGTCGCCATTTTGTATTCTCGCTGTCACAAAATGGCGACTTGTCTATAGTGTGTTATGCTATGCATACCGATAGTGTTCCAACACTTGACTACGTCCTCGACAGCGTCCCGCTCGTTGTAGCAGTCGATGACCTGCTGCCGGGGCTCCGCGCACACGGGGTCCAGCGCGACCATGTTGGCCGTGCGCATCTCTATGCGGCGCGCGAGCGAGTTCAGGTCGTCTACGGTTATCCTTGAACAGGCGTTTAGCATTAAAACACCTACAAATGAAAAACAATGACAAGAGGAACGATTGGCAGGTGTTTTGAATCGGTGATAGTTGTTCTACACCTAGTCGTAGGTGAATTAATATTAGGTACCTATTTGGTTTACAAGTATTCATAATGGAAAATGCGCATAGCTGATGTCTTAAATCGAATTTAATTTAGCTGGACATGTTCTGGGCTAGTCCGTAGCCTTTCATCCAGGAGCTGCGGGGTAAACTGCTAAACGCATACTACGCGCCACCGCTCAGTTCGCGCGATTGCTCGTACTGGACGAAACATGCCGGCGCACGACTACCCTCGTTATTTACTTATGTAATAGTATCTACTAATAGTTAAATGTAGGGTAGCACAAAACACTCATCACTTTGTTAAGGCCTTGGACCAAGTAAATAAGGACTGCGAGGTCCCCACTAAAGGCCGTTCCAAGACAAGTACCATAAGTAGAGATGCGCGTGTCCC
>BHDV01013933.1:259627-285073 GCA_005406045.1 Adoxophyes honmai
TATTTGACCCACAATAAACATGCTACAATAGTTAATACATTTACAGAATAAAGACAATACTTTAATAATAATTATCAAATTGATTGAGATTATAAATTATTAACTTTATTTGAATTAAATTGAAATGATATAATTTTTTAATTAATTACTTAATTTAATAATAATTTCATTAATGTCATGCAAATTAAATTAATTTTTTTTTTATTGTTTTGGTGTGGATCCCCTCAGGGTAAAAGCCTCCTCCAGTGAATTCCATTTTTGTCTATCTGTGGCAGTGTTCATCCAGTCCTTTCCTGCGTTGGCCACAATCTCATCCTGCCACCTGGCGCTCGGACGACCTCTCCTTCTCATACCTTGTGGGCCGTTCCATTTTGTGGTGTTAATTGTCCATCTTTCATCATTGTATCTCGCAACATGACCAGCCCACCTCCACTTTTGACTCTGAGTAAAATAAAGAGCATCGTTTACCTGGGTTATTTTTCTAACATCTGTGCTTCTTACTCTATCTCTCAATTTTATATTTAGGATGCTCCTTTCCATTGCTCTCTGTGTCGTTACGATTTTTTGTCTTGCTTTATGATCGTAAGTCCACGTTTGGCAGCCGTAGGTAAGGCAGGGTAAAATTGTTGTATCTAAAATAGTCTTTTTTAATTTAACTGGAAGTTTCGATTTTAGAACCTCTTTTTGTGCCCAGAACTTCTTCCATGTTATAGAAGCTCTCCTATTTATTTCTTGTATATTTCTGTCCTTTCTAAATGAAATTTCTTTTCCAAGGTACGTGTAGCTCTCCACGTACTCTAGTGGCGCATCGTTAACCAGTACTGGCGTTAAGTTACTGTTAGTCATTACTTTGGTTTTTTCTAAATTCATTTCCAGGCCCACGCGAGCACTAGCGGTTTGAAGATCGTTAATCATTGCGTTGAGCATGAGGGGGCTTTCAGAAAACACAACAATGTCGTCCGCAAAGCGTAGGTGGCTTAGATATTTCCCGTTCACGTTGATTCCTTGCTTGGACCATGGTAGATCTTTCATAACATTTTGTAGAACTGAAATGAATAATTTCGGCGAAATAGGGTCTCCCTGTCTGACGCCTCGGTTGATGCTGATACTCGCGCTCACTCTGTCCAGCTTGACTCGACTAGTGCAATTTGTATAAATATTCTTGATTATATTTATAAATGTCGAGTTTATGCTTTGCTTCTCTAATGCTTCCCAGATGCTTTTATGAGAAATAGAGTCAAAAGCTTTTCTATAGTCAACGAAAGCTATGTAGAGCGGTTTATTGTATTCCATATACTTTTCGATGACTTGGTCTACTGTATGGATATGGTCTATAGTGCTGAATCCACTTCGGAATCCTGCTTGCTCCATAGGTTGGCATGAGTCTATTTGCGATGAAATCCTGTTTAGTAAACAGGATGCGAAAAGCTTATACAGGCAAGACATGAGGCTTATCGGGCGGTAATTGCCTATGTTCTTAGGATCTCCTTTTTTATATAGTAATATAATTTCTGATTCTGTCCATTGTTGAGGCACTCTTTCTTCTTCGAGTATTTTGTTAAATAATATTGTAAGCGGAGTTAATAAAAGAGTTCGGCCCTGCTTGATACATTCATTATTTAAGTTATCCGGTCCTGGGCACTTATCTGATTTTAATTTATTTATTTGATTTAAAACTTCTATTTCGCTAAAATATTGTACACTCAATGTATTCTTTGGTGTGACTGGTTCAGTATTTTCTGCTGAGACTAGTGTAGAGCTATAAAGGCTTGCGTAGAAGTCTCGGGCTATGTTTATAATGTCAGATCGCGAATTACAAACTGTAGACCCTTGCTGTAGAGATGTTATCCAGTTTTTTGAACGGTCCAATTCTTTATATGCCTTTTTAGCTGATCTCGTATTTTTTATACATTTTTCCAGTATTTGTAATCTATGGTTTTCATAACAGTTTCTGATTTCTTTATTTGTTTGTTTATATAATATTTTCAGGTCCTCTTTATCTTTTTTAGTGAGATTACATTTATTTTGTAGTGAGCTTCTTTTAGCCATTAATTGTATTGCGTTTTCTGATAAAATAGTTCTTTTATGTGATCGTTTATTGCTTTTCAGACTTGTTATCATGGAGTTTTCTATCTTGTTGTAGTATTCCGTGACTGTATATTTGTTGTGATTTTCTATTAGTTCAGGTATATACTCATCCAAGCTACCCAGGTACATATCAAGTTCTTCTGGTGTTTTTAGTAAATTTCTGGAACTGGTGAAGTTTTTCCGGCTCTTATTTTTAGTAATAATACCTAGGCGAAGGGTCGCTCTCAATAGTCTATGGTCTGTGCCAAAAGAAAAAGAGCTTAAGACTTCGTATTTAGAAATCAACTTAGGTTTTGTTGTTGTTATGTAATCTATTTCCTTCCTGGTGTTCTTGTCAGGCGAAATCCAGGTCCATCTTCGGCTGTCTTTTAATTTATACATTGTATTAATTATTTTCAAATTATGTTCGGACACATACTGAATCAGTCTTTCACCTCTCTTGCTTCTATTTCCGAATCCGTGATTACCAGTGACTTTATTTTCGTAGTTCTTCGGTTTGCCGATCTGTGCATTGAAATCGCCCATGGCTATTATATACTGTGTAGAAATCATATCATGAGCTTTTTCCAAGTCTTTATAAAAATTATCTATGTCTTCGTGTGTGGAACATTCTGTTGGCGCATATGCTTGTATGATTGCAAAATGTACATTACCTAAGCTTATTTCCAGTATGCAAACTCTTTCGGATATACCGGAAAAGTTTATTATGTTTTCTTTATATTTTCTTTTGACTAAGAAACCGACTCCGTATAGCCCCTTTGTTTCTCCTATGTAATACATAATGTAGTTTTCATCTTCAATTATGTTTTCGCCCAGACGGCGCACTTCACACAGACCCAGTATGTCGTGTTTGATGTTGCGGAGTGCTGTTTTTAATTCAAGCAGTTTTTCAGGTGAAGATAATGATCTCACGTTCAGGGTACAAATATTTATTATATTTTCTTCTCGTGGCCGAGTAATCTTTTCTAACAATACTATCATTCAATTAATGAAGGAAGAACAGTCAAGATTCACCAGTGTTATTTACGTACATATTTTTGGTGTACTGTCGGCTTTAGATGTAGCTGAACACTTTAGTACCTTGTCACATTGTCTACTGTATAGTTCTTAAAAACCACAACATGTTCTAAGTAAAGTCTGATTAAAAACTGTACTAGTCTCTGTTCACATTCGTAGTTGTGTTTAAACAAGAGAAAATTCATCTTTATTTTCATCAAGATTACCGCTATGTTCTTTCAATATACCGTTCAAACTGCCTTTAGATCCCTAAATTTCAGCTCACCCATAAGCAGACTTACATACAACTATTATGCATTAGCAATGTAAATGTTATTCATGTATGCCGGCCGTCTCCAATCGGTCACTGGAATATATTATAGCGATGTCTGCTTGTTTAAATCTATTTGGGATGGATAATTGGCAATTTTGAACACTACTTATGTGATCTATGTTCATATAACATATTTAATAAACACAGGAATAGGCACTCGTACGCAGTTCAAAGTTGTCGGTTCCTTCGCGAACTCCTATACTTTAGACCTTTAGGTACTTAAAAGATGGTAAACAATCTTGACATGTCTTTTTATTGAATTACACAGTCTAAAAATGAAAATCGTTAGACTATACAATTCAATTATGAAAGTAAATGATTTTTTCATACCTAAATTGTAAAATGTTAAGATTTTGATTTATAAAGTGTATGTTTAAATAAAAAGACACGTCAAGATTGTTTACCATCTTTTAAGTACCTAAAGGTCTCTAGTATAGTATTCTTTACATTTGGTATAACGAGTAGGTAGAGTTTCGCAGCTTTGGTTTCACAGAGACAGACATTTTTTTGTAGAATTCAGTGAGTGTACCTATATGTATATGTGGTACATTGCATCAAAATAATTTGTGAAAGTCAATTTAATTTTTAATTTATTTGGTTGAAAGGAAAAACAACAACAAAAATTCTTAAAACTTGAAAGAGCGAAAAACTAGCTACCTAATATTAAAATTTAATCTGGTCGAAAGCTATGTAAAAAGAAAACTTCTATGACTTTTTATTCAAGTAGCTAAATAAATTTCAATACAAAGTGACACGAATAGCTTCGTTAAGTTGTTTGAAGTAATTTATTTAATTTGAAGCGTCGCACCTGAGCCATTAAAGTACGATTTATTCCTATAAAATCGTCATAAAATGTTAATCTGCATTGTATTGTAAACAATAAACTATCTCGAATTACAATATCGTTTGCAGTTTTGTTTTTTCACTTTTTATCTGTTATATTTTATTACTTACTACTTTTAAAAGGTGATGCTGCCAGTGTTTTGGGTGCCTTACCCCAAAGTGGTTTATTTTTATTGAGGATCTAAAAAACAACGTTTTGTTTACTGTGAAAATAAATGTGCTACCTAGGATCCTTCAAAGTTTCAATCGAATAATTAAGATTAGAAAAAAAGAAACCATAACGTCAACCCGTAAAATGTAGCACACGTATTTCTACTCCCGTTATGTGTTAGTTACATCAGAGCAGTGTAATATTCAGTGCCTAAAATAGACTAAAAACCCCAATGTTAATCAAATCAAATATGTTGAACAGATATATAATTTTGTCACCTTCACTTTTAGAACTGTTACGCAGTTATATACCGGTGACGCATGGATAGTAAATTGATGCTAATACAGATTTATGTCAATGCTACCACATTGTTGTTACGTGTATTTGTTTACATATGCATGAATATGTGAGTATAAATTGTACTGATTTGTACTGTTGACTCTATGGTTCGTCAGACAGATGTATCCCTTTTGAACGTATAGGTACAACTTTACTTTAAAATTAATTTCTCAGTGGTCTCTTCTCAAATGCTTTTCCAGACTACTTTTACCTTAATACGTAGGTAATTTCCATCGATTCTATTTCATTATTTTGAACAAAGTAAGTACGAGTACATTTGTCGGCGTCCACGACTTACTTCAAACTCCGTTACATATATTTGTATTTGTGGCTTTGTCTGTTTACGCAGCAATTATTAGTCACGATACACGGATATATGCTAATCAATGAATATATCTAGTAAGATCGAGACGTCATCTTGTGATTTATCCGGTTTTTGAATGAATGTTTTCGACGGCCGCGATTAATTTGATTCGTGAGGATATTGTTAGTTAACGATGGGTCAGCCATCCGTCAAGTTTTTTATGCTATCGGCTATTGTAGTTATGGGTCTTTTATGTTGATTTGGGTAACCACCAAATAGGACGCGCCGCGAAATTAGCTTCGTATAAATAGGTCTGACATATAGCATCATATAATCTTATTTGTATTGTTAATCATAGATACAGCCTTGTTTTATATATACATACATCACGCCTGTATTTCTAAACGGGGTAAGCAGAGCACATTAAGCGTCATATACTTAAAACACGACTATTTCACGCTTATAGGTTTTAAGTTAAGTTAAGGTACAATAGTGACCAGTTGCTAGGTTGCCGCCTATTAGGTACGACATTTATGGAAAAAATATAGCGGTGTTATTCAAAACCCGACACTGATTTCTTGTATTGGTAAATAAAACTAATTATTTGACAAAATAAAACAGACGCAGATAACCTACTGCGTAATACCGAAATGTTTCGCTTTGTACCATCACGAACAGGGATTGTTGAGCTACTTACCTATGTTTGTAACTTGGTCGTGTAATACTAATCCAATAGCTGACATCTAGTCTGTCACATCGGTCATTGATTACACGTCTAAATTGCGAACAGTGGCAAGTGGCTCAACAATCCCTGTTCGTGACTGTACATACATACATACATACCGTCACGTCTCTTTCCCACAGGGGTAGGCAGAGACCACTTTATTCCACTTGCTACGATCCTGACATACCTCTTTGTTTGACGGCCTAATTCACCTTTTCTCATTCCAGGTGGCGCTGTCGTCGGCAGCCCCCAGCCCCGTGTCCAACGTGTTCGAGATCGACATCTCCCCCGAGGAGGCGCAGAAGTACCTCAACAGCCCGCCCTTCACGGAACCCCAGCTGTCGGGACGCACCGGCGTGCTGCCTCTAGTAAGTAGCTTTTGAACATGCGAGAGTTCTTGTGTAAGCTGTTTTGACACAAACACGCATTGCTTGCATATGCTTGCATTCCCAAAAGAGCACACGAGACGCTATAAAGACAAAACCATGAGTTTTCACGTTTGGCTAGGCACCAATCTAGCATATTTTTTAAGTTGGCAAGTATTATAGTCTTAATATGTTGCTAGCCTTTTGTCTAAAGAAAATGTAACTTTAACCTATTCCCTACGTCACCTCTTACGATATCCACGGAAAAAGTAGAGGTGTTGTTCTAAACTTGACAGAATTTATCTGGTCAAACATAGAAGTAACTACCATTATGAATACGTAGGTATTGCAAACTCATTGCTCTTAGCCATGTGATCCTTGGTCGGATGTTTATCTATAGAATTCAGAAAGATATTTGCATTTCAGGGCTAAGTTACGCAAAGTCGCTATAGACGACTTTATGTATAGGTATATAATATGGGTCTCATCAGGTATAATGACAGAAGTGCAAGAAAATGACAATGTAGGAAGTCGATCTCAACATTTTTGACCAGACCAAGGAAATGACCGCTCCCATGCCATATACGGAAATCGAGAACCAGGCACATACGAAGAAGGTCGGAAAATATTCCACCATGAATTGTTGTATGTATTGTTAAAGTAAATGATAACTTTCCATTAATTCCAGGTGAGATGGAACGACCCTCGTTTTCGTGCTGCTGAAGCAGGCCCCACTCTTGGCCACTACTGGAAGAACGGGAAAGAGATCGAAAACACTGATGATTACGTAGAAGAAGTAAGTATCTCTTTTAATTTCTATGTTATTTTTTCTTGAAATCAAGTGCACCGCCGTAATTCCATTAAGTAAGTGTCTTTGTGGTCTGTCAAATCTATACACATATACATCATAATCTGTATTCTAAAATGGGGTTGGCAAAGCACACTAAATGGTACATAAACACAATCACGACTATTTCACGTTCCGTAGCCACTTTTAGCATAATTTTTGGGTTTTAAGTTAAGAGGCACAATAGTTCCTAGTTAATCTATTTCCTAACATACATACATACATACATATTCTCACGCCTGTATTCCCAAGAGGGGTAGGCAGAGCACATGAATTGAAAAATCCAGTGCCACGTTTAGCAATCACAGGGTAACGAGATGATTAAATGCGATATAGCAGTGACAGGTTGACAGCCCATCGCCCACAATACACTAACCCTTTCCCAGAGTCGACTCTTACGACACCCACGGGAAGAAAGGGGGTAGTGCTATTCTAACCCGGCACCACACGGGAATTTCCTAAGGCTTAATCCATTTAGCTTTCCTTATTTCCTATCTTACGACATGCACGGAAGAAATGTAGAGGAGTTATTCTAAATCGTCGGATAACATTGGATAACGTCGGACCACATTGAATAATTCACGGAATATTTATTAAAGCACTAAGAATAGTACATTTTACTTAGTTTCCGGACTTTGCTAATGATGCTTTTTCTTCAGGTATACGATGCCTCCCAATTCCACGGGCAGGACGGGCTCGGCGCCTACGCATACGGCTACCAGGCCCCCGAATCCTCGAAGGTGGAGAACCGCGCCCGCTCCGGAGACGTCACCGGCTCCTACACTTACAAGGATGGCAACAATGAGCTTATTAAGGTAAACGGTTAACTATAAGTTGAAATCGTCAAAAAAAAATTTTGTTTATAGTTATACTATCTTACATGCATAACAAGCATAAAGGTTGCGACTATATTACCAAATGAGTAGACAAAGCAAACGAAACTACGACCACATTTCGTTTTGTGACCACTTTTACAACAATGTCGGTTTAAAAATTACACTAGTACAAGAACTACGATCATCCACGTTTTTGTGTAAGCTAAGTGTTCATAACGGACTATGCTACGCTGATGTCTCGGCGCGCTGATGCGTTCTAAGTTTCATTCCATCCATTCATCCATTCCATTCCATCCATTTTGGTAGAACTCCTGTTAGCATGTAGAATCTACATTGTAGATTGTCTTTATTTACGACTCTACCAATATCTATATATATTCCCGTGTGGTGCCGGGTTAGAATAGCATCTCCCCCTTTCTTCCCGTGGGTGTCGTAAGAGTCGACTCTGGGAAAGGGTTAGTGTATTGTGGGCGATGGGCTAGCAACCTGTCACCGCAATATCACGTTTAATCATCTGGTTACCCTGAATTTGCTAGACGTGGCACTGGATTTTTGAATTCATGTGCTCTGCCTACCCCTCATGGGAATACAGGCGTGAGTATATGTATGTATGTATGTACCAATATCTGCAGATTTACTGCTATTCAGAGATCTCTACGCCACGCTTATTGAAGCCACCTATATTAGTAAAAGTACTTAAGTGTTTACTCCTTACCTTCAGGTCCGGTACTGGGCTGACAGCGAAGGCTTCCATCAAGAAGATAACATCCCCAAGGTAGCGTTGGAGCCAGCTCAGGAGACCGAGGAGGTGCGACAAGCGCGCCTGGCCCACGAGAAGGCTTGGAACGAAGCTGCTGCTGCCGCGGCGCAGAACCCTGACCCTCAGTAAGTCCTTTGCATATCGGTCTTTGGAAAGAGATAGCTGGTGTTACGCAAGTTAGAGCTAGACTACGCTCTACAGCAATTAAATTAGCCGTGCAGGTTCATGTGCGATCTTTGTGGCTAAGTACTGTAGAATTGTTTCCTATCCCTCGAATCTCTTTTAAGATAGTTTTCTGTTGCTACGGAACGAGGCACCTACTAGAGTACTATTGCTAGCTTTTGAAATGTACCTACTTTGGAGCGGATTCAGTAGTATAGTGTCTCAGAAGTCAGTGACGCTTAAACTCCGAAGTTCGTGCATAATGTTGCAACTTATTGGATACACAATTTATCACATTTTCACTTTTGGTATAATCCAAATGTTGAGTACAATATGTTTTACAACTCGATTCTACCTTAAAGATAGTTATCCTGTCCTTATCAAAATTGTAATTGATAAGTGCAGGAAATGCTGACTGGAACAGAGTTATTTCAAGTGTCACGCACACGCGACAAACTTGCCAAGGCTTATATCACTAGCTTCGATACTAAAAATTGCTATTTTTACCAACAGGGGCGAATACTCCAGCAACTATGACTACCACGGTGCTGCATCAGAACCCGAGGGAGCAGTCGCTCCAGCCAGAGAGGGCAAGGCATACGCGCAGGCACAGAGCAACTTCCAGTCCGGGCAGCAGTACCAACAGCAACAGTACGACCAGCAGCAGCAGTTCGGGCAGCAACAACAGCAGGCCCAGTACGGGCAGCAGCAACAACAGAAGCCGCAGTACGGCCAACAACAGCAGTATGGTCAACAACAACAGCTTGGACAACAGCAGGAACCTGAACCTACGGTATGATTGGATGGCTTAATATCGTATCGAAGATTATAAATCAGGTTTTACTTATAGCACTTCATGGCTACTATGGTATTAAAATAAAAGACTCATCTGAAAAGTTTCACCATCGACTCTTCTGATCGATTTAGATGTTTTCCACAAAAAAGATTTTAGTCCTTTCTTTGAAACTAAGTCAGACTTAGTGTTGGTTGGTAACCTAGAAGATTAACCAATGACTTCTGAAGCAGAATGTGCAAGTTCTGATCTGACATATTCCGATTTTGTGCGAAATTTACGAGCTACTCGACAAAGGAAAACATCCTGAAGTTGTTCTAAATACCGTTAGGATTTAGGACTGCGTCGAGACTATATCTAAAAACTCTTCTTATTTAGATGTGACTTGTAAGCCACGCAATATAATGTATATTTATATACGTATCGAAACAATTTATTCCTGACCCACCGTAGAACGTTTGTAGGTACGGTAAATGTCGTATAGAAACAAAGCATACCTACCTCTGTATATGTTTATTGTATTTACTGTGACAACTTTCAGTAGTGGGTCAGAATTCAGCTCATCCGACTGTATCTTAGCTACGTGATGATTTAATTCGATTATTTTTTAATAATGTCATTTTCTCTTCAGGGTCCTCCTCGCGGATTCTTCTACAGCTACAACTACCCCGTCTCCATTATCCTGGCGAAGAGCGACGCTCAGCCAGGCTCTCTCAACCCTGGCCACCCAGTAGACCACGACACGGTCTCCGTCAATGCCCAGCACGGTTAAATATGTACAAGCTGTCTTCGTATAGACCCTGTCTATCCAATACTGTTTTCATTTTATTTGTATGAGCCCTTGACGGTGTTTTTGGGTCAAAATTGTTTTGCCATCTCTTTTGAGAACAATGGAAATTGAATTGCCATAATATAAAGTAAGAAAATGTTCGTAATACACAGTATTGAGTAGACGTGGCTTTTATACTTAGAGTATATTAATACAGGAAGTTAGTTTAAGCGAATTGTGAATCAATGTAGTAGGTTATGTTTTGATTAAGGTCTTCAATTGGTCTGTGATAGTGAAGACAGTATTTGTCACACGAGCAATAAAGTTTGATTTTAGAATATTTTCAATACAAAGGGTATGACAGTGGTTCATTTATTTTGCTTTGATGTTTAAGTTTCAACATTAGGGTACAACAATCAATCAAACGGTTGCAATACCATTTTGGTATCGATATAGTTTTTTGATTTATGTGCCTTTCGCTAATCGATGTTTTTAATCAGTCGATTTGTATGTGCGTGCCACTAGCGTGCATAACTATATCGATAATTTAATGAGCACGAGTACGTCGACTGTTGTTGCCATTTGAGTAGCAAATTAGGTTAAGTTAAGTATTAGTACGATCTTGGTCGGTGTTTGAAAGTGTAACCACGTTCAACGTTGTATTCTATTACTTCTTAATGATTGTTTCAGATGAAAATAATTGTTTCAGTGTTATCCACACAGAATGACTTTGTCTTACGGTTTATTTATACATTTCTTTTACTATTCGTATATTTAGTTATGATGTTACAGTCTTGAACCCGTCCTAAAACGAAGTGATATACCTAATTTGTTACCATGTTACCAGTAACATCAGCGCTAATTTTAGAAATTGAAATTAAGCATTTTACTTGTATCTATGATTATCAAATAAAGTATTTTCTTTAGTCTAAAACTTTTTTCTCTTTATGTATTGGAACACAAATCATGGACATGGACGGTAAGAGAAATTTTATTAAATATAAAATAGTAGTTTATCACTTTCATTATTCATACTTGAATAGGCAATTGTATAGGAACCGGTTGAGGCACAGGTAGCATAAGAATGGGCATGCCTATGCTTTGTTTTCTAGTAATAAAATTTTGAAGCCACTTAAATCTGCTATCTTCTATTGGGGTCACCGTTTCTTGTGTTTCCATCGGAGTTGAGGTTGAAGTTGCAGTTGGGCTCTCGGTAGTTGTGCTCGTTGGTTTTGGCCTGAACGGCAGACGCTGTCCGATTCCTCCGATGATACCAGCAATACCGTTGTACATCCATGCAATAGTATCTGGCACATTTACTTCGAAGGGTAGGAAAGGTATGGCGGATATAACAGTTCCAATGAACAATCTTTGTCCGTTCGGTAAAACTACGACTTCCTGACGAGGAATCACTTCCATGGTTGAAACGAGTGACTCATTTTCAGCGTCTATCACGACCGAGTCAGAGTCTCCTTTGATAAGTTTCAGGTTAGGTTGATCCCTTTCGTTTGGATTCTCCAATGGATTTTTTGTCCGAAGAAAGGTGTTTGGTAAAAGCATTATAACAGGTTGACGTGGTAAATTCCTGAAAACAATGTAATCTAACATTAATTATTATTAGATATAATTTAGGCGACAGGCAAGCAACCTGTCACTATTCTACCTATTATATCTTTGCAAACCTTAAACTATCCTAGAAGTGGCTGCGAAGCGTGAATAATGATTTTGTCTATGAAACGTTTCGTGTGCTCTGCCTACCCCGTTTGGGAACACAGGCGTGATTGTATGTATGTTTGTATTATAATTTATTACATAGAGCACAATGCGTCTCAGGATGATGAAGATTCAAGTCACAAAAGGCATTACAAGTTGGCAACGCATCTGCGCACGGTCCGTTAATGCGAATGTCTACGGGCGATCGATGGCAATCGCTTGCCATCAAGAGTTCCTCGTTTACCTTCTTTGTGGAGTAAAACGACTTTTTTGGCTCTAAGGTATAAGTTTGCATTGTTGAGATAGCTATTGTTCTTGAGAAAAAAAAGTCAGCTATAAGTAGGAATAAATTGCGTACAATGATAAAGCGAAGAAGATTATTTTAAGAAGTAAGTAACTATTTTGCCAGTCTATGCCAACATACAGGGTCCCAAAAATCGCAGGTCACACTTACACCGGTCCAATTTAACATGACCTTTTTGAAATCGGCATAACATACGCCATTTATCAAAGCAATTATTTTAGCACCTTGTATGGCATACATAAAATCACGTCAGTATTCCCAAATGGGGTAGGCAGAGAACACGAAACGTTACCCACTGGCTATTTCACACTTCGTAGACACTTGTAGCAAAATTTTGGATTTAAAAACGAAAGTAAGTGATGTAATAATGACGGGTTGTCGCCAAAAGTATACCTTTACCCATATCCTTCGTTGGCTCTTACGACATCCACGGCAGAAATGGAGAGGTGTTATTCTCAATCCGACAACACATGGGGGAAATTAGGTATGTACTAAGTGTATGAATGTTGATTAAAAAAAAGAATGAAGAGACAATACGAAAGTACTTACAGCATTATAGGTCCGTTTAAAGTATTCAACGGCTGCATTGCGACCAGCTGCTGCTGCAAGGCATTATACTGATTCTGCTGTATCAGTTGTTCCATCGCCTGCTGCTCCACCACTTGATCCATCATCATTTGATTCGCCACTGGCTGATCCATCGCATGCATTTGATGCATGACTGACTGATGAGTCAGGTGATTTAAAAACGGCGCTGCATTCACGTTCGCTAACACTAACGTTAATACAAACAGCTTCGTCATTGTGTAAATCTTTGGTTTTATCACTTTTATTTTCACTTGTTTCGAGTTCACAATTTTATTCGTTCGTTACTTTTACCAAAGTGCGAATCTAACACAATACAGGGTGTGTATTGTTTGAAAGTGGTCTTGTGTCTGCAGGACTGAGCGCGTGTTCTTCCGGTGGCCATTATTATGCGACGCAAGCCCACTGGCCTACTCTCTGGAGTCCTGACCTTGTCTCCAATGACTTTCTTTTTTAGGGATCCGAGTTGAATGAACCGCGATTACTGCAGGTAATTGGATTCTACATTCAATTGTTCATTGTCTTTGGTTACATTATATCTTGTATTATAGTTACAATTAAAGCGTGTTATTTATTTATGATTTATGTAGTACGAAAGGAAATACATTTATATGTAACTCATATGCAAGGTCGAAATAGATTGATAATTACATAAAACCAAATAATGGAACATACATACATACATATCCTCACGCCTGTATTCCCGAGAGGGGTAGGCAGAGCACATGAATTCAAAAATCCAGTGCCACGTTTAGCGATTTCAGGGCAACCAGATGATCAAACGTGATACTGCAGTGACAGGTTGCTAGCCCATCGCCCACAATACACTAACCCTTTCCCAGAGTCGACTCTTACGACACCCACGGGACGAAAGGGGGAAATAATGGAAAATACGAATAATTCACGCCTTGAATCGAGTTTAGCTCGACACGTTAAGGGCTTGTCGGTAGCCTATTTATTTATAGCGTTTGGGAGCAGCCGCCGGGGCTTCTAGACAAAGGGCTACGGACGAGCTCGAAACGTGTCGAGCTAAATTACACTTACGGCGCGAGTTAGCAGTATTTCTCATTATTAAGATTGACTATCAACTTACTGATTTTCCAAAGTTGAAGAAAAAGGTGAAAATGGAGTGCAAACTGATTAGCAACACCAAAATGCGAACTGCGTATAAATTAGAACCTTTCTTTTCAATTAATTATCAATGGGGTGATGAAAATTTCCCTTCACAGGGCGAAAGGGCCTTGCATTTACAAACGTATGTTAATGCCTTCATCAAACAAATAACACACGCAGAAAGAAAGTGTAAGTATTATGGTTTTATAGTACACGTGTATTCTTACCACAAAATTATCTTGCATTGCCATGACATCTGGTACTATCTTATTCTTATTATCTAACGCATGTTGAATTTCAAACGATATTGCCACTTCTTTCTCCATTTTATCCCATTTGAATCTGTATAATCGTGTTTGATATAAGATGGTCTGTTTGTTGAGCACGTTAAATAATAAAATCACTTGCAATTTTTATTATTCTCTAGAAAGTCTAGAATTGTAGTTTTAAGTATCTGCAGCACTTACCTTTACGAATATTCATTAGAATTGATACTTAATTGCAATCAGGTCAAAGTTTAATTTATTTAAACTAAGTAAATAAGTCCCCGTGTCTGTGTACGCAGTATTCGCTGATCGTCCCTCAGGAACTACATAACCAAGCATTTTTCAGGATTTTTAACAGGATCATACACAAAAATGTTAGTTCGCGTCTCTTCTGTGGACATTACAAAAGTTAAAGGTTTATTTTGATGACTTATCAGTCTTATGATTTGTTTGAGCGTGTTAGTAGTCGGGAGGCGTTGGTACTAAAGACATTAGATATTTCCTAATACAGTTACTGGCTATAAACCCTCAACTTTTGTCAGATCCCGAGGAGAGATGCGGAGTAACATTTGTGTATGACCCTTTTATGGCAAAAAACTAGCTTATTTCATTCCTTAAGGCTAATTACAACAGCATTCCAAATTGCGATAAAATCAGTTCTCTGGTTGAAGCGTAAAAAGGTAACGCACTAAAGTCATTGTATTTGTAATTTTCGTAACTTTTGCTTTGCTTTTGCAAGGCAACGATTTTATACAAAAATATTCAAAGACTTTCCTAAAATTTGCTAAAATTTGTTTAGTAGGGTTGCCTGGCATAGGGCCCTCTGTAGCGATTTTTTATTTCTGTATTTTTTTTTTTACATTTGGGGCAAGCGACCGAATGGATCTCCTGATAGTTAGCAATCACCGTTGCCCATAGACACCCGTAACACTAGAGGAGTGCGTTGCCAGGCTTTTTTCCTAAAAAACGCCTTTCTAGGCGTATGCTTTTTCTTTAAGAGCGTGCACACAAAATTCGGTGATTTTGATGTTTTTCCAATGCTTTAGAAAGCTATAAATCCTTAAGTTTTTAAAGAAAAACTACTGTAACATATAAATAAACTCTTTTTCTAGGGATTAACGGAAAGAAATATTTTATTAGCAACACAGATTTCTTTTACTTAGCCAATTTGTTGAAGGGTTTTCACAAAAATACGCGTCAGAGCTGTCTTTCACTTGAAAATTTTCCATTAAAATTTACCATAAACGATATAAACTTGTTATTATCTGATAGAAAATATAGTCTACTGGGGATTAACGGATTAACATGAATCAAATTATTGGTTTTTATTATTCAAATATCATTTTACATAATTTCAAAGTTGAACCATTACTTTATTTTTTTTCTCATTGATTTTAATGTAATTACAAATGAAACAATTTTATTGTAAATTTACAGAATATGTTTAGTCTAACCATATTTTTTTCATGACTAAATATGAGTTAATTTACATTTCACGATTTTTTAAACATTGGTCCAAAACCACTAAGGTCAGGTGGGGGAAGAGAAACGCAGGGATAAGAGGGCTCTACAGACCATAATCACTCATAACTCGACGAGTTATGGTCTGTGGTGCCTCTTACCCCTGCCCTGCCCCTGAATTTCTCTTCCCCCACCTGATCTTATATTACGTTCGTAAAAAATGTGTGCGCCCTCTTAAGGTTTGAAGTTTATAGGTTTTTGTGGATTTTAATTAAGTAGGTAGGTAATTCGAATTGAATGGTATTGAAAAAAAAATAGGATTATTTTCAATTGTTTTCTGTTTTCTATCGTCGAAAAGTATGTAAGTTGGAAATACTATGTAGGTATAGTATAGATAGTTGTCGACATAAAAGTCCCAAGGTATATATTGACATAGTCGATAATAGCGATACAGTTCCATTTACCACGTGTTGACACTGAACATGCTCCTTATTTCCGGAAGAAAAATTCTACAGAAAAATCGTTTACTCCGTCAGTACTGAGTACGGTCACTGTTAAAACATGATAATGGTACTGTCATATTACCAATATGATTTTGCATCCATTTCCAGGAAATAATATTCGTAGTTAGGATCACAAAAGGGAACGATTTGTCGTCGCTGCGACACGACACGTCGTCTGTTGCTGCATTGTGTCGTCGGCTGCACTGTACCAACTCTTCCCATAGGTCTTTAGCATAAAGTAGGCACTGTGTATTAGTCCAGTTACTTATTTTCTACGCAGTTGGTAGGTACGTTACTTTGTTGTTTTTTTAGTAAGTATAATATGTAACCTTACTTTTTGGTGTTTAATTTATTTATTATATGCCGTGTCAGGTCGGATTTAGGATAACACCATTTCTTCCATGGATGTCATAAAAGGCGACTAAGGAAATAAGTAAATACAGGCGTGATGTATATGTGATGAACATACTTTTTGTGTTGAATTTATTTATACCGTGTGAGATCGAGTTTAGAACTACACCTCTCCATTTCTTCCATGGATGTCGTAAGAGGCGGCCAAGGAAATAGTTACCTAAAGATATATTTTATGCGAACGGTTAGCAAACTTTCACTGTTGTACCTCCTAACTTAAAACCTGAAAAATATGGTAGAAGTGGCTACAAAACGGGAAACAGTCATGATTATGACTATGTAGCGCTTTGTATGCTCTCTCTACCACATTTTGGAATACTAGGGTGATGTGTGAAGGTATGTAATAATTTATAATCGTCAGCTGCCTGTCCAAATGTCCAAAACGACAACTATTAAGAAGGAACGAAAAAGTTGAGCTATGCCACTTAATATTTATGAAGAAGACATTTACAGACAAGAATAGGACCATATTTTTTGTACGTTGTTAGTGCCTGTTTTCAATTTAAAAGGAACCGAGTTTTTTAGCGCCACTACAAGTGTTATTATTGGGCGATCTAATTGACTCAAAGAAATACTATCACGAGTAGGTTTAATTTAAAAGTCGGTTAAATTTAATTACAAATTAATTACTTGATACATACATAGCAGACAGAGACCACTTATAAATTAATATCGACGTTTTCCCAATTGATCTAATCCAAAACTAGGCAGACAATGATAATGTGTGTTGCACAATGGACGAATACAATTTGTTCAATTGCCTCTACCCATGTTTGCAACTACACTGATAAACTTAGGGACTCACTTTAAGTACCTATTATTTATCTCACCATACATAAGTTTTATCCACAGGTATTTTTCCCAATTATTTTAGTTAAGTGTTATAGGCATAAAATACATCAAATTCGAAGTTAGTTCCAAATCTTTACAACAAATATACCTACATAAGTAGGAGAGAGTAGTTTGCATACTTACACAACTCAAATCTCTGGACATACATGGGGACAATGAGGTGACATCAGTAGGCCTTAATGTAAACAGGATGATTTTTAATTATTAACGCCACTAATTGGATCACCCTGTTAGGTAAGTTATTGAGGCTGCGGTATTGCATACTTAATAAAGGGAGGTATTATTGTATGTTTACGTGTGGGAAATGCGGGTAAATTTAATCTAATGTTGAATTTAATGCCTATAAACATGAAATACTACTACTACAGTATTTGTACGATCCCGCGATACCAATGTAAACTACAAAATTAGTTCCTCTAGTTCGTAGAAATTCATTAAAACTATGAGATCGGGACATTTCCCGGCTGTTACAGATCTATAGAAGCTTTGTAGTACGGTGCAATTGTAAGTTTATATAGTACGAGAACGATTATAAAAGTTTAAACTATTGGTTCAAACCAAAACATAGGTAGGTACACCAATTGCAATTCTAACAAATGGAAATGAAGCAAAAATAAATACCGAAAAGTCTGATTTTTTTTTAATGTATGGCTACAATAAATAGTTGAAAATAACATTAATGACTAAAGAAATAAATGCAAAGTAGTTAACCGATCACTACTATTTTATCGAACAATAATAAGTTAAATAAGGAACTACATTCACTCAGATTCATACAATAAATAAATGAACCCCAACCTAGCCTAATCGTCATGACTTATACGACCTTAAAAATTGTGATTTTCCTCTATTTTTCTTTATCTTCAGGTTTTCCATCATCAACCACCACATCGATTTCAACTTCGTAAGTCCCAGGCTTTGTTCTCGACGGTCTTACAACGACGCCCGGCATTCTTGCTTCTTGGATGCCATCCACTTCATTTTCTGCAGCATCAGCAACTGGTACACCAGCTTTCTCTGAAGTCGCGTCGGCTGGAACATACTCGGGCTCTTGAGGCACTCTGACTGACATGAGGCCTTGCACGCGTTGGACTAGGTATTCCAAAATGGGTCCGAATCTGGATACTCCTTCTGTGCTGACGAGGAGCCGGTCCGGAGCGTCGGGCCTCGGACGCAGCACGAACATGTTGAAGTTGAGCGTGCGCCGCACGGGCCTGGCGGAGGCCTGGTGCAGGCAGGCGCAGGCCAGCGCCGCGGCCAGCAGCAGCGCGCGGGGAGACATGTCGGCGAGGGCTGCGAGGGATCTGCGGCAGCGTGCGGCCGTCGCGGCGTGAGGTCCCACACTGTGCGGACTGCGTTTTTGCCCCGCATCTAACCTAAGATAACGGGTCTCCAGCAAAAAGATCGTTATTGCCCCGAGTTACGGCGGGTGGATAATTGCAGCGATATCTCGGACTTCTCGACACCTTTCGTTTGGAAAGCTCCCATCTTAATTTAAGTGAGTCATCATTATCATTTTACCAATTTATGGAGATCTTTCGGAAGAGCTTCTGTTAGTATGTTTTATTCTTATGTTGATAGGTTCGCTCGTTAGTGTAGGGGTCACACTCAATTGGCTAGAGCTTTGCTATTATGGCGCTAATAAAAAGACTATGAGATTTTTTAATGCGAAGACGTGTATTGAAAGTGCGGTTGCATCGTGCGTATATCAAGAGTGGTAAGGTTCTTTCTTGGAAGATAGCCGGCCAGGGATTGTTGCGAATTATTGCACATCAGATTTATATTTACATTTATAGACATTAATCATCATCAAAATGGAAACAGAGTGGATTGATGTCGGCGTAATGATGCAGTATCAAGGCCATCCAATGCAGGTCAACGAAAATAAACAAAATGCGGTTTGTAGGATTTGCATTCTTTTAGTTTCCATTTTGAATGTATATTGTTAGAAATTTGAATGGTGATTAAATTTAATGATACCTACTCGTTGTATTTGTTTGTTTGGGAACAAACTACTTTATACTTAATTGAAAACGATTTAACAGAATTGCAAAAGTTTGCTTGTATTAGGTAAGGTGTGTTATGTTTTAGATGTTCCGTGATTTTATTTGCAAAAGTTAACGGTCAACATGTGACATGAAGAGAAATTCAGAGCGCCGATGTTATAAATTTACGTAACATATTCTAATCAGATGATAACATCACCTCTCTTCCGCCATCAATGAGATAATTAGCGTTGATTTATTCATAAATCCGTCTCCAACTATAATTTTCCGTCCAATTTGTTAGCAGGATCATAAACTCTAAAGCAAAGCGTTGGATTCTTACCACTTCCTATATCATCAAGTTTATCAATGTCTTCTATATTTTCTACTCTATTTTCTGGTGACTTAGGGCTAATCTGTTTTTATGATAGGCAGATGTAAGATGGTGGAAAGTATGGTTTATCGGGTTGTGTGGCTAAGTCAGGAAGAGGCCCGTTACAGAGCCTACAGCTAGGCCTGCCTTGGTAACGGTAGCCAGTAAAAGATAGACTTGCAAGGTGTTGTTATCACAATACCATACTTACCTTAGTCATTAAGTATGGATAGCGTAATCGTCATAATCTGTCCCGTCTTTTAATTTACCTGACATTTTCCGTGGTTAGAGTATCTAAAACAATTGTTCTTATAATTAACTATCAAGCTATTATGTTAAAAGTATCTACGATACGTGAGATGTAGCGTTTTGTGTGATCTGTCTACTCTTTTTGGGAACACAGGCGTGATGAATTATATTTAATACTACCTATACCAAATAAAAGATAATTGTTTATCACATTTACATGCATAATTAAAAAAGTATATTTTGGAATTATTACGATTCCAAATAAGCAAAGATCCAGCCGTGTGATTTCGAAAACTTATGAAGTACTTAGCCGAGTTCATCAGTCGCTTTAAAAGTATTTCATACCATCGTAGGTGCTGAGTATGTGACCCTATATAGGTCGCTATTCAATCATCTTTAGTACTTTAGTTCCATTAAAACAGTCTGATTTTTAACCATACGGTCGTTTTATGTTCTTGCGTGCATTAGAAAGCTGACTCAGCCGGTATGACTAGTCTAGGCACTAATGGGTTCTTAGCCCTGAAGCTTGGTGCACTATCGCTCCATATACGACTGGTTCGCAACTGGCTTTGATGGGCTAAAGAAAATCTCAACACTAATTGACCTGATTTCATTTCTTCTTCGTTTTAACAGGTCAAAGTCAAAGTCAAGTATTCATTGCATATCAAAAAATAGCCAGGAATAGATTTTAGAACTTCCTATTAATTGTTGGGTAAGGCTATCAATATTTCGAGTGATGATACCTAGTTATCAGGTAATCTCCCGTCGAAAAGTCCTGATAGCCCAGCGGTTTCACCTGTGGCCTCTCATGCAGAGGGTCGTGGTTTCGAATCCCAGGGTTCACACCTTTGAATTTTTCGGGATTTATGTGCCAAATCGATTTTGCAATTTACTACGAGCTATTTATTACACGGTGTAGGGATATATCGTGAGGAAACCTGCACACAGTAGGTAATTAAATGTTGAGTGTGAAGTTCCCAATCCGCGTTGAACCCGCGCGGGAACTACAGCCGAAACCTCCCATATCCAGACATGTGCTCAGCCTGCAGCAGTGAGATGAATTCAGGCTAAGTTAAATTAAAATCTCTCATCCGATTGTAACTTTAGGGTATGTATAATGAATAATGAAACAACAACTGTCATAAAAATAATTTTATTTATATTAAATTAACATTTGTCTTGTATTCGTTGCTTTTTTTATATAATCAGGTACAAAAATCCTTACTCATTTCAGTTGTCAAGGAAACTGTAAAAACTCGTTACTATATTTCTATAATCACTTTTATTTACGAAAACATTTATAATGTCATTTTACACGTACTGAGACATGGTAACTATTGCACATTACGATATAAAAACCACCATGATTATTTGCAAAGAAAAGTAAAACCTTTAAAGTGCAGAAATCGTAAATACATTATAAGAAATTAAACGATTTCGCTACTCATAGTGACAGTAAAATTTCAAAGAAACTGCTTTTTAAGTCGCCAGATTAAGGGATATGATTATTGATAGTTATTTTTGAAAATATTTTTAAGAATAACATCGTAAGAATTCTTAGGCGCATGTCACTTTGGCACTAGCGTCATATCGTTGCAGCATACGGCGTTCCGCGATTCAGAGACCAATCCGTGAGTGACAGTCACGATTGGTGGGTCGCTCAGTGATTTCGGTCACGCGGTGATTGGCTAATAACATACAACAAGAAGAGGTGCTAAAGTGACGGGCGCCCTAAATATCTAAGGATCGTTTTAAATTAGGTAAGTATCCTGAGAATTGTTGTTTTATAGCCCTTGAATTAGGCCTTGTTGCGCGCGGCGTGCGCGAGCGCCGGTCGCGCGCTGCGCCGTTCCTCCTTCAGCTCAGCGCTCGCAGCCTCTCCTGTGCGCTTGGGCTCAGCCGGTGCCGCTGATACTGTGGAGTAAATCAGGGATATCATCATCATCATACGATCCATTGCTGTGCACAGGTTTCCTCTCAATAAGAGAAGTAAATTAGACAGAGGTTTTGATAAGGTCTTTTAGATTTAAGGTAGATCCAGTTTAATGAGAGTATGACTTAGTCGCCAGTTATGGAGTAGAGTAGCCGCAAGTCCGTTATATCCATTTTCGTATGTAAAAACTGGGCAGAAGTAGGTACTTAGTCCTCGCTGATTAACGAGTTGATTAGTCCAAATGATCTTGAAGTCATAATCAAATATTGAGAAAGAAAGAATGGACATAAGATGGTAATTCTATAAGTAACAGTATTTTAAAAGAAAGGAACTCTTACGATTAGCATTGGCTCGTTGGCCGGAGGCAAGGTGATTCGGCTGCGCTAACGGAGCTGCCTGCGCAAGAGTTATCACCCCGCGAGGAGCTTCTCCTTGGGGCAATCCTGGCCTGCAGAAAGGTATTCAAGCCATATTATTGTGGGAAAGAAAATCTCTTGAGTGTTGAAGGCGGAGTATTGGAAGGCCACCCACGAGATAGATGAGGTCAAGATTGCTGATACTTAGTTTGATGAACGCGATAGGCCACCCACCGTTTTTATAGCATTTTTCAAAGCTCTAGCTGTGGAGGTTTTCCTACTACGATGATGATAATTATCTGGTGTGTTAGGGCAATTACAAGTAGCAGATAACAGCATAACATAAACATAACGTCCCTTCCCTGCGGGGTAGGCAGATTATCAGAACGCCATTCGCTTCCATTCTGACATTCTTCTCTTATTTCAGTCACGTTCATCCCTCTCGTCATACATCCTCGACGGTTTCTGGCACTTCTAATTTGGCCTGTCTTTAAAACATAAATTTAAACGTCCTTTGAGGGCAGTCTCACCCGATTTGCCTTATCTCACTTCCCTTGTAAATTTGCTTTAACACATATTTATGTTTACGCTGGACTTAATCACGGTATTTTTTAATTACCTCTCGACGTTTCGGCCGCGTTACAGCGACCGTGGTCACGAGTTGACTGAAGTGGAGCTCGACGTTTGTTTGGCAGCCCGGGTCCTTCGAACTACCCGCACTTGATTTTCATCAGTAACGGCTCCCCGAACTACCCGCGTTTCACTGATATTGTCCACCGTTCCACCATTACACCGACACACAACGCTAACAATGTCAGATGCTCGCATCGAATGTTCGTCTCTAGGCTGACACTTATTAATAACCGGATTCCATGAAGACGAAAGCTTAAAACCATCCCCTCGGTTAAAATTTTTATGCTTTTTAATTTCAACCGCTTCACGCACTATTCGCGAGTAATAATGTCGTTCTGTAGAGAGGATTCTGGGATTATGATTAAAATAACGTGATTAAGTCCCGCGTAAACATAAATATGTGTGAGAATAACGAAAGTTTAAAACAGTATTTGCTTTAACACCCTTGTTAGATACACAGCAGCTTTAGGAAACTTACTGGTAAGCCAGATTAGGGTCCTGGTAGAAGTCGTACGGCCTCTGAAGGCCTAGGGGTGCTCCTAGCAATAGTCCAGGATTCGGTTGAGCACCGAGACCAGGCCGGTAGTAGCCGTTGGCGGGAGACACTACCTGGCCCGAAGGGTCCAGAAGAATAGCGTTTTGGTAACCTTAAAAAAAATACAAGTTATAGAAGTGGCATGAACGGAGACAAAACTAAATGACTATTTCTGAAACCGTTGTCGATCATCAAGCTCTAGAAGATCACGTTACCAATGGAGTTGCTTATGTCTGCAGTTGACGACTCTCACAGCCGCCATTACCGGACATATTTTATATTTTTAATTAAAATACTTAAGTATTTGCACATTTATTAGCCTGTCGTTATATTGTGACTTTCTAAAACATCTTTCATTTCTATAAGAAAGCTGCTGGTGCCCTTGCCTCGAAGTTTATTAAGCTCAGAGGGAAAACTCAGGGTTCGCACTTTATAATGAACTGAAAAAAATATAATTACACTTATTTACGACCTTTTATGATCTGTATTGTATAAAAAATACTTATAGTTTTTTTATTTCGTTTATTCTTTTGTTATTATATTGTTATAAACAGTAGAAGTTAGAATGCAATTCTGTGATGCATCAGATTCGCATAGCAAATTTCTTTTAAATCAGTAACTCAAAAAGAAGTTCCCTCTTTCGTTTGTTTCCTTCTTTGACGTCTTAAAGTTATGTTAGTTTTTAATTAAAAAATTGAACGCACTGAAATGTAAAAACTAAAATAGTTCTGTTCTATAAAATTATAAATTGGACATGCGTAAGTCTCTTTAGAACGACAGTACCTATAACACACACAGCTTAATAACAACCTGTTTACATTTTGAAGTTAATCCAATGGTACGATCTGTTTTCATCATACATGGTTTGATGGTGCTATGTTTCCTCTTACCATTAGGTGCGTATGAGCCGGGGTTGCCTTGCGGTGCCGCTGCTACGATGTATACAGGCTGATACCCTCCAATGGTGCCAGGCCTGAAAATAGCAAGCAATGCAAAAAGTATAGGATGCGAGATTTGAAAACACAAGATGTTTTTTCTTTAAAGACCTAATAGACACTAAACATGAAACTCTTACACGCTTTGTACAAAATCAAGGGATAATTATACATTGATGACTTGTTGTTTTCATTCAAAGTCTATTATGTAAAAAATGAATGAATGTTTGGGGAAATTTAGTGCAACTTTTCAATTTTATTATAGTCAAAATATTCAACTAAAAGTTTCAAAGATTTGCTAAGTGCTGTAAATACACCACCATTCAACATTATTCTGTAAAAGACCGTCCAAGCTTATATCACTGTCCTTTCCTATCATTAATTTGTTAAAACTCCACTAACTATCGAGACTTCCAACCTAGAAATAAGCGATGTGCGTGTACTGTTCACGTTCTAGGTGATTTTTTTTTATGATGTGGGAATGAATTACGCACACTCACAGACTAGGGAACGTCACATTTGGAGATCATGCTGGACTCTACCCTCAAGCACAGCTGGCGAGGGGTATACCGACTATAAAATACAGTCTCTGCTGTACTGTTTTGACGATATTACCCCGGTATTCCAGCCAGTTCAGCCGGAAAAACCGCGCTACATAAGGGAGGGTGGGTAAACTAACACCTTATTTAGGAGCGAGAACTGTGGGTCCTTTACCCTATATCCTTGGCGAACCTACCTGTAGCCCGGTACTGGCATGTGTACTATGAACACTCTTTGCCCAGGCGCCACACCCGCTACTGGAGGCTGAAAACAGAAAACGTTGAAATATTTAATGAAATCCAGATTGTTTTAGAACATAACGTGGCTTCATTAAATAAAACCCAAAATTATATAAATTGTATAATGCGCGTACTACAAGGGTTACAGT
>BHDV01013933.1:289925-319344 GCA_005406045.1 Adoxophyes honmai
GTAACGAGCGGCCGGCCTGCGCGGCGCGGTCTAGGTATCCTGGAATATTCGGCAATAGGCGTGAGAACTAGTTTAATTAATGTAGGTCTAATAACTTTCACTTTAAGTGGGTAGATTAAATTGAAGTTGATTTTACGAAGTTATTATCATGTAAATGTGTATTTTATTAGAAATTAAGGCAATATCTGATTATGCGAAATTATATACTTAATCAGTTTTACGTTTAACTAAAGAAATTTGATGTATTTTGTACAAATGGGCCACCATAAACCTAACTATCGAGGTATATAAAAATAACGGAGGTAGATTTAACTAATCCTTAACTCGCAGTTAAGTTGTAATTAAGTTAATTATTAGCATTTAGACTGCTTAAAGGACGATATTTACACAATTGGAGATAAACTTTGACTATTTAAATAGAAAATTGTTTGCAATTTTGACTATTTAGATAGATTTTACGTATTAATTGATAGGACGTGGAAGGACAAAGGAATGCACTTATCTTGTAGTAGGACTGCGCTGCTCGGTGAGACTCTTAGATGATTCACTGACGATTTCACAACGAAGCCTTGATAATGTTACTTAAACTCCATCCACTCCAAATTGATTCTTCAATACTGCATACGCGCCTTGTAAGATTGTAGTGTACGATCGCCGATCTCGTAGTTAACTTTTTGATTTATGTATTTAGTTTTAAGTAATTATTTTTAATTTTTGTTCCCCTCATGGGCCGCCAATTTATGTTTTAGAACATAACGTGGCTTCATTAAATAAAACCCAAAATTATAGAAATTGTATAATGCGCGTACTACAAGGGTTACAGTCGGAAGAAGAATGAAAGTCATAACATTTGACGTTTAACATTTGATGTCCCTTTTAACGCCTGTAAAGTATTAATAGCACTATCACTAATGTGTTCACTGTATTTATCGCCGGCCAATAGGGGCCGGAACACAGATTAAAACACATTTTATTTCGGCTGTCTGCTTCTGACTCGTCCGTGTCATTTCATAATATCATAATCATAATACAAAAAAAACTGATAGGCCGCTTAGTTCCTGATACGAAACTTTCTTATTTCGTCATGAAAAAGAATGCTAGCTATTTGTCGATTTAGGCGCTAGTATTTTTGCTTTAAAGATAATAAATAATTTGTTTTTAAATTGATTACAAGCCTTGAACTTTCTAGTATTTTATTAGGTCCTTACCTATGAAATTGGCGTTTTGTATGAAGATTTTCGTGACATTTGCGTTTTTCATACTAAGTGTTTTTACACTTATTTAGCAACCAAAATTGATAGCGTTATAAAACTTATGTCCGTGTTTAAAGACACTTATAAACTAACTATGAGAATCAATTTTAATAAAAAAAATGGATCAATTAATTATTGCAACCAATTACATACATAATTCCAAAAGCATAAAAAAAAACTTGATTTTCAGAATATTTTTTTGTGGGTTTATTAATACAATTCTTTGGATTTATGACCGTAAAAATTTGCACGACGAAGGCAAAATCTTTTGTAATATTGAGTACATAATACATCTTTTATGTTATGAAAGTTGCGATGGTTAGAAGCACGAAAGAAAAATCGCTAATTTCATAGGTAAGGACCCAATATATGACTATTAAGATTAAGCGCAAAAGAGGTGACTACTTTGTAATCGAAGATAAAAACTAATGTACTATATCATCAGGTCCAACTGTACCTGCTGCTGCGGGGGCTGCTGCGGCTGCTGGACCCCTGGGACCAGCTCGACCTCGCTGTCGGGTTCCAAGGTTTCCAGTCTGGAGGGAGCACCACTTGGGCCATGTGCTGAAAAACATCCTTAATTTAAAAAAAGTTACCTTTTTTTTTATCAATTATACATACATCACGCTTGCATTCCCAAACAGGGTAGGCAGAGCATACGAAAAGCTACACAATCAAAACCAAGATAATCTCACGCTCCGCAGCCACCTCCAGCGTATTTCAGGTTTCAAGTTAACAGGTAAAATAGTGACAGGATGCTAGTCCGTCGCCTAAATTGCCTAAAGCATGTCTCTAATTATCCGTAGACGCCTCCTACGATACCCACGGAAGATATGGAGAGTCTTATTCTAAGCCCGACACTACACGTATCATTCAATTATATTTATGTCACAGATGGGTTACCAACCCAGACACCTGAGGTGTAATTCCTCTTGTAACAATAAGTAAAAAAAAGAAATAGCCGATTTATTTGTAAAATAGTACCTAACGTTTCGTTTGACTGTTCCTCACTTTCAGACAGTAAAAAAGAGAAATCCTTGTAAGTATAATTATGTATTTCTAACTAATTCAATGTTTACTTCCAAAAAACATTAAGGCACTTCAAGCTTCGGCAGTAACAATACCTAATACGCTATTGTTAAAAAAATTTAGTACCTAACTAATTTTGGGATTTCATTCAATTACGAACAATAAAATTGTCTTAAAATAAGTCACCTTGCTTTTGTTGCGCTTGGTTGTAGTAATTCGCCATTTCCGCGTTGTCTAAATAATAGCTCAACCTGAAAAAACAAGCAAAACAAATGTTATAGAATGTAGAAACAAAACAAATGTAGAAAGGAGCAGCAAAATATTTACTGAAAAACAGGCCAAGTGCGAAACGGAATCCGTACAATTATCGACACAGTTATCAAGCAAAAACATACTATCGCAGATTACAGGTTGAGAGACAAGTTTGCCGGTATGTAGGTTTGATTTTTTCACAGCTTTGTGGGACTGGAGATCTTCGTCTTTGGTAGCAATTTCCATTTTGTATATCCCTATGCGTTTCTGAGAAAAATGGTCTTTACTGTCAAACTAAGCGATACTATTTTCCTTTATAGGTACGAAACCCTGATTGAATAAATTTCTTTTAATAAGAGAGAGAAAGAAAGAAAGACATTTATTGACGGAAATTTAACACGAAAACAAACATTTTTTTACTTATCTAAGCCTTAAATTACTATCTTAACAATATAGTGACATGCAATAGAAATAAAATATTTCCACGCCAAATAGCGCCAAAGGGCCGCACTTAGCGTGATATTGTTATATACGAAATCGCGTAAATATTTTTTTTATCAAGGTAAATTACTCCAACTTACGTATTCAGCGGCTGCGTAGGGCCCTGAGCGCTGACAGCCGCGCACATCGCTGCGACAGCAAACTGGAACATAGAAAAACATCACAAGTGAGAAGAAGTAGGCAATTAGGATGTGTACAAAATGGTTAAAAATATTCATATTGACAGATGTCACGGAGTAGACGGAGGGATTGTATGTGGTAGTAAGTGTAGCTAACAAGTTTTACATAGTTTTTCATGTAGAGAATCTATTACTTGATTTACTACAATATGAGACTGGGTATTTGTCTGAATAGTAAAATATTTCAGCAGATCGATCTGGTGATTATTTGAGCGTTTTAACTGTCACGTCGCTCTGGTTTTAGGTATTTTATACGAATCGGCAGATTTTGATGTCGCTGTCGATTAAGAGTTCCTATGTTTCTAGTAGATAAGAAAAAAAAAAGTGTTCTACTAATTTTACAGTACAGTTTCCAGAAGATTGAGATGGTTGAAATACCGTAATTCACCATCACCGTGACTTAAAAATATCTATAATTTTTGTATTTTGTGCGACATTCATTTATTGCATCTGCTGGCTGGCTGACAAAATTAAACATTAACGTTGCAATGATTTTGAGGCAGTGTTTATTTAAATTTTCAATAGGCACAGGTAAGTACTACACAGATCATGTCTTGTTACGCATCCTCATTGCTATTCAGCCGTGCTAACTAGGCAATTCATCTAGAATTCATTGCCAAGATCGTTTTCAACTAGGTGCCCCCGTGTCCAGCATACATAGCGAAATTTAATGGTTTTCAACTAAGATTTGCAACTTTCCAGGCACAGTTTTCCCGCGTCCGGCCTCAGGGGGGCACCAAGGTGAACGAGCCATGGATGCCTGTTTGAATTACAATTGGCGTTGGGGACTACAATGCCTAGCTTCTGATTTGGTGGCCGGCGAACGAGCGATTGGTAACTCGTAGTTAAGACATAATTTGAAATAAATGATGATGCCTCTCCAGCTCTTCTATGAACATCGTAAGAGGCGATCAGGGAAATAGGTTTAGAAATGCTTTAGGCAACAGATATCTAAGGATTTTTAAACCTAACATTAGTCATGATTCTGTTTATGTAACGTTTGTGTGCTCTGCCTAACCCATTTCAGAATAAAGGCGTGATGTATATGTATGAAGAAACTAATGAACTTGGATGAAGCAAAAGAGTTATGTCAGGATCGTAGCAAGTGGAACAAAGTGGTCTCTCGACGTATTCTTGGTAGGACTTGATAGAGGAGCTATAATGCAATATTTTTAAGCCATCATATGTATGGCCGAAAATTAACGGTTCTTGAGTTATTGATTTTTTAAGATTTTTTTTGAATTTCCCAAAATTTTACATTAAAACTTTTTTTTTTATTTGGCCGTCTGTTGCGGTATTTTTTTATTTATTTTTGAATAATTAAACTATTGTCAAATTAAAACAAGTACAAAAACCCTAACAAAACAAATAAAAGTCTTCGAAATCAGCGAAAACATTTTTTATGTTTTATTAAATCTGTGGTTGTTGTTACTAAACTATTGCTCTAGTCGAAAAAAAATATATGACATCAAGTGTACAAATTGTTAGAAAAACATCTACGTTTCATCAGCTTTCTGAAAAGGTATCATAGTTCATAATAATCTTTAAGAACTTTTCACAAAACTGCCTTAAATGAACGATTTCGTTTGCAATTCATCACAAAATAGTATGGAAGCTGAGACAGCGCAGCCAGCGGAACGTTTGCACAACTGCCGCGGTCAACACATCTCCATACAATTCCGCGATGACTCGCAAACGAAATCGTTCATTTAAGGCAATTTTGTGAAAAGTTCTTAAAGATTATTATGGACTATGATACCTTTTCAGAAAGCTGATGAAACGTAGATGTTTATCCAACAATTTGTACACTTGATGTCATATAATTTTTTTCGACTAGAGCAATAGTTTAGTAACAACAACCACAGATTTAATAAAACATAAAAAATGTTTTCGCTGATTTCGAAGACTTTTATTTGTTTTGTTAGGGTTTTTGTACTTGTTTTAATTTGACAATAGTTTAATTATTCAAAAATAAATAAAAAAATACCGCAACAGACGGCCAAATTTAAAAAAAAAAAGTTTTAAATGTAAAATTTTGGGAAATTCAAAAAAAATCTTAAAAAATCATTAACTCAAGAACCGTTAATTTTCGGCCATACATATGATGGCTTAAAAATATTGCAATTTAGCTCCTCTATCAAGTCCTACCAAGAATACGTCGAGTTACCAGTAACCCTGTATATGTATATGTAGATCATGAATGATTCGTTTTAATACACATACAGTCATACATACATACATACATACAATCACGCCTGTATTCCCAAACGGGGTAGGTAGAGCACACAAAACGCTACATAGACCAAACGATGACTATTTCAGGTTTTGTGGCCACTTCTAGCACAATACTTTTTAGGTTTTGAGGTGGCAGGTATAATAGTGACAGGTTGCTAGCCTGTCGCCTAAAGTTAACCTTATCTTTAGTCACCTATTGCGATATCCACGGAAGAAATGGAGAGGTGTTATTCTAAACCCGACACCACACGGAATTCGTTTTAAGGTAGATACAGATTAATAACAACAGCAGATGTAACTAATTGTAATTAAAGAAAAAATGCATTGTTAAAAAAGGCGATCATTAAGGCATCACAATGCTACTGCGTTGAGCGTGGTACTTAGCTGCCAGTTCTTCGATGAATAGTTGTTTCTGCCAGACGCTTGGAGATGTTGCAGTTGATATTAATGAACAGACATTATTGGATTACCAAGCGAGTTTACATGTGTCTATAATTTGTTGACTTTCATAGTTTTTAATAATTGTCCATGCAACCGTCAAAGTATATTTTGAGACCTAACGTAACGAAACCTGATGTCACTCAAATATAATAAAATTTTACTTCGACATTTTGTACCCTAATCTCATATTTTCTAGGTAGACTTCGTAAAAGATTCTTGCGAAACATTATATTTTTCTTTTGAATCATATCGTGGTTAAAAACGTCTTTAACTCTACAAGGCAATATGACTTCAGGTATGTATGGTAAATGAGGTAAATCTATGTAATTTAAATAAATGAAAAACACATACGGTGTTCACCTTAACATTTAGGTCTTGTCTCCTTGTATGTCATATAGTTTGTACTCAATGGATAGTACATAAAATATTATAAGATTAAGATTACATCGACATTAATGAAAGGGATTCTATTGAGTTTTTTTCTAATCTGACGATGTAAAGCATCTGAAGTATCCGGAACTGATCATCCTCGCAATGCCATAAATAAACTCAATTAGCATCAATGGGTATTAATGTATTCTAGGATGCGGCTAACCGGGGTAAACTATGCTAATTAAAACTATCAGCGATCATCGGAATGAGTAGCATGATCTGTTATCTCGTAATTCACAAAATCCTTTTACGATGTGCACAATGCGTTTCTGACTCCCCTTTACCAGTCGTAGTCATTGTTATGACAAAACTACGAATGTGCTAGAAACACAATTTTGCAGGAACTTTTTTTTTTCATTCCTTCAGGGTAGGTGAAGGAAATTGATTTAATGGAACCACAGTTTCATGCAAGTGTACCTACATGCTGTTTTTAGGTAGTTTTTTTGTCAAAACCTCAATACAGTGTGTTTTTTTGAGAATACATTCTAATTTATAGAAAAGAGCTAGAGCAGTCCAGTTAAAAGTAATTGTAACAAATAAAAATGCAAAAAAAAAACGAAAAATGTCTTGCTTTCGCAGTTTTCACTAGACACGTATAAGACGCAAGTTTCACGTGACGCCGTATAGGAGAGGATTAAATATCTACTTTGATCATTAAAACATTCTACCAATAGAATGTTCGCCCAAGTGAAAGCCTGTTTATACAATTGCAAAAAGTTTAATTGGATTCAATAACAGAAATATTACATGCAGGCTTTGTATAATTCCAGCGGTTCCTACAAACATGGAAAAGCACCAAGGGAAATAACTTATAATTTATAAATGGGAAACGCTAGGTTTCTTTACCCGTTCGAACGTTGTTACTTATTTACTGTAATTTTATACATGATCATGACAAGGGGATCGATTCAATCACCCCATTCACGTTATAAAGGAATCGATTGGAAAATTGACGTTGTTTTCAAATACTTGTTAAAGTTTCTACATTCCTGATTGATAACTTTAAATTGTAACTTAAGATGTGACTATTATCACAGATTAATGTCCAGAAAAATAAGACGGTTGAAACGCACAGACATCTTGCTTGTCGACTTTATTATGCCCTAGTAAGTAAGAAAATATGTGTTGCTTTACATTCAAAACATGAAATAACTTTCAGAGGACTAATAAGTATTTATAGTTTATTGGAATAATGTATTAAAATCAGATTTGCTTATTTCGTCTTTATCTTACTGTATGCCCTAAACCTGACAATGATTACAAAAATATTACATTCATGAACATCATGCTAGGCTATGTGGAAGCTATAAATAAAGTAACTGAATTAAGGCAGGCGCCATTGCGCATACCAAGTGTTTACAAACAGCATAATTACGATTCAATAAAGCACATTTAACGATGGGAATGAAATATTTACAGTTTTTTGTAAATCCCAACAATATCCAAGGCAACTTAAATCTTAAGGACATGGATCATCATGGAACATCATCCTGGAACTTATCCCACACACCTATTTTTGTATAGCTTAGGTAAGATAAGTTGGAAGATGGGAACTACCACCAAGATATAATCTTTGGTATACATACATACATACATAACCGTCACGCCTTATTCCCTGAGGGGTGGGCAGAGACAACAGAGCCCCATTCGCTTCTATTCTGACATCTTTGGTAAACGAGTACAATAAAAATGCGGCTGTAGTTTGCATGCTGTTTGATCAACTTTTTGCTGTAAGTGTCGCAGCAAAACATTTTGAGATTCTCTTTCTGCATAAATCTCCGAATTTATGGATCAATGTTACGATAAATTTAACGCTGTATATAAAGTGGGCTTCAATGCGTCCTTTTCTTATAAAACCAAATGAAAAAGGACATATTGATGTGATAAAAAGCAAATTTACGCTACTCATGATGTAAGTTTGAAATATATGATAGACATATACAGGTGACTGTTCTTTTTACGATGTCAACGTTCTTCGAAACACGGGGTGAAGGACACCTGTTCTACAGAATAAGACTTTATCATTTCATCTTTATGACTAAAAAAGTACTCAGAAACACGTTTTCCATATGTATTTTTAGTCTCCATAATTCTTATTTTGCAATGATATCCTCATATTTTATTATCTTCGCATCAGTCTCTCAACACTCGCCATGTCTACAAAGATTTAAACTAATGCGTATGTCTCCAATCTTTAGTCCAGTTCATTCTTAGTTACCCCAGAAAATAATACTGCGATGACAGCAGTGCTCATCACTAGGTATAACAGTTCCACTGGGCCATTGAAATGAAATACAATTCAGACGATTTATCTTCACGTGACTAAGCAGAGTATTAAACAGTGAGTCCATATGCCGCGTTGGTTCAGTGTCCAACTTTATTGTTGTGCAGCCATCAAGGCTCGTCTTTGTCAGAAACGTCAGTCTTTTTGTCCACCCGCCGTACAAAATGGTGTGGGTTCGATGTCCGTTAAGCGACATATTTGTATGCAAACGGCAAGTATTTGTTTTGGGTCCACGTGCTTGGGCCTTTGTTCAGATATGTATTTAGATGATTATCTCAAGTATTTCAAGTTTAAAAACTGCGGATGATTTTTACCTGCTGACCAAGATATTACGCTAGAACTAGTACGTAAAGGTACCTATTGTAAATCGCAATATTAGTGCTTAGATCCTTATCTATCATAGAGTTATTTGCTTACTTAGGAAGCATATCTTTCCGCACAGTTCTAGATAGAATTGCATTTGTTCTGCTTCACCACCAAGGGTGTCTTCTAAGAACATCTTAATGTAGTTTTAAAATTTTGTTATTAGGTATGTGTTTAAGTACTCTTTGCATCCAATTGGAATGACAATTCAAATTCAATCTTCAAATCGAGATACCCGCGTAAACAACCGCATCTCCTCCTAATAATGTTCTTCACTAAATAATTAACGTTATCAAATTAGCCGGCGGAAGGAAGCCGGCAAATTGTTCGTATTAGTATGTGGTCGCCGTGGGGCCTTCACCCACATCGTTACACCATCGCTCGGAGGCCGCGAGTGACATCACTCTACGGTTGTTCGGACTTCTCTTCCATCTCTCTTAGATCGCCCTATTTAATCTAAAAAAAACAACTAGGTTCTGCTTCTACCCTAATAACATCTTTTTCATTCTCTGTATTTAAATATGAACGCTGTCTACAATTAAGCTGTAATACCACTGGATTAGTATCAAAAGATTAATGGCAAAAGGGCTTAGTTAAGGGTGCAGTTTTCTTATGCAAATATTAGGTATGCCTTGTTGCAAAAACTACAGTTTTCTTTTTAGTAAGACTTTTGTGGATAAGTCCTTCTTACAGTCCCGAATTTCCCGACTAAATTGCTAATGAAAACCTACGTAGGCATAGTACTGCGTTAGGCGAAGTCCACTTCCGAATATGTATCATGTCACACCTCCTGGCGTAAGTCATTGTCCACTACCAGTAAACTTGCACAACGGTCACGCGCATTTTACCACGCGGCATGGCGACTTGAGACTATTCCCTTTATTTCAACATGACGGTGGTTGCAAAGTTGCAAGCTGTAATTTGTCCCGTAATTGTGGAGGCAGAGGACGCGCGCCGCTGGCTGCGCGGACGCATACGACCTGGATACGAGTGATTTCGATAGCGTTTTCACATACGACAATCGGGTGTGGATGTCCCAACTCTCCCACAATTTCGCTGCGCATGGAACAACTTATTAATTGTATAAACGGTGTGGGTATCCATTTTTTAACTAACACGCGGGAACCATTTTGGGTAATTTTTTGACGTTTGATGTTTCCATGTGTTCCGTCAATTTCGCTTTAATGGAGCAATGTAGCGTTAGTGTATTAAGTACTTCCCTTACAGATTTTTAGCCACTATACCTACTCCGTTTCATTTGTGATCATATTATATTGCAAATTATATTCGAGCTGACATAATATAGTCATGTTTTATATGTATGTTCTTGGTTTTGAAAAGTACATGGGCACAGATATACTATATTAGACGGTGTCTAAAGTACTCATTGGACTTAATGAATAATTTAGATTGATATACGAGTGCACAGTAAATAAATACTACTAACGTACCTGATGATTGGGAACCTTAAGTAAGCACTCTATTTTTATAGGATAAATTCTACTTTAGTTATAAATTCTTTAATTAATTTTAAAGAAATTTAATCGAGGAAGTTTTGCTGGCAAAAACTCGTATAATTTGTACCTATGTATTTATTTCAGTGAATGAGTTAGACGTTTTCTTTTTCAATGGAATCGTTGTCTAAAACACCGAATTTACGATAGATGGTGTTTTTTAATACTTAATGGTTTTTTAATTTTTCAAACAATTTGTTGAAAAATATGGTTTCAATCACTTGAATGGGATAAAGTATAAAATTAAGGTAAAGTATTATAAAGTAAGTAAGTAACAAATAATAATAGCTATTAACAAAGTACCATACCTAATTAGTAGTGTTTTGCAAAATAATATTATTAGTAATGGTGTGACTGAAAAATTCTTATCGGAATTCATTACATTTTTAAATTGTTACAACTAATTTTTATTTCATACTCTTTTTTTTTTGTAAATTATTACAAGATTTTATTTGATACTGAGAGAAGGCCTATGCTCGACAGTGGGACGTATGTGTATAAGTTGTGCGATGGTGAAGAAAGTGAATGTCACTATTTTAAATTAAGAATACAATTTTTTTTAATCGAAAATTTTCCTTACTGTTTTGCATTCAAAGCTCAAAAAAGGTCACTAAAATGTCTAAATATAAAAAAGACTTACAATGAAAAGAGCCATGTTGGATAGGACTGCCACAGCCGCGCGCGCCGCAGGGGAAATGTGTCGCACTCCTGCGCACAACTGCTTATATCCACTTTTCCGCTACGCATTGTTTGTTTACATTTTCCTCTACACCCCTTTGAGATCATTGTGATTTATGCTAGCTTAGTAAAGTATAGGTTTAGCAGATACGCACTAAAATGGTTATACCTCATTAACAAAACAAAATAAAAGGTAGGAAAGGTCGTCAAATTTTCATCACGCCTGTAATTCCCAAGTTGAGAAGGTAGAGCACAAAGAAATCTAAAGAAATGAACAAAACCATTTAACGTCTTGTAAACTTTTATTTTATTTTACTAGTCACAAAATATCTGTACAAAATGTATCTACTGTCGGAAAAGTTATTTTAGAATTTATTTTTATTTTTAATTGAAGCGATATTGTTTTGTTCAGTTAGGTGGAACGTTTTTGATGTTAAATGAGACAGAGTAAAGACAGTTCGTTAATTAATTAAAAATGTGGATTGCTTCACACATTTGTGTCATTCTTGCGCAGGTATCATGCTAATCTTGTCTACGAGTATATCGTTCGAATTTTACATACATACATACATATTCTCACGCCTGTATTCCCAGGAGGGGTAGGCAGAGCACATGAATTCAAAAATCCAGTGCCACGTTTAGCAAATTTAGGGTAACCAGATGGTCAAACGTGATATTGTGGTGACAGGTTGCTAACCCATCGCCCACAATACACCAACCCTTTCCCAGAGTCGACTCTTACGACACCCACGGGAAGAAAGGGGGAGGTTCTATTCTAACCCGGCACCACACGGGTTCCAATTTTAGTAGGTATATAATACGTACCTACTGCCAATGTGGTATCGGGTTTGGAGTTGTATCACCACTTTTTTTCCGTGAATTTTATAAAAAACTTGTTACATCGGTTTTTATCTAATTTTAAAACCAACATTTAGTTAAAAGCAACAAATGCTGAAATAAGTTTTGTCTAAATAACGTTCGTGTTCTGCCTACTCTCTATGGCGATACAGGGGCGATGTTTATAATTATATAGAGTTGAAATTTAACTTATCTTACCTACTTATTTTAAGTAGGTACACACGAGGTAGACATCTCGAAAAAAATAAACAATTATCATCATGCCACCCTGCAATCCGTACCAATATATAAATGTCAAAGTGTGTTTGTTTGTTTGTTTGTTTGTCCGTCTTTCACGGCTACACGGAGCGATGGATTGACGTGATTTTTTAGGTAGAGATAGTTTAGGGCATGGAGAGTGACATAGGCTACATTTTGTCTCTTCAAAACCCCCAATTTCCCTAAAGTGAGGAGTGGAAGTTTTCAATGTAGAAAGCTATAAAATTGGTATGTGTGCTATCTCTTCTGTGATACCCCGAATTTAACAAAAAGCTAGTAGATTATATTATTATTTACTAGAATGGCTAAGCAGTGCAATTTTCTTACGTATAAAATTCCCGATTGACGTTTTATAAGGAATACTATTAACTAGTATAAGTATACCTTCTAGGGTGGGCGGAAATAGCTAAGTAATATGCAGACAAGTTAGTAGGTGCAAGTAATAATAGGCACATTATTTCCAAGGGTTCTTATTGTTTATGTTCGCTACGATTTGGCATGCATCCAATAGGTAGTAAGTGACAGTAGCATAGTACTCTACCTATTTTGTTCTAGGTAGATAGATACGCTCCGCAACTAATTTTGTGTAAACTAGTAACTTACGTACTAGCATCTTTTGATAGCGGAAAAAAGAGTAAAAGTATGTACAAAAAGGAGCGGTATTTCATGAGCAATCTTTTATTTATTTTTTTAGTTTGCAAGGTTATATACATTTTTTCAATTTTAAATTTACAAATTTCAATCTTTAACTTTCAGTTTAAATTTTTAATTTGTAAAACATGAGTTATCCGTACATTTTATTACCTATGTACAAGTGTACAGTCAGCGTCTGATACATGTATACACTTTAGTACCTTTTCTAATTAACCTCATGTTTGAACTCTCGCATGAAATTGTCACTACGACCACAGTGACAAAGTACCAAAGTGTAACCATGTATCAGACGCTGACTGTACGTATATTTTTAGCAATATCTGAACTCAGCTTATTATTTCTAACAAGTTTTTTATAGGATTCCGTATTTAACGTTAAAGACATTGTCAGTGGTAAGTTTGTTAGTTACCTACTTATGTAGATATTGTCGATATATACCTTTCTACCGTGAAGAAGTCTTTGTTAATAAATAATATACCAACAGTTTCCCATAAGGATTATAGCGTAATTTTCAGCTTTGTTCAAAGAAACCAGTATGTTTACGTTACTGTATTTTCTCAGAACGCCGCCACGACGTTTGATGTCTTTCCTTGAACCTGTCCGGCCATTACTCACTGAATACCTGTTCAAGCAAATGTGGTTACAGCAGGCCTGGATCTAAGTCCCAATCTTATGACCAACCGGTAGGATTCACGGAACTGGCTTGCTTTGTGGTTGTCACGCAATGTCGTTGGTATTGAACCATGTACTCCCTTCGTACATATATTAATCTCTTTATTTGTGGTATTACACATTCAAAATCCCGCTGGATTTAAGTTTGCGGAATTCCATATGCTTTTCGAGACAAATTGAGAACAAATTCTTCCTTTCAAGAACTTTAATAATAAAAAATGTTTAGCTTTTTTTTATGAAGAAGTAAAGTACTAAAACATTTGTCTCCTTCGTTGACGGTTGAATTTCCAACATTCTTAGGAAAATGATGAAAAAATGTTAACAATTCACAAGTGCAAGCAAAAAATCTTAGGAAGGTTTTCTATGTAGGTAATCGGTCATTTGAAAAAATTAACACCAAATCTAAAACGGTTTGTAATTAAAAATTTCTTATTACATACATATAAGGTGCTAACAAATTAGTCACGGATATTTTTACAGCTGATAGTCCTCGATTTTAGGAGTACATTTAAGTATGAAACATCATAGGTTTTATTGTGTTTTTTTGGAGAAAACTAGGAAACATGTCACGTTAAAACACCCTGTTAATAAGATAATTAAATGAGACCTCTTTAGACATTCTAGTTCTAGAACCTCTTTAAACAATCAACCTACAGTCTTCCCGCCGAGTCAAAATGACATTTACGAAAAAAAATTTTGACGTGACATGCTAGAGTTGCCAGGTGTCCCGATTTCCGCGAAACGTCCCAATTTTCACGAGTCATAAAATGAAAAATCAGTATTATTCAAAAAAATGCATACAAATAATTCAAAATAGCACGTATTACATCATTAGCGCTAAAGGTATTGAATTTAAGTTTAGAGGTTTGTTTTAATTCAGGAATAACATTTGCTTGGAGACCGATCTCGATGCAACTACTCCTGGCGCCATCTAGTCATAGAAATTTGTGTTTTTTGCTTGTCCGGATCTACAACCTTAAATCCCAATTTATTTTACCATATGTACCGATTTAAACAAATCGTACCTAGCAACACTAGACATGACAGACAGTGTTAACATCTGGACAGGTGCATAATAGGGTGATTATTTTAAAGAATAATTGTAAATTATTTTTTTTGTTCGGTAAATTAAAACAATAAAATTATATACAAAGGTTCCTTAATTACAGTTAAAAGTTAATTATTTTAATGTAATCTATTATCTCTTAAAATATCCGTGACTAATTTGTTAGCACCTTATATAATTGATGTCAAACATTCAGATTTAAGACACTATACCTATTTCTAACTCCTCCAGATAGGTACGCCTGATAGATAATATAATTAGTTAAGGTGCAGTTTTCGATTTTGTCCTAATTTTGTCACCCAAATCTTTCATGTTCTTTCTTGTATTATTAAGACAAGTGATCTAGTAAGATACTGTGAACAACATATTTTACTGATGTATTTTATCTGGCTTTGGTTCGGATGCACTTGCTACTAATACATAAAATCACTATCATACTGAGTCACATTTTGCGTTTCAAACATTAATTAAAATGGTAATTTAGGAACACGTGGTATATTAAGTGTAATAAAGAGCAAACAAACAAGAAATGTAGGTCAATGAGTCATTATTAAGTACTTATTAAATCGGAATCATACTTCTTACTAACATAAATGCGAAAGTTTGTATCGATGGATGATTCTTAAGCGTGTCACATAGCAGATACGGTAAGATATCTGTTACTGAACAGATATCTGTCAATATCGCTCCCTATACAATTCTTTGAGTTAACACACACAGCGCAGATTTACCGTCAAGTATCTGTCGACACCGAAATGTAGAAATATGACTTTTATATGCAGATAAAATATTATCGTGTACGAGTAAGTATGCGTAGTCTGTGACGAGCTTAAGTGTTTCTCGAGAGAACTACTGGGTGGATTTTAATACAAACACAAAACTTCGTACTAACGCTATAGGTTGTGAGTGTCTGTTATAGTTTGTTACCTCTTTACGACCAAAGGGAATGACAATTTTTATAGAATTGGGTATTCAGGGAGCATACACCCAGGATTAACACATAGGTTACTTGTTATCCCGGAAAAGTAGGTACAGTCACAAACCAGGATTGTTGAGCCACTTGACTTGCCACTGTTCGCAATTTAGACGTGTAATCAATGACTGATGTGGCCGACTAGATGTTAGCTATTGGATTAGTATTACTTGACCAAGTTACAAACATAGGTAAGTGGCTCAACAATCACGGTTCGCGATGGTACGTGGACTGGGATAAAACGACTCTACGCAGTTGGAATTGCGGGCAAAAGCTAGTTTTACAACAAAAAAGTTCAGTCATCAGAATAATACACTTCTTAAATCTAACACGGACAGAAGGATATACATTGCAGATATTTATATCGTTAGATGAATAAAATAGGAACCATGCCGTTCTCCTTAAGAAAAGTTCAGAGCAAATGATTTCAACGTTGCAAGAGTAAGCATTAAATTGTAGGAAGAAAATTTAAAATATTTGTGGTTACATAAATTTATCTCTAGTTCATCAGGGCTACTGCGCTATCGACACTAATTAAAATACAATGTGATTTGATTAATTGTAAAAGTATATTCGTGACCAGTAAAGATATTGAGTGGCCATACCAAGAGCTCAATTGAAATCGGACATAACATTTCCAAAACTGTGCATTTTCCACGAATAAAATTAGCTTATGATATGACCTTTCTAGAGACTCAAGTTATATTTGACTAGCAAAAAAAAATCGTGTTCATCGTGTCAAGAAGTGTTTTTTAGCTCTTTTTATGCTCTATAACTTATGCCTAAAACATTTTTGCTTTACATGCATTGTTATTGAGATGTCGATAGAAAAAGACAAAAATGGTTTTTGGCCGATATCTCGATAACGATGCATGTTACGCAAAATATATCTAGGCATAAGTTATAGAGCCTACAAAAAGCTACAAAAAATTGCTTGACAGAATTATCGTATCTCGTCGTATAGCCGAGTTAATGTCAAAAAACCAATCTTAATCTTTTTTCAAGATGGCGGAAAATCCACATAGTAAATCTTGGTCGACAATTTCAAGTTAAGCTTTTCTGGGTATCCCCCACATCATACCAAAAATTTAGCTTTCTGGGTTAATTTTTTTTCAAAATGTATAAAATTACTGCACTTCATGACGACCAATCAGGTCAAAGCGCTGCCACTGCGCGCCGTCAGCTTGCCGACTGGACGCGCTGGACAGAAAAATTCAAATCTCACTTCGTGGACCGCGAGAGATCGCAATATTTGTCAAAAAATTAAATAAAAAACCAAATTGTAAGTCTGAATATGATAGAAAAGTTTTATCTTAGTAAATTTAAAGATATTTGTCACCAAAAAATAGGAAATAGCCAAAAAAACAAAGTTCATTATCCTAATATGGTTTTCGGTCGATATCTCGATAACGATGCATGTTACTTACACAAAATGTGTTTATGCATAAATTATAGAGCATAAAAAGAGCTACAAAAAACTCTTTGACAGAATTATCGTATCTCGTCGGATAGCCGAGTTGTTGTCAAAAAACCAATCTTAACCTTTTTTTCAAGATGGCGGAAAACCCACATAGGAAATCTTGGTCGACAATTTCAAGTTCAACTTTTTTGGGCATTCCCTACGTCATATCAAAAATTCAGCTTTCTTGGTTCATTTGCATTTCAAAATGTATATAATTCCTGTATTAATAGGCGTGATTGTACCTATGTATGTACCTATTTAATAAGAATAATGGAACTAAAATCAAGAATAATGTTCTGTACAGGAAAAAAAACACTGAACATTATTATTCCCCACCTCGAATTATTCCAGGCGTTGACGTAAATATTTTCCCCGCAGAATAGACTTCACACCAAATATAAACCTGAATGTGGCTTTCTCTTCCACTAAAAGCCGGGTCATTTTCTTCCTAAACGTGTTGTTGTTATTACAGTACAACTTCCCTAAGCTTAGTGAATTATCAAGAAACGTTCTACAATATTTTTTAAACATACCTACATACCTACGTCACATGTGCATATCAAAATGGGGTAGGTAAAGCCCACAAAACGCTACAAACGTGTACTCACTACCTATTCTGATACTTAGTGTCAGGTTGCTGGCCTATCGCCTAAAGCATACCTATACGTGTGGTAAAGGTGTTATTCAAAACCCGATACCAAACAATACAATCCGTAATTAAGATCGGAAAAGGCCACGAAGGAATCATTATTAGGTATAATCAAAGCTTTTTCTTATTCTGTCTAGTAATAAACAGGTTCCATTATATCTTTTATAGCCCTAACACGCTTGAAAAAGCTAAGGATAGAAAAACCATGCTAGAATAAGGCAAAATATAACTCTGCGACTCGATTTTTCTTCACCCTTTGCGTTAAAGACGAAAATGCTGTAAACCGGACGTACGCACAGCTGGGCGAGTCTGTTTCCGGATGATGGTTCCCGTCTAGGATGGTCAATTTTCTGTTTAATCGATTCAGAGGTGCAGAACCTTAAATAAATCTTACAAGTCAATAACTACTCTGAATCGCTTTATTTCGATTGTTAGCGATAATCGATTTAAAATATGTTAGGCAACTCTACAGGCTCCAAGTTTGTCTTTTAAGGTAATCGATGTAAATGAGGTCACAGGATTGAGGAAGAAATACATCACACCAGTTTTCCCAAGTGGGGTAGGCAGATCACATGAAACGTTACATAGTCAAACCATGACTAGTTCACGTTACGTAGCCACTTCTACCATATTTTGTAGGTTTTACATTAAGAGGTTGATAACCTATCGTCTAAAATTTTGACTCTAAATAAAACATACCGTAACATATTTCCTTAATCGCCCCTTACGACATCCCCGGAGGAAATGGGGAGGTGAAATTCTCCGACTCCACACGGAAAGTAAATACTTAAAATGATTTAATAAAATTTTCTATCGTCAAAAAGATACAAAAGAAATATGAACACGAATAGAAAATATACAAATAATACCATGGCAAGACCACAGCTTCTACCTACCTAATCTTGCCACGTAAAGTGCCGGGAACTGTAGCATCTATTTGATAGTAACGTATCTGCGGGCAAATAAGAGCATGCTACTATTGGATACAATGCAATGGTATCGTGAAACTGTCAAGTGGCTGAAGATTATAGTAAAATTAACGTATGCGCGTCTAATCGCAACAGGCGTGGCGCGTTGCTCCTTATGATGAGTCTTAAATTGCCCCGAAACGTATCGAGCTAATCTCGATGTAAAAATGTGAGTGTATCTGTTTTATTCTACTATTCCACTAACGTTAGATTCATAAATTTCCATAGTATAGCTAGGACAACGGTTTTTCACCCCTGCATAGGTTCAGGCAGGTTCAGTCAACCCCGTCTTCCCGGTCCACTCCTGCGCAGTGTAGCCGACGGTGCGAGAGGAGCAGCGCGTAATTCAAGGTTAGTCAAAAGTAGCAAACATGTGTAAAATAAAGTATCAGATAGTGAAAAATATGCTTAATATTTTAATTATTATATACGATTTAGGACATAACACAAATTGATTTATAATTTTAATATTCATAACTTATGATTAAGTGTAAAAAATACTTTACTATAAATAATAGGTAGGTAATAATAGGTAGTATAATTAATTTATAAATGAATCGACGGAAAAAAAGTCAATCGCTTGTATTTCATACAATGGCATTTTTAATTTGAGATTTCGAAAACCAACGACAAAAGTGGGACTAGAGCCGTTTGATACTGTGTTTAATGTCAACGTCATATTTTGTAAACTTAAAGTGTTACATACGCCCGTGCAACATTATTGACCATGACTATTATTAGTTATTACGTAGTATCAAGACTCATTTCGGGACATCATGCTGAGTGGGGACCTTTTGACAGATACGTTCTGTAATTAAACATAATGTCACTGTGATACTGTACACCTATGCCTTTGTGTCAATAAAGTTTCTTTCTTTCTAATATTTTCACACTACAATAGTATACTTTAATAGACATTAGTTTATCTATTTAATTCCATAAAATATTCTTGTGCGAAAAATAAATCATATTGATATTTGTCGTTTCAGATGCAGTGCTTTATTTGCGTGACGTACATGTTCTTCATCTGCAGCGCGTACCCACGACGCGAGGGCTCGCACGACGACCGGTCCCTTTTCCACGACGTCATCGAATCCCTGAAGATACGAGCTCAACTCCCCGAAGACACCAACCAGAACGATGAAAACAACCTCGGGCAGATCTACGAGAGATACGGATACGACGACGAACTGCACCTCCCAATAGATGCCGAATTTACTCCAAGAAGAAACGACAGAATAGCACTACCACCCCTTAAGTACAGGTTGCCCAAAATGTTAGAAGCCAATGAAACTGCACTCAGCGGAAAGTTAAACAATTCCAGCGCACCTAAAGAAGAATTTGTTGTTTTAATAAGTACACCAGAAGACAAGCCCTCTACCGAAAAGATGAAGACCAAATCGACTAGACCTCCTATCAAGAAGAAGCCAAATGTGGGAAATGATAATGACAACAAAACTCTTAGAGTACCCATCGTTAACACTATGGCTGACGAAAGTCACATCGGTAACAAAGAAATACATATGGTTGTCAACCCCAATATTGTGGTGAATTTTCGGAGTAGCGAAAATGACAAAGGCTTGAAAGTAGAAGGGATGAATATGAGTGACGCCATTCCAGCAGTACCTCAAAATATTTTTAATATTCACCAAGAAATTAAGCTGGAAAAGGATTTATTAGAACCTGATTTTCCTCAAGACAAAAATAAAGACAAGAAAAAGGTTAAGCAGAGTATAAATGTAATATCAAGCGACGAGAAACCAAAAGCAGAGGAAAATGTGACGACGTGTGAAACAGCCCCTTGGACCCCAGAGACAAACAATCGATCTGGACGAAAGTTCAAGAATGTATTAGAAATTTTATTCTCTCTTTAGATTTTAAGTAACTAACTTGCACATCATAGGGTTTTTGCAATATTAGACTTAAGTTATATTATTCTGGAATCATAATGTTGGAAGAAAGTTAAACTTTACTTGGCCAATTTTTGGATAATACCTACATGCCCCCAAATAAAGTCTATTTAATCAGTATCTGAAATGTAAGATCTCAACAGAAATATGTTGCTTTTTATTATTTTTCTATTTGATTGAAATCAAAATCGATGAAATAACTTCGTTGACATATTAAGTAGATATGAGAGGTAGAGTATGTGATAAAATTAAACATAATTTCAATATTGTATAAAAGTGTTTTTAGATAAGTTTTGAACACAATAATTCAGAGATTCTTTAATACTGTTTTATGAACAACTAGCTTTCCGCCCGCGACTTCGTTCGCGTAAATTTCGGATTTTGGGGTCGTAGGTTTCTGAGCCTATTCATTACAAACAAACAAAGTTTTCCTCTTCATAATATTAGTGTAGATGTAGATATCTAAACCCAAATATTTAAGAGAATCCCTTTTTTTTTCAAAATAAAGTTTTGCCTATGTTACTCGTGGATAATGTGGCTTTCGAATGGTGCAAGAATTTTTAAAAACGGTCCAGTAGTTACTGAGCCTATTCATTACAACCAAACAAACAAACAAACAAAGTTTTCCTCTTTATAATATTAGTGTAGATGTAGATGTAGATAAATATGTAATTCAAAATAAACAGAGTACTTTATATCAATTTTCGCATTGATTGAACGAATCATGTTAAAATAGGACTGAAATGAAATGAAAAACAATTTTGAACACGATGAATTAAAATTATGCTTAGTGGCTTTAGTTTCTTATCTACTCGTAGTACGAAACTTTTAACACGTTCATTGCCAAGCCAAAAATGGCGACCATACCCAGATGGCCAAAATTGAAAATTAGGTAATTCCATTCCCTAGTGGCCAAAACAAATGCCATAAGCCAATACGTTGCGGCCACCGTTAGGCGGCGAGAACAAAATTGTAAGGCACTATCACGCGACGTCGCGTGGTCGGCCACAGAGTATTGAACTGCGTCACGCGACGTCGCGTGATGTGGCAATGAACGTGTTAAAAATGTGACAATGGTAAATTACTGAGAAAGAAAATACCCGAAGAAAGGGCTCTGTAATAGCAAATGATTAATAGTCGTTTTAATGTGACGTTAAACATATTTAGGGTTCCTTATTAGCGTAACTCAAAAAATATATCACTGCTCGTCGCTTTCACAGTAATTTTGAATTTTGAGGTGGAAAATACTACACTTCAAAATTCAAGACTTTATTTATGCAAATAGGCTCCTAAGAGCACTTTTACACGTTACTTTTGAGTCTATAAGCGCTTCGAAAAGACCATCATTGCCAAGAAGGACTCTCCAGGTCTAGCATCAGACATCTATTTTGAATTATTATTAATATTCAAAAATAATTATAACGAACACACACTAAAATGAGCTGAAAACTTAAAAATAAAAAGGCAACTTACCTAAAAACACATTCACAATCAAAATGTTAATTACTTAACAGTTTTTTTTGTTGGTTTCGACTGTTTTCTATGTAATTTGTTGTGTAGAAAAACAAAACTGTTTTTTTTATTATAATAATCCGAAGACTATCAAGTTTAGTGGTTAGGCTTAGACGCTTTCACTGGTAATGTATAACGATTAACTACGCGAGTAATCTCTCTATCACTTACTACTGTTAAAAATAATACCGCCGTATGGTTTGGACCCTTAATGCCTGAACCCGACACGCACTTGCTTAACTCTTTAACGCCAGCCCTTTAAGAATCCAGTTTGACAATAAGATCCGAAAGTCGCTTAAACAGACTCGAAAAGTCAGTTAAAATGTACTTTAGCCTTAAGTCTGTCTTACTAAAGTATGTGTACCGTTACTGTCCCACTCGGCCTACGTTAATTTTACCGATGCACCGTATAGGCTCCAAAACAAGATACAGTTTAAGTAAGCTAGAGAGTTTTTAATCTTAAAGCACTTAAATGGACTTTATTGCATCTATAAACTCTAATTTGGAAGCGACTATGTGACTAGATGTGAATAGTTTTGGCCAAATAACACCCACGTGTTAACGGTAAAGGAGACTAAGTGACGATATAAGTATTTTTAATAAGTGCTAAATATACCCCGTGTGGTGTCGGGTTTAAAATTATACCTCCCCGTTTCTTCCGCGGATGTCGAATGACGCGGTTAAGGATTTAGGTAAAGGTATGCTTGAGTTGGTTTATAAAGAAAAGATGACTTAGGCGACATGCCAGCAACCTGTCATCATCAACCACCTATCTTTAAATACGCACGGGAAATGAAATTCGTCAAATTTAATAAATTAATACGCCTTATTATGTTATTTAATAATCAAACCGCAACAAGAAATAAAATGTATCTACCTAGTATACGTAATTAGCGTACTTACAGTAGGTACGTACAGTTATTTTAAGTCATTTTTTTTATTTTGTCAACACCAGTTTCCATACTACTGTTGATGTATATGCTATGTCCATCTAATAATATTTCCATGGAATAAAAAAACATTTTTAACAGTAGATACACAATAGCTTTTTGCTCGTTCATTTTAATAAAGTCGTTCTAAGACCGCCTACAAAAACTGCTATCATATAATTTAGTTATTAGTTGAGGCGTAGCTTATAATTAAGATAAAATTGTTTATATAGCCACAGTAAATCAATGCTCGACGTAAATGAAGATCTTAAACAAACGGTACACCTATGTTGTAAAAAATGTGGCTACACAGATCTTCATCTTGGTTGTACACTCGCTAGCAATATTAAGTAACCCGACATTTAGTAACAGGTGATAGATGCAACTCATGAATCGTAATTAAAATTACGAATATATTGGCACGAGGATACAAGTTAAGAACAAAATTCAACACGGATAGTATCTCGAACATTGCTTATTAAACTATGTTCCAAATCTACCCAAATTTGTTTTGCCAGATAGCCATCGGCAGTCGTTGGTTTTGATAATAAAGTATTGGTCCAACTGTATTAATAACTTTAGGATATTTTTTTTTACACTTTTACACGTATACGTATACACGAATAGTTCTATCGCCATGGGACTATTTAGGAACCTAAAAAATTGGCCAACAGAAAATGACTCAACAAAATTCAATAAAATATGAGTTTCAATAGATGGCATTTTTACGTAAGTCTACTATTATGTAAATTAAATCCCTTTTATAGAGTGTCATTTAGTAAAGGTCAAGATTTTCAGATCAACGCGCTTTTATTTGGACACTATCGGTTTATAATTAAGAATAATGCGGATAACTCACGTCTTAAATTTTAAGACTTAAAACGAGATTAAAGAGGAACGGTTGCAGTAACTTCCTGACAATGAGGTTTTCGAACCCGAATTGCAGTGACTTGCAATTAAGAGGATTAATGCTATAAGAGTTTTATTGATGCGTGGTGTTATATTTACAACTATACCACTTAATTTGTTTCGTGGATGTTGTAAATGGCAACTTGGTCTGTTTTATGCAACAAGGTAGCAACCTTTCTCTATTGTACCCCTTTTATCCGATTTTATATCTAAAATTGTGTTTACGGTGGCTATATTTCTGTGCCTCCTGTGAAAAGTGATACAACTCGACTTGTACCCTTTTGTGTTTTATAATTTAGAAATAATCAGAAAAAAATTACGAATTTTTTGGTCTAACTCACGTACTTCTAGGTGCTATAGTTTCGGAGATAATTTTGTGAAAAGTGATACAAGTAGCAGCATTTCTGCAAAAAAATCGTGCATATAGATACATATCAAGTCATACCCACTTTTTATAATCATTTTTCAGGCTATTTTTGTGTTTTAAGGTATAAGTGCAGTTAAATTTATTTTCACTATTTATTTTTCCGTATTTTTTTCGGTAATATTGATACATCTACAGTTATATCACTTTGGACCAACTTTTCTAAAATAAAAACAGGATTTAACTCAACATGTACCCACCAATCTAAGACCAATTTGATTTATATATTTTGTGATTAGTGATACATCTCGTCATGAATCATTTAGCACAAATTATTTTTGAAATGTTAAAGAATACAAATTGAATCATATCTAAAAGTCAAACTGTTCCCGTAAAATATTTACGCTATTACACAGTTGTGTAAAGTAATACAAGTGCGAGCATAAAGAATGTGGTGGGAGTGCGCGGGGCGAGGTGATTCGGGATCAGGGATGCGTGGGATCGGCTCGGCTCACGGCTTCAGTGTCGCTGCGGCTATGACAAGGTGTGGTCACGTCCAAATTCACTGTAGATCGACGTGTAAGTTGAGAGTTGTATCATTTTGCACGAAATTTCATATATTTAAATTTTTCGTTTAAGTATTGAAATATATTGCTTAACACGAAATACTGTTTAGTAAACGTGTATTCACAGCCACTGTAGCTCTGTATGTATCTACTTATTTGATCATAGGTGACATCTATCGTTACAGATACTGTGTCTGTGCTATGATTGGTTTGATTATCTGTCTATCTAAGCTGGAACAAATTCTTTTTAACTTAATTAGCTACCAAAAAAAGCCAATTACTATCTTATTAGACAAATACTATCAACTATGCCATTATTTACGCTACTACTCTTAGGTAGGCTACTTATACTACTTCATTATCTACTCCTTATTACGAACTACTATTGTAATTTGATTTTTTGTTTAAGTAAGAAAAGTTTTATTGTAACAAGACAAAAAATTTAGATCATTTACTACGATAAAGTTGTTCCAAATCGCTGCCAATCGGCAGGGTATCAAGAAAACTTGCAGCATTGCTACACTGAATGATAATGCCAATCTTCTGGGCGAAAAACAAGTCACCCCTGCGGGATGAGGCCAGGATATCCACGCAGGTTACATCCCACACCAGGGGCTGGCCCAGCTTCCACGGCATAAGCGTCATGCCGTCGGGCATCTTTCTAACTTCACGTGCCAAACCAGTTTGTTCAAGGACCACCGGCACGCCGACATTCACGAGGACCCAGCGGATGATGTCATTCACTAGCGTTACGTGGGATGTGCCCTGCACTTTTCCGGCAGGATAAGCCGTGGTGACCGAAAGTGTTAACTTGCACACCACATTGGCAGCGATGAGACACAACGCAAACAGTTCCCAAACCAAACGAAGTGAAGTTTCTAACCGGAAAGTGGTATAACTATTTTCTTAAATAACTATAAATAAGTAATAAATTGGATCATGAACTTGAGGGAAAGACTCTAATAGAGATATTTTCCAGGCAGATGTTATGCCTGGAGACCGAAAACCACCGAGATAAAGATAGAAGTGGTATTTATGTAGTCAATCCTCAAAACTTCGTTTAATTCGGCTATTCGATGAATGTGGCACTGGGGCGCTACATTAGCCCGCTTCTTAGACTGAAGGTCGATGAGACATCGCAGTACCGTGGAAGATTGTAAGAGCCAGTTGTAAAACTTGAGCCGCGTTAGCTAGCGTTGATGATTCGCCGTGATTGTCGAAGAGCGAGTTGGTCGGATCCGATGTGATTGGCGGAGTGCCTACCTAGAGCTACGTGAGGGCCGTGTAGTAGATTAGACACTATAGACACCAGGCATGGAATTTAGCAACATGCTAGTAGTGTACAGTGCCGTAGTCTGGCTTGCTGTTGAAACTACGTCGTTGTTATTATCTCGGTCAGAGAAGGTTGCGTTTAATGTCCAATGTCGAGAGTTACCGATGTAGTAAAGACTCTAATAGTGAGATCTCTCTCCAGGCAGATGTTATGTCAGGAGACGTAAGTCCTCAGAGAGAAAGTTAGAAGGTAATCTACTTAAATTTTCGTCCAAGTATTGTGAAACTTGAAATTTTTATAGGGATGTAGCCAGCTTGTTTCTTATTCTATTTTATCGAAAAATTATGAGTATAAGATCTCTACTTACCTGTGTTAAGGATTATGATGAATATCTGCTTAATATGTGAGTTAATTATCAATTTTAGAGGACTTTCATAAACATTGATTAATTTCCTAGAAACTTGTATTTATTTACACCATAAATATGAATGTTAGCGAAGGGTACAACTTGATTTGTATCTTTTTGCACTTATTTTCATTGGGCTATTTTTTTGCAAACTGATACAAGTCAGGTAAATTTTACTTGGAACGAGGTACAAAGTCTCAAAATAGATTTATCAGCGTTTTATGTTTTACTTTAGTTCAAGCAACATTGAGCTGGGAATATTTAATGCTGAGTTACAGCATTTTGCAAGTTCATGTATATCAGTTTACACCAAGAGATATTTTGAGCACTACAGGTGTGCATCAGGATATAACTGAACTTGTATCATCTGACACATAATATTTTATGGCATTAGACATTTCAATAGGTACAAGTCGAAGGTTTTTCGCGATTTTCTTCGAACGTATAATGTTTACAGAAAAACCGTAAATACACGTTTATGGAACGAATTTTTATCTATAAATCAAAGTACTTTAGTATATAATAGACCCCTCGGTGCACGAACTAGATTTTTTTAAATCTTGTTTTTGCTCTCCTGTAAAATGACGATTTTAGACTTGTATCACTTTTCACAGGAGGCACAGATTTATATTATAATGAAATATTTAGCCAATACTTACTATTTACCTAGGTAAGAGGGTTGCCATTTAATTAAATCTCGAACCGTTCTCAACAGTTAAAAACTATAATAGCAATGCGAATTAAGAGGAAACAAATCAATTTGGTTGACATATGCACTTCATAGCAAAATTTGTGAATTTGTTGAAATTAATTTTTATAAATTTCTTTACTGGTAAATGTGAAGACATGAGTAAGTGCTTAATCGGGAATTTTGTTTAGAATAACACCTCGTCACTTCTTTTATATTCTTGCTCCTATGTTGCAAGAGACGACTAAGTATATAGGTTTGGGCATGCTATTGGTGACAAACTAGCAACCTGTCACTGTTATACCTCTTTCATTTATGTTTATGCTAAAATTATGCTACGAAACGTGAAATAATCATGGTTTTTTCTATGCAACGTTTGTGCTCTGCCTACCCCATACGGGAAGACGGGTGTGATGCATAGTGTTTAGGTACACAATCATGTAAAAATTACCCGTTATCTTTGATTATAACACACTAAGATAAAATAAAGATTATATCTAAACACAAATTGATAGCAATAAAAAGATCAATAAATCGTCTTGATAGAGATCAAAGATCTAGTTTTTTTTATTATTAACCATAATGAGTATACTTGAAATGTGTTTATGGTAAGGCGTGCTCATCAATAGGGGTGATTGAACTTTAATGTTGCAAAAACTCATTTTATCGGGAACTTTAAGCAGGTTTACGACCAAAGATTACATCAACAATTAATGAAAAATTAAAATTCATTTCGCATAATTCGTCGACTTATCAATAATCATTAAAATAAAATAAGTTTGAAATGGAGGACGGATGTGACAAACGCAAAGAACCTAGAGCAATAGCGAAGTTAGATAATGCTATATGTTATGTTATAACAGAAATGTGTACGCCCGTACTTATTATTGTAGTTTCCGTTGTTAAAAAATCCGTCAATAATTTAATATTTTCCTGCGACGAGTTTTCTTTAGGCCATTAAGGCTGAAAAGGCTGCATTCAACTAAACTAGAATAAAATTTGATTTTGGAGTAAGTCACTTTTTATTCGCGATTTAATCAATTTTTCTTTTTTCGATTTTTTTTTAGCCGTGGTAGCCCAGCGGTTCGAACTGTGGCCTCTCAAGCAGAAATCATGGGTTCAAACCCCGGGCTCGCACCTCTGAATTTTTCGGAATTTAATATTTATGACGAGCTATTCGGTGAAGGAAAACATCGTGAGGAAACCTACACACAGCGACGAAGTAATTCAACGTTGTGTGTGAAGTAACCAATCCGCACTGGGCCCGCGTGGGAACTATCGCCCAAGCCCTCTCATACTGAGAGGAGGCCTGTGCCCTGAAGTGGGACGTATATAGGCTGATGATGATGATGAATCAATTTTTCATATCAAAAAGCAGGTAAGTAGGAAAGCAGGTAGGATTTCGTCTGTTTATTAAACCTAAAACTATGCTGAAAGTAACCACGGAATGTGAAATGGACATGGCTTCTCTATGTAATGTTTCGTGTGCTCTGCCTACCCCCCTTTGGAATATGGGCCTGATTGTATGTAGTATATTGTATTGAAAAATGCTAAAGAAATGCAAGAAAGTTAAAAAACCTATGGAAATGCATTTCTTTCTTTGCCGTATCTATGCTAATAAGCACGTATGTGGCTTAAAAATGCTAAAGACTCATTATAATGTAATCACAGCCCAAATTAAACATAATGTAAAAGCTATCAATTAGTGAGATGGGTCAACTTTCTCAAATCGCAACCCCGCTCGCTACTAATGCAACTCGAACACGATTCTCACTTTTTTACTGTTTCTCAATTTTTCTATTTATAGGATACCTACACATTAAAATAGTGTATTGTTTTCGACGTACATTTATGGATCGTAGACATTGTAGTTTTTGTTAAACAAAAACAAAAAACATCCCGTCAAAATCCCGAATAGGGTAGGTAGAGCACAAGAAACATTACATAGTCAGAAACATGTTTAACGTTTTAACACTTTTAGCACTTTTAGTGCTAGCTAAGAAACGAACAAATATGAATAATTTGATGCGTAGGTACCTATGTATTTTTATTCAAAAACTAGCTGACCCGGCGAACTTTGTTCCGCCTGAGACAATGAATGAGCAGATTTTTGATTTAAAAGTACCAGGATAGCATGAGTT
>BHDV01013933.1:320563-354545 GCA_005406045.1 Adoxophyes honmai
AATTTTCAGCCATATCGGTACAGCCGTTCTTGAGTTATAAGTGGTGTAACTAACACAACTTTCTTTTATATATATAGATTTTTTTCTTCTAAGAACTTTTTCTTTTGATTATTTAGATTAACACCGATGATGATGTATGGATAATACAAAAACAAAAAGGCGCAAAAATGGAGGCGTTCCTCGTACTTGATTCACGTATTGAATATTTATTTTTGATTAACGACGCGTCGTAAGGTGAATGACCTATCGAAATTGGATTACTTTTGGTTCAGAACACACTTATAAATAATTTATTTAAATAAGCTTGCATCTAAAATGTATGAAGCAGACGTGATTTATGTCTTGTTGACCTAGGACTGACCACTGAACTTTACTTTCAAAATCTTACTGTATTTTCTGTATATCTGTACCATGCGTCTTTCTAAATCCAGAGACTGCTGTTTGCTGACACAGAATGGACATTTTTTATCTTTCTATACCCAAGTCTTCTTTTTTGTTTACGAATTAATTCAAACATAAAAAAATGTGACTCGGTAGTGAGTCACTCACGCTTTCTCGCCGTTCCCATGGTAACGCTTGCCCAGCGTTTAGCAAAAGCTGCCGAGAAGCCTCCGAGATCCACATTCGCGAGTGGACTGCGCACGAGTGGAAACGTCGCCAGTTTTTTCAAATATTTTCAACAATAACTCGACAAAACAATGGCACAGTCATGGATCATTATATCGGTAAGTGTTTTTTTTGTCTCATTTCTTTGTGGTCTTTTGTATCTTAATTTTAGTTTTTTGTTTTACGCGAGTTACTTGTTTTGGGTTCATTGACTTTGTTTCTGACTACTTGTTTTTGTAATTGGTGTAGGGACCTTTTGGTGTGTTTATTTTTATTTTTACATACAATCTTGGCACTAAATCATTAGCTCAGCCTTCCATTAGTAGTTGTGTTCGTGACTGCTAGGGGATGGAATTCGCTCTCGTAGCCGGTATTACTTGATGGATATAATCTTGGTTACTTAAGGCCAGAGTGAAGAAGAGCTCACCTAATGCTAGTAGGTAATCTATATTATAATGGCTTTGAAGTCTTCCTTACTTTCCATTAGAAGGCATGATGATCACCGTTGATCAATTCTACGTAAATAATCTGTCTGGCTGTCTATCTAATAATTTAATTATAAACCTATGAAAGGACAGTGCTATTCGACCAATGGTCCATTAATCATAACATTAAACTTTTAATGGTCAAACCCTCACACATATTTAGGTATACCCAAGGCGTCACTGCAAATGGTGAAACCGTTTGTTTTGAGAACATTATAAAAAACAGGAATAAGTGTTACTGCAATAATGATTTTCAGTTTTGGCTTTGGATTTCTGAGAATCATAAAATTTTTGTTCGTTATAAGTTAGTTATAACGAACGGAAACCGAATCTCTTTGAAGGTTTTTTTTAATTAGGTGGTACTTTTGACAACAATTCTAAAATTGATTTGTACTATTTTATCCAAAATGTACTTTTTAAAGTATGTAGTCATGATGGACTCAATAGTACATAATTATTCAGTTAAGTATTCTAGCTTTCATCTCTTTGAAGTCCGAATATTAAAATGTAACTTAACTACTTACTTGAAATAATTACCAAAGCAACACGGTCCTTTTTCATAGTTCACAGTCTACTGCTGTCGCTTATCTTTATAGATATTTAATATAAATAACATGCAAATATGGCTTTTCCAGCTAGAAAAAATATTTTCAACTTAGCATTAGATGTGCCGCGAGAATGAGATTTTTCAAGAATTACTAAGTAATAAATTTAACCTTCGACTGGATGCGCACTTTCACACTTTCTTTATAAGATCCGTTTGTAGAATACAAGAGTATACATAAAGTTGGTAACAACTCCACTTCTTGTTTACAGCAACTTTCCTATGCCATTACTAGTATGGTCTATAAAAATTACGGTCAAGTGCAACTGACAGTGCTTGCTCGAGTCGTGAGCAACGAAAACATACAAGAAATCGTTTACTCATACTTAAAAGAAAATATTAAAAATTTATTGATTCGTTGTTTCTAACAATAGAATTTGAATTGTTTTATGATCTCTACATTCTCGACTGAACTTAAGACGAAATTATCAACAAAAATCTTGCGAATGCGTCAAATTTTAACCAAGTACATATATTATATGTATATTTTAACCAGTTGCCATCAAACTTAAGCCAACATTAGGCAAGGCACACGTTTTACCGAAGCTCTATGTTACGGAAAAACAGATTATTCATAAGTATAACATCGCATAGTCATAAAAATCATAAATATAAATTAATTTTAACTTAAAAATAATATTTGATCAAGTTCATTGACACTCAAACACATAACTGTGACTATTAATTTTACAATTTATTGACTTAACGAATATAAACTCTACTTTATTGCAATAACTTTTTTTGGAAGTTGCGAATTCTATTTTTATGGTACTAATTCGCATAAAGGTGTCAAATACACTCGACAAAGGTGCTATCGCTTGTTGATTTACTATTAGCATTTGGTGAGTCGCCGTGGTGCGAGTCAACAAAACTTTTTTATTTACAGTGCCGTCTCTTGTGGTTAGTATGGCACGGGGCGTGTCGGTAAACAACACATTTTTATAAAGAATGAGAATAATAGATTAATTAATCTCAAAAAAGTAGAGACGCTCCAGGATTTTCTATTTAAACTTAACATACAAATGTTCCTGATACGTTAAGAATTTTTTTCTTGTAGTTATTCTTGTAGCATGTCCAGTATAGCGCGTAAGTTAGGTTACGGTTAATGAAAATCTGTGTTTATTTTAAGGTATTTTTTATTTAATACAACGGAAACACTATACTGGCTACCAATTAAAATTGTGTCAAGCGAAAGCCTAAAGTTAGAACACCCTCAGGGGTACACGATTCTCCCCCCCCCCGTATGTTACGCGATATTTTGTAGTAGAGTTTTTTTCATATTTTTTGTTACTTCATGTCTCTGTGGCCAATAATTTCTTCTAGGTCTAGGACAACCTGTATAGCCTCTTTTGAAAACCCGGTAATTGGCGCCTATGGGCAAGAGTAATAATCAATTACCATAGGGAGAGATATGTTTGACCGTATTGCGCAGGAGATATTATAGTGCACAAACCACGCAATCGATGCACAAACGAAAGTACACTTTCTCGTTTATGTTCCCCAGGGCCTAATGGAACGGATACACTAGAGAATGACTTGATTCCTTGAACGCACATAATGAATCCCATTGTGTGTGATCTTGCCCTAAATCGGAACTCTATGATGATCGTTTTGACCTCACGGTCCGTTGCAGATCCAGATATGCGGTAGTTTAGGGCCACGATACCATCAGCACTGCCGCTATCCGTCACTAGTATTATCAACACATCAGTAAACATGCCGTCAGCAACGGCGTCTAACAATCTGCTTACCTGCCGTGTTCGTGCTTGGGACACTTACTTAATTGCTCAGCGGCAGAAGCGTAGTCTAAAAATAATAAAAAATACACTACTTAACTTTTTACAAAACCGTAAAATAGTTGCGAGCTTATGAGCTATTGGAACCCGTCTAGGTCGTCTTGCTTTTCGTATGCTTTTCGTTGATTCAGAAGCTTAAGAAAGTAGATACAAGTAATTATAAAGACTAACGATCTCATTACTGATAGACGTTCCCCGAATTATGAGGATTTACATTTACAGATTCATATTCATCTTTTGGAGGAAGGCTAGCTTAAGCTACAATCATACTCATACATACCTACATACATCACGCCCGTATTCCTTAATGGGGTAAGCAGATCATACGAATCATAGTTAAAACCGCGAAGTAATTCTAGCATTTTTTTTAGATTTTAAGTTAAAAGGTACAATAGTGATAAGCATTTTTTTATTTATTTCATTTTTTGTTCGTTTTGTCAAATAAATCAGCGAAATATCTACAAGTACTACAGTTGGTATTGAAACACGTTTTTGAGCATAAGCGTTATTGCAGCACGGAATTTTCCTCCGAACCACTTTTACTTTGGGTTGTCAATACCTTGTTTTTTGACCGTCTGCCAGCACGCCCACCGGCGATTTGACACAGTTTGCAGTGTGGCCGACCACAGGCCACTGCGGGCTGGGAACTAGTTAATGCGTATTGTTTAATGGTCAACAAGAAAAACTTATTTTAGACTGATGCTATTGTAAATTTGCGAGGGTTAATCTGTAACTTCACTTTTGAGTTTGCTGTTTTATTAATCGTCCATAGTATTTATAGTAGGTTTCTTTCAATACATCTTGGCATTATTTAAACACATACAAGTGTTTACAATTTATTAGAGCGTAACATTATTGTTTGTTTACGTTTGAAATAGGTGACCATTATGTAGATACCTATGTATTACCGTATCCTAATTATGGGTTTTAGTCAAATTAAAAAAACATGTTAGTGAATTAACAATACTCTGATCAACTATTTATGAATTTTATCAACTTAAAAACATACTTTTTTACCAGCGTAGTTTAATCATCCGAGCGAAAGGTGAATTCTTACAGGCAAACGTAGTATTGGCAAAAAATTTCACTTCGCACCAAAAAACGATCCACATTTTGTGTCGATTAGGTACTTTCACATCTTGCAAAATTGCAACGAACAGTTACTGCTATGCAGGGCGATATAAGTTGTAAAAATTATGAACAAATTAAAAGTATGTTCTAGACAACCTAGAAGATACCTAATAAATAAGCTACACTTAATAAATTCTGTGCTAGCTGGACACTACAAATAAGAATCTTTTAATTAATTACAGTCTTCAGAAAGACAACGGAAAACTATTGCTCCACTTATAAGTTCAATTTATAACACTCGTTACTTTCTAAACCCTTATATAAAAAGTTTACATGTGTGTTTCTGGCATCATAGCTCTCAAGCGGATAGACCGATTCCGGTGTGATCCCTTTATTTTAAAGCCAGTTGTTTTAGTTAAGTTTGATCGAAATTTGATCGGTTTTTAAGACATTGAAGTTTGAATCTAAAACATTGGGAGATTGGCCTTTGACTTTATACATTGACGAATCTTGTACTTATCTCATCCCAAGTACTCACAATAGCTCAATAATGTATGATTTTGTAAGTAAAATAAGTAAATATGATGAAAAACCTAGCAAAGACCCTGAGAGCCTCTAATTTTCACCATGATTAACGAGCTAAACAGAGCCACTTTTCCAAAAAAGACAAGGGCCAACAAGATTCCCAAGTAAGACCGAAGCTAACATCAGGCTCATTGATAAACAAACGCAAGAGAAATTTACAGAACTCGTTCGGTGAAACCACCAGGTTCTCATTCTATATTTAGGATTCACTTTTAGAAGCGATTCGTTCATCGAGGTCAATAAACTATGCAAAAGTACTTATTTGGTCATTTGCGAATGTATTGTTCGAACATGTAGGGCAAGTGAAAACATCTTTGAATTTGCATTTATTGCTCTGAATGGTGTTTATAAAACAAAAGTTTGTGTGAAATAGAGCATTTTTGAAGAATAGTCGGTAATAGTTTTGTTACTGTCGTGCTTAGCGTGTGATGGGTACTTTAGTTTAGAAATAATATTTAGAAGTAAACTTTTTGACTAGTTTAAGGGACATATCGCAAGTATTTATTCCGTTCGAAGACAATAAGAATTTTACTTTTTCTTTGCTTAATTTATAACTTGATTTTTCAGATAGTGCTGACGTACTGCCTTCTGGAAGTTTCTCCTCGGCCATCAGACAGCGAGTAAGCATCTCACTTAATATAAGCGCATCTATCACACATTCTATTTATGTATAAACTTTCACAACCACTGACCATTTAAACGAAATCGACCCAAATAACTGATAACATTTCCTTAAAAAATGCATCAAAAATATCAAGATTATAATTTTACTAAATTGAACACCGATTTAAGTGAATTGGATTAAAATATTATTAATATTATGATTTATGATCAGATGGTAGTTTGGCGATCGATGGCGGTTTAGTAGTTTTTATTGCACATTTAAGTACGCACACTTAATAAATTACAAGCACTACTAACACGGTAAAAACACGTAATCTCGGCTTGAATCGTGAGAAACGTATTGGAGCTTTTTCAGAGCCAGTAGCTTGATTAGTAGCTAAATGCTCTTACATCTCTCCTATACCACACTCAATATTCATGCTGACAGTATAATTAGTGGAAAGGTGTTACAATGCGACAGCTGGGCGTTATTATGGTTCAAGTATGGTAATATTTCTCTTAATGCTTGTCACTGCTACCTAACTATTAATTAGTCTTTAAAATCTGTAACTATAACCTTTGCATGTTATTAGAATTATATAAACAAGGTGTTTTATTCTATAATCGAACCGATTAATTACTAAAAAAAAGATGTAATCTAGTTAAGTTTGGCTGTGTAGCTGATCGTCTTAATAGAGTCCTATTTGTATAAATTACGCGCTCAATGAATCAGAAGCTCGGGGCAAGTTATTTGTACAACTTTATTATTCGAACGCTAATACTCTGACCGTTTGCTTTTTTATTTCAGGTCATCGACTCAAATGCTTCTCGACCCACCTTCTGACGTAACTGATGATGTAGAAGAAGACGAAAATTTACCTTATGAACAGATTAGATACTCTAAAGAGGAAAACACACAAGATATTCTCAATAAAATAAATGCAATAAACCAAGGACTGGTGAAACCAAATAGAAAGAGAAATAAACATTCACCACCGCACACAGTTCCTACCTTTGTATTAGATGCAGAAACATTAAAAAAAATACAACAAATTATAGCAGCTGGGAAATTAAATGCTTATTCTGATGTACAGAGAGAACAAGGCAGTAACACACTTGCAAGTGATAATATAAACGAATTTAGATATGATAATTCAAGAGCTCTGCAATATGGTACGCTTCCAGCAGATTTTCTCGGCGCTAATCAAATGCAGACTGTACAGAGTGTACAAAGTACTTCACCACGAGTTCCATATTTGACCAGTATACCTGTTCTTGTGATGCCTTCGCCGCAAAACGATTTCTATGATCGGTACAGTCAGAATGCTTTAAATTCTGTTGAGTCAGACTCACAATTTCAAACAAGGCAAAGGCCACCAATTTCTTTACCTTTCAATATAAATTGGCCACTAGCACCGTTTTTTCCGATATTAGTTAAAGACCCACTTCTAGGGTTTTTGCATGGAGGTGGTTGGAATAATTTCTTTGAATATGGACAAAATGCAGACGTTTGCAACAGAAAGCAAAAAGCTATTGACGATGAAACGAATGAAGGCAGTGAAGTTGAAGTCGAACAAGAAGTAGACCCTATAATTACACCAGAAATAAAAACAAGCGTAAGAGAAGCAAGAAATATTAAGAAAAGAACTGTATCTACGGTAGCACCTCAGATGAAACTTGAAGATACCACTAAAAAATCGAAGAAGTTTTTTTCACAAAAACCTTCAACAGTTGCTGTTACCAAACCTAAGCCACTCAATAGCAATGATGCGTTGCAAGGTTTAAAGACTGTGCCAAAAGATGACGATTTGAGATTTCATCTTGGAGGATTTTCACTGTTTGGCGGTCGACCAACTGTGCCTAGTCCTGGTTTCTTCATAAATAAATTGAAAGTAAGAAGAGGCGGTGTAGCGATTGCGGGACCAGGTGGCGTGGCGACTGCCGGAAAAGGGGGTGCGGCTATAGTAGGTCCGGGAGGCCTGGCCTACACCCAGCCGGGAGGCCTTGCCGTGGCCGGGCCCTCCTCGCGAGTCGTTGCCCTCACGTCAGACGTCGACCTCTCCTCCATCGTGACGCGCCTGCAGCAACAGCAAGCAGCTACTGATGGTTCCGTACCAAGACTATTAGAAGCGATACCCGAAGGCAAAATTGTTGCTATAGGGCCTACTATATACTACCATCCTGAATAAACATAACGCTTTTTCTTGCTTTCTTAACCTTTCACTTTGACTTGACCTTGTTTCATTCCTCTTCTTCCTTTTTATTATTTAATTCTTGTTTTTCTTCCTTACTAGACCTTGGGGCTTCTGGAGGAGATTTGGACGAGGGAGAGCGAACTATGGGTACAATCAGCAGCCTGAAGAGTACCAATATGACGGCGGGAACTTTATACATTCACCTGCCGTAGGAGATAGTACTTTCACCTTATTTTTGAAGCCAATCGCTCATGCCGTTAATGGTCCGCGAGGAACGGCCATCGCTAACCCAGTTTCGCACGTGGTTATCGGAGGTCACCAGACAGGCAGCATTGTGTTCAACCCAGCGGCGTCCGCCGTCGTGGGCCCCGGGGGCATCGCGCACGCTCAATCGGATCTATACTTGTACGAGTATAATTTAATTTAAAATCGGCTTTAATTAGACTGAATTTACAATCGGAAAACACGTTCGAATTGTCACTTGAAAATGTTTTCTGATTACGTGATTACTCATAGTTTAATTTTTTTTTTAAGTAGTTATGTAAGATGGTTTTGCATTTATTTTTACTAATGTTATGATACAATATAATTTGAAACATTAAACGTGAAGTTTTACTTGGACATAATAGTTTCATGGTCTCATTTTGAAGGTATTTTAGTTAGAAAACCATTACTAGTTGTTGTCATCAGGTATTATCCATTCTATTCATCTGTAGGCTCAGCACACATGATAGTCGACACGTAGAGAGTTGAGTTTGAATACCTATCATTTTCTGACGTCTATAGCTGTCAGACAGTGTCAAGTATAACGCACGCGACTCGACTCGCGCCTCGGTTTGTTAAGCGGGCTATCATTTACATAGTTACTATAATGTATTAGTAAACTGTTGTAACAGTATACATAGTAAATCTGCAGAAAAAGTCTACACTCTGCGTCTCATAAACAGCGCTGTAAGCGGTGTCGTTATGTTACAATAGAGATCATTGACACGTAAACCTACTTTTAAATTGCACTTTTACACAAATTTACAACAATATATAAGAAGAACGAACAACTCGTTACTGGGCAACTTTTTGTAGCACCGTGTTTAAAGCGTGCAATTTTTTGTCTGTCAAAATTGAAAAATATTGTGAGATAGAAAGGTGAAAAACATAAAACCTTTTGAGACCTTTCAATTATTTTGCTTATAAGCAATACACTTGACACTGGGTTATTTATTAACAAAAAATCTAAAACTGAATGTAATCGGGGGGCACGGCAGTGCCCCCACCAAGTCGAGCGCAAAGCAAGCACTGCCGTACCATCCTTTACTGGAACCATTTCGCGGCATTTTCAGGCCCCTATTTGAGAACTTCTGGATAATACTAGGACGCTGAAATTTTCGTCATCTAGTGAACTATAACCACATACTTAAAATCTAAAATTTCAAGTCTGTAGGTAATTCAGTTCCGAAGTTAAGCGAAAGCAAAGTTTCGCATTTGTGACACTCACTCACTCACTCACTCACTCATGATCATCAAAATAGAACTGGTACTTCCCGTTAACTCAGAGAGCTGAAATTTGGTACATGGTTAGGGATTAATGACTACATAAAGGGAAAAATATAAAACCTAGGATAATCGAAGATCTGGAGTACCTGGTGAAAACACTAGAGCCCAACCAAACTACTATAGAGATCGACACGCTTCTTTTACAAAAAATATTCAACTTAGTGGGTCGCTTCATTTGATGTCAAAAATCTGAGGTCAGAAGTATATGATGAAGACCCTGAGCTGCTCTGGTACATAAAAAAAATCGACTGTAATTGCAAAAATCCAGCATAGAGAGACACATCTTCTAATTTAAGGACCGCGAATGGGCAATACGAAAAACTGTTCCTACTGTACGAGATCAAAACCGGAAAAAAGAAAAGAAAGATAATTTGCAAAAATAAGTAAATGTGTAAAATAAGAAAATCTAACATAATTAATGAATATGCTCACGTTTCTACAAAAAGAAGTGAAATCCCATCAAAAACATTCTGTAAAAAATCTACCCAAGTCTCGTTGAAGCTGCTTGTTTATCTCTAAAAAGTAATGAAATCTAGACATAGTTGTGCCAAGTCTAAGGTTCCTCACTGCGATTTCTTTATTATTATAGTTAATGTTGTGTGACTTGGCCGTTGAACACTTTATACCAATTACCCATACCAGTATGGGCTATTATCTCGCGTAACTAACAAGGTAGTTGCAACATTACACAATACATGTTAATAAAATTGACTTGTACCCACTAACGTATAAAAAATGTTCGACGGCCAAGGCACACAACTTTAACTATAATAATAAAGAAATCGCAGTAAGGAACCTTAGACTTGGCACAACTATGTCTAGATTTCATTACTTTTTAGAGATAAACAAGCAGCTTCAACGAGACTTGGGTAGATTTTTTACAGAATGTTTTTGATGGGATATAGCTTACAGGCAATGTTATCATTATCAGTGTAAGTGTAGGGGTATCTTTTAATTAAATTGCAATTTTAGTTACAATTCATTCGCTACTGACATTAAAACAATAAGCACAAACATTCACTGAATCATAGGCCTCATAGCATTAACTTATGTTTCAAAGGCATCCTTATCATCAAACCCCGTTTAAAGTGGCGAAAATTCATTGAAAAAGTATGATACATACATACATACATATTCTCACGCCTGTATTCCCATGAGGGGTAGGCAGAGCACATGAATTCAAAAATCCAGTGCCACGTTTAGCAAATTCAGGGTAACCAGATGATTAAACGTGATATTGCGGTGACAGGTTGCTAGCCCATCGCCCACAATACACTAACCCTTTCCCAGAGTCGACTCTTACGACACCCACGGGAAGAAAGGGGGAAGTATGAGATGTTATAAAAACTAATACTTTTAGAATTTAAAACCAATCTGTTACCATAACAATGACAACGTCATTGACATGATTTCAATGAATTTTTACCACTGCACGTTTTAATTAAAAACACTTTTTGTATGCTCATTCATACTTATTATTCCTGTCTCTCTTCATAGCGCAACGGTTCAGTACCTGCCATTCTATGGAGGCGGTAAAGGCCAATACTTAGAAGTAAAAACAAATAATAGAGGAGTAGTAGTAAGCGAGACTATCGTATCTGAAGAAAATATAAGTAGCGAGAACATAGTCAAAAACATTGACGAAAACCTGTTGTCCAAAGTCTTGGCAAAGAACTTGCAAAACTTACAGTCGCTGTCCAACAGTTTGATAAAGTTACACAACCTAGGAAGAAAGACTGGAAACCTGTCCGGCAACGACAAAGACAGATTCAGGGCTCAGTTGATGAGTTTGGGTGAAACGACTTCTAACACCATCAAACTGATTGAAGAAATCGGTACCAACGTGGATATTCTGTTCCAAAGTGGTTCGAAGAGACAGTACGAAAACGACGAAGATGTAAGTACAACTTGGATAACATACCTACAAATATGTATACATCACGCCTGTATTCCCTAATGGGGTTGGTAGAGCGCACGAAACGCTACATAGAGAAAACCATGACTATATCACGTTTCGTGGCCATTTCTAGCATATTTTTTTAGGTTTTGAGTTGGCAGGTATGATAATGACAGGTTGCTAGTCTGTCGCCTAAAATATACGCTAACCTAATTTCTTAGTCGCCAGTTACGACATTCACGGAAGAAATGGAGTATCTTTTATCCTATTCTAGCTGGAAGAGCTAATTACAGTTATCGATGTTAAAACTAACCTTAATTGATCATCTCCCTAAAAAGTATTTGATGATGATCCTTTATTTATATTGTGCTACACCGAAATTATAAAACTTATGAAGACTGATAATTATACATTTGTATAACAGACGTGAATATTGTTAAAATCGTATGTAGTTAACAATTATTGTATAACAGGTTGGCGAAGAGGGCGTTGGTATCGATTCCCCGTCCGGCGAAGAAGGCTCCATTCAAATAAATGGCCCCACCATCGCGGAAGCCAAGCCTGTTGGTGAGTGTCCATTACCACTGATTGAGAACAAAACATGTTAAAATCTTTTCTACGTAGTCTCTAAGCTAAGTAAATTGTATTATTTATGCCAGAAGTATGTATACATGTGGAAATTATCATGATCTAAATATTTGATTTGTTATAGAGATTTACTATTTTTAACCGACTTCAAAAAGGAGGAGATTTTCAATTCGACCTAATTTTTTTAACCGACTTCAAAAAAAGGAGGAGGTTCTCAATTCGTCGGGATATTTTTTTATTTTTTTTATCATTATTTTTTTTTATGTATGTTCGCTGATTACTCGAAGACGCCTGGACCGATTTGGAAAATTCTTTTTTTGTTTGAAAGGGTATAGTTTCCAGGTGGTCCCATTGCCAGCATATCTTGATCTGATGATGGAATATGAGGGAAATCGAGGGCAACCCTCAAATTTTATTGGCACAGGTAATGTTTTTAGTACATTTATCAAAGCTACACCAGTATTTACGTCTGGCAGTAAAAAAAATGACTGAGCTGATGATGGAAGGTCAACTCCTTAATGCTTAGGAGTTAAAGGATAATTCTTTCAATACTGAATGCACCTGCAGACTGGAAATTACAATTTCAGTAATTAGTGAGGCCTGCTGGTGGTGGAAGGCCACCCACATTATTAGACAAATGCTTTCAGTATAGCCCAAATTTGAAGTCGGTTTTTTTTTTGTTTAAAATTATTTTTATATATTTTATTTTTTATTTTTTTTGTGTGTATGTTACTCGATAACTCGAAAACCCGTGGACCGATTTTCAAAATTTTTTTTTTAATCGAAAGGGTGTAACTCGAAATTGGTCCCATTGGCACGAAACCAGGATCTGATGATGGAATCTTGGCGAAATCGAGGGAACTCTTCAAATTTTATATGGAGATGTACGGCGTTTTCGGTAATTTGTTGATGAAGTCAAGATTTTACATTCAGTAAACAGAATACTTTTAAAATATTGCTAATTTGAAGTCGGTTTTTTTTTTATTTAAAATTATTGAATTACTTTTGACTAAGTATTCGATTCCTGATTCAGTCAAAGGCTGGTGTTTAATATAATTTTGATGTCATTTTACAGGCCTAGCAGTAATTGGAGAGCATGGTTTGGCCGCTTCCCGGCCCCAGGCGACTGCTGTGGCTGTCTCGGGCATAGCGCTGGCCAGACCCATTGCTACGGCCATTGCCGGTATCAACCCCGCTCAGCTCGGTATCGACTTCCAAGTCAAAAAGCCCGAGTAATTAAATTATTTAGATAGAACAAAAAAAGTTTAGTACTCTAGATTAGGACCTTTGGTCATCTTCATGTCCCAGTGACGTCAAATGTGCATTTATATTTATTAATAAAATTATTTTCTGTCGTAACTAAAACTAGTTTTATTATCCATGGGGATTTAGAATCGTATTTATCAGAGTTACGTTGAAATGTAACAAATACGTCAGGAAAAGAAGGTAAATCAATTAAATACCTCCACAACATTTGAAATAATTTCAAACTCTAACAGGAATTGCACAGGCAGCAACCAAAAATCCACACAGACAAATGCCTATTATTTTTACTTACAGCTAACTAAGCGATCTTATTCTAACAGTTATTTTATACCGACCACGACAATATCTAAAAAAATACAGGTTATATTGAAAATTAAAATTAGCCTAATTTACTTTGTGACTTTGGGTTGTCTGGCAGAACAGAAAATGCTTTTTAGTGGCGAGGTCACCTGTCATCTATCCTTTCTGCTTATTTTGAAATATCATTGCACTGATTTGTAGTATTCAATAAAAAACATCTAAATACTATATTCTACTCGTATTTAAGGGACTATGTATAGACATCTCTCTCCAGGCAGATTTTATGCATGGAGACCGAAGTTTACAGAGAGAAAGTTGGAAGTTGTTTTATGCAACTTCGAAATTCCGTCAGCGTAATGTATGAACAGTCACGGAACTCACGACACATTAACTTAGTAGCGCTGGGGTGGTCACCATGTCTATATTTTGTTCCTGTTAAACGGTGTGTAAGAGATGGTGAATGCGATTATGTAGGTTTGCGTCAGCCAACAAGGTCTCTAATTTTCCCTGTACTACTACAATGAAATACATAAAATTACTTGAGATTAAAAAAGTTACGACATCATCCAACAAAAAAGGCTACACGCAATCAGAAGATAATACGCTCATTGTTTACTGTATTAATGAACAGTTTTTTTACTCTCTGTCAATAATAAGGATTCAGTCGTGAGGACCAGGCGCGAAGACCAGACGACACAAATCAGGTACCTTATGAGTATTGTTTCCAAACACAGCTAACTCCTAGGTGTGACATTCTTTGAGGAAATATTTATCTAAAATTATTGAACTAAGAGCAGTTTCCAAGAAAGAACCTGTGAATTTAATGTTAAAAGACAGATCACAAAACATGTCAATAAATTATTGGAAGTGAAAAAGTAACGAGAGGAAAATGCAAAACAGCAGTGATTGTGTTTTATCAAACCTAATGGGTGAACATGAACGCTTTGAAGTTATATTCAAAGTCCATCAGTACAGGGGATAATATATACTTATGAAAGAAAAAAAAGTTGTTTCTTTGGACTTGTTTCGTTACGCTTTGAAATAATATCAAAGTTTCATTTCTTGCACCTTGCTGCATCTTTATACCGACCTTTGAAACTGCTTTACAATCAATAAATAATTAACATTTTCAATAATTATTCGTTAACAATTTTTTTGTATCTGTTGGATGTTACAAATTGATGTAAAATTTATCTTTTGGATTATTTTGACTAAACTGACTGAAAATCTAATCATTAAAAATTACAGGTCTCAAAATGATATGGTATCTATTGTTAGTTACAATTGTTGCTTGGAAGCTGTACGATTACCTGAGTGGTAAAAAGTTAAGAAAGTTAGCTGAAGAAATAGGCCAGATCAACAAGCCCACCAAGCCAGTCCTCGGGCATGCGTACTTATTTCTGGAAGGTAATAAAACGAAAATGGCATTAATAAATATTTTGTTTCTTAACCAGGACACCAATGAAATACCATGATAATAAAAAGCGCTAGATTTTATTAAAAAACTTAATAGCAATGTTGAAATTTAGTTCAGAGTAATATGTTTTTACAGATCTTATGACTTTGTTCGACTTCTTAGCTCGAGAGTCATTTCGTCAGGGTGGTTTGGCCAGTTTTTGGAATGTAAATAGACTTTTAGTCAGTAAGTACCTGTATCCATTATTAAAAACTGCAGTTATGCGTTAGGTACATTTCCTTACATTACTTTTTACTAAACATTAAAGGTAAGTGTCATGTTAAATCAATATTCTATTAGTGGGATCATTACCGATTTCGAAGACAGAAAATTATGTGAAGAAAGAAAGGCCGCTTTAAACGGCAGCGTCAGTTCCAACGCTGGCAATGTATTATACTTTACGTGTAAAATTCTTACCAATGTATAAAAGCCCGGCGTTTCTTAACGTTATCCGTTCGCGGAAGACTAGAAAGCCAAATACAATTCAAAGGACTCCTTAATTACTCGGATTACGAGATTTTCTAGCAATTATTTGCTAACTCACATGACAATGGACCTGAGATACTCGCGTTCGCGGACCCTCAGGCGTCCGTGGACAACATGTTAAGAAACACTGGGCACTAGGCTAAAAAAATTAAGTACGAATACGTAAGTAAGTAAATAAGTAAAAACTCTTTATTAAGTATACAAAGAAATACAGGTTTTAAGCTAATATAAGTTATCGTACAAGGAAAGAAAGGAACAAAAAAAGGATGAGGAGGCAAGGGGAAGGAAGGTTGTAGTGTGTCAAAGTATGAAAATCTCAAGATACAAAAACTTTTTTTAGACATAACTGATCCTGTAGCAACAGACTTGATACTCAAGACATGTCTAGACAAGGATCGTGGACTTTTGAGAGGCCCGCTGATGTTCATTGGGAATGGCAGTATATTTGCTCCAGGTAAATAAAGAAAACACATAATATACATACGGGTATGTCATGCCTGTATTCCCAAATGAGGGGGCAGAGCTTACGCAACTTTACATGGATTTCGTAGTCACTTTGTGCATAGTTTTAGGAAATAAGATACAGAAAACAAGTATAACAGTGACTAAAATATACAATATCCTTAATTTTTTGTCACCTTTTATGACATCCGTGGAACTATAGCACTAAATGAAGAAACATTTTTTAAGATAAAAAAAACCAGACAGTCGGCATACAATTTCTTTTATCATAATCTGCTATTTAATCATTGTTAATTTCACTATGGCGTGATAATAATGAAGAAATTAAACCAATTAGACTGGTTTAACTGAGCTGAACTCAGTTTTTATACAAGTTAATATTAAGAAAAACCGGCCAAGTGCGAGTTGGACTTGCGCACGAGGGGTTCCGTACCAAAAACTGCGTAAAATCACGTCTTTTGTATGGAAGCCCTCCTTAATTATTACTATTTTGTTTTAGTAGGTATTTGTTGTTGTAGTGACAATACAAATACATACTCTATGAAAATTTCAACTGCCTAGCTCTTACGGTTCTTGAGATACAGCCTGGTGACAGACGGACAGCGAAGTCTCAGTAATAGAGTCCCGTTTTCACCCTTTGTGTGCGGAACATTAAAAAACCTTTTGTAAAACCCAAACATTTTTGTGTATAACATTTTGACAGTAAGCATCTGGCGCCCGCGCCGCAAGATCCTCGCCCCGACCTTCGGAATGAAGAATCTGAACAGGTTTGTCGGGGTCTTCGCGGATCAGACGGCCGTGATGGTGGATCAGCTCACTCCAAAAGCTGGAGCCGGTAACTTCTCCGTGTGGAGGTCCGCTGTTAACTACACGTTTGACGCTGTCTGTGGTAAGGTTCCAAAGTATTATGAATTAATGATAATAGTACCTAATACAATACTAGTTAAATTGCTACGCCCCAACAGGGCATTTAACTTTTTTGTAAATCCCCTTTATAAAAATGTGCAATAAAGATTTGAATACTTGAATACTTGAATACATCGTTAGTTTAATAGGATACCAGCGCTGGATGCTCTATCGCTTTCAGTATTGTTTTAGTGATCCGTTTCACTGTGTACTTAGCATTATTTTGTATTTGAATTTTGCATCGTTTTGCACGATCTAGGGGCAGCGCAGACGACTGACTTTTTTTGCGATCGAGTCTGCAGCGCACAAAAGGTCTGCGTGGATTGTAATGCATTGTGCGCCGGACTTTTTGCGCGTCGTGTGCGTTACTGCATATTTATAACTCAATAGGTTCTATTTTCACAGAGTAAAAAGTCCATCGGGGATAGTCTGTCGTCTGCGCAGGGCCCTAATTAATAATGTTGTGTTTTCTAGAGACCGCTCTCGGCATCAAAATAGAGACGCAACTCAGGATGAATTCTTTCGTTACTGCGATTGAAGATTGCTTCCGCATGACGACAGAACGCATGAACCATTACACAGCGCGGCATGACTTCTTGTACAAGATGCGCCCGGTTTTCAAGCAGTACGATAAAAAACGGCAGCTTCTTTATAGATTTGTCGAAGAGGTACGTTTTAATTTTGTTTCTTTCAATGGAATTAAAATGTTTTTATTTAGAAGCAGGCCATCCTAGTGTAAATTAACAAAAATAACTATGTCAGAAATTGGAGTAACTTAGAATAGATATTCCGTTGTTTTACTGCTCACTGATTTTTTTTATATTTACCTAGTTCTGAGTGGTGTCGGGCTTAGAATAGCACCTTTCCATTTCTTCCGTGGATATCGTAAGAGGCGATGAAAGAAATAGGTAAAGGTAGGTACATATTAGACGGCAGACTAGCAACCTGTTACTATTATACCTGCCAATTTAAAACCTTTAAAAAATGTGCTAGAAGTGGCCACAAAACGTGAAATAGTCACGGCTTTGTCTATGTGTAGCGTTTCGTGTGCTCTGCCTACCCCTCATGGGAATAAAGGCAAGATGTACAATACATAAGTATGTATGTTTGAAATTCTTAACCGATTATTTTTGCTATTTAATTATGTAAACATTATCATGATTTTAAGTGAGTACCTACTATAGAGCTAGGTCTCTACAGTACTCTTTCCATGCCCTCCAATTCAGTCCAGTTCAAGAATATTCTCACAGTGTAAATTCAAGAAACATTTAAGATTAGTTTTTGATTAACTATTTTTAATTGCAGATCATAAAATGTAGACGTCAAGAAGTAGCGAAGTGTGCGGAGACCTCGGACACAATAAATGGTTTTAGTAAGTTGAAATTAATAGAACTAAAGACACTCATGAAGGGAATATTTTTAATCAATCATCATGGTTTACAGAGAAAAGTAAGGTTCCCTCGTTCCTTGAGATGCTCATGGAGTACTCTGGAGCCGTGGGTGGCTGCACCGACTTGGAGTTGCGAGAGGAGGCCATGGTTCTGATCCTGGCAGGCACCGACACTTCAGCAGTGGGCACCTCTTTCACCTTAGTAATGCTGTCGAGATACGAGGAGATCCAAAAAAAGGTGCACGAAGAGTGAGTAAAGTTTCACGAGGTTTAAGTAACTAATAGATGATTCGAAAAGTTTCTGATGTTCCGAGATGAACCCGTTTAGGAGATTGGGATAAATATTTTGCGTTCGCAAGGCATGTTTTTGGCGTCAGACAAGCAATCTGTCACTCTTCACACCTTTTTTGTCTAACATAAAACCAAAACATATGCTAAAAGTGGCTCCGGGACGCTGTTCCGTATTCTGCCTACCTATATTGCACCTATAATGTATGTATGTATATTATTCTCTGACGCATTCGCTGATACATAAAGTACTTCAGTAGTTAAAGGATATGTGCCTAGGTATTTAAAGGATAATTTACGTACATGCATAATGCCTATATTCCCAAATGGGGTAGGCAGAGTACACGAAACAGTACCTAGACAATGCCGTGAAATATTTCAGGATTTTTATAGCTTAACTTTTGGTAATTACTTTGGTACTAAGTGAGGTAAAATAGTGACGGGTTGCTAGACTGCCGCGTAAAATACACCTTTATAGGTAAAGTAAAACGTACGTACTCGTCTTTTTCTTAGTCGTCTTTTTCAATAAACATTCTTTTTCTAAACACAACACTATACAGGGTTGATAATTTTCTTAGTATTCATTGATAAGGTATCCATTATGATAAGGGTGTATCGTGTAACCATATTCTTTTTCCATCTTTTCAGATTGAAGGAAGTCTTCGGCGATTCCGATCGTACCATCTTACCGTCTGATTTGCCAAAATTGAAATATTTAGAAGCTGTCATTAAAGAAACTCTGAGGTTCTATCCTCCTGTGCCTGTCATAGTGAGAGAAGTGGACAGGGATGTCACATTGCGTGAGTATTTCTTGCAGGTGTTTATGGCAAGCTATAGTGAGATTTCAATGAGCTTAAAACATTTTACCATCCCTTTTTTGAATTTGTTATAATATCTGGTAACTACAAACCCGAACAAAAAGCAATTTTTTTTTATTTAATTGTAAAATGTGAAGTATAAATAAAGCCATTCTAAGTAGGTACATTCAGTTACTTTCTATTACATACTTTGTTTATTTTTTTACTTCTTTTATAGTTCATGTTTCAAAAGACTATGACTACTTTAGATGCCTGATGATAGTGATGATTTTTGGCTATTATTTTTCACAGGTTAAGCTATTTTTGTATATCTTCTACAAGTTGTGTTCTATTCTTAAGCATTATTTTCACATAGACAAGCATATTTAGAAACGAAACTCTCCTCTTACGACATCCACAGAAGGAATGGAGAGGTGTTATTCAAAACCCGACACCACACTGGTTAAGTAAATAAATAGGAAACAGGTTAAGGTACATTTTAGGCCACAGGCTAGCAACCTGTTACTGTTATAGCTGCTAACTTAAACTTAAAAAAAATGATAGAAGTGGCCACGAAACGGGAAACAGTCATGATTTTGTCTATGTAGCGTTTCGTGATCTACCTCCGCCATTTGGGAATAAAGGCGTGATGTGCCTAGGCTATGCATGTTAGAAAGGAAACACTTCCATCTAAGTTTCTTAGAAAGTGCTCCGTGGACCTACTTGCATACGAAAATTTTGAACAACTCTCTCTCTCGACTGTGTCAAGCTACTAATGTTGCAGCTAAACTACAACCCGTACGAATTAACTGTGCACCTCGCGCTGTGACGCGCAGTAATAGCAACAGGAGATTAAACGTATTTAGACGATGGAAACGAGAAAACGCGCAACGGTAACAAAGGTGCTATCGCTACTGAGCGCTTGCGGCGAATGCGGGGCAGCAGGAGAGGGGTCGCATTCTAGCGGAGTGCACAGTTAATTCGCACGGGTAGTAGGCCAAACCTGTAATAATAAAGATACAAGTATGTGTAGATATAATAAAAATAAAACTACAAATTTAACCCCAAAGCTACCCTTTGTCTGTTCCAGCATCAGGCGTAACGCTGATAAAGGGGGTGACTGCCTTTATAAACATTTGGGGGCTACACCGCAACCGGGAGTACTGGGGCGCGGACGCGGAAGAGTTCCGTCCAGAACGGTTCTTGGAGGGACCTCTGAAGCATTCCACTCAGTTCATACCCTTCAGCCAAGGAGTTAGGAATTGCTTAGGTGAATGTTTAGTTTTCTTAGGGTCAGCATATCAACAGCAATGAAGGTGTGAAGAGGTAGTTCCATGGCAAATCTGAAAACCTATTGTGCAGTCCGCTTGCAGGTGTCAAACTGACTGCACTTTCGTAATACTAGTATCATTCATTCATTCATTGTATCATTTTGTAGTTATATTGCAGTTGGCACGACTGCAGTATACCTGCATTAAAACTGCAATGCCGGTTTTTGCAAAACCCCGGGTCATCTATTCAGTTCAGATAATTGGTTCAGTGAAGTGGACTGCACAATGGTTACCACCAGTTTTGATGCATTTTCACCAGCTGCATCAGAACTGCCTTGGAACTCCCACTTTGCAGGGTTGCAGTTGAAAAGCTGTCCATCTGAACCGGCCCTTAAATGCAGAGTACGGCACTAAAAATGACAATGAGTATCATAAATGAAGCTCAGAAAATTCGGATAAACTCTGTCCGTAACTTGAACCCCATTGATACCTTGGAAATAATTAATTTGTGTTTTTCTTCTGATACATTTTTTTATGTCTCATTATTACAGGGTACCAATATGCTATGATGTCGATGAAATCTGCAGTATCTTCGGTACTTCGGCGTTTCACCATACTGCCACCAAATGGCATGGATTCTCAAGATCTAAAGAAACCATTGAGACTTAAATATGATGTGTCAATGAAAGACATCGATAACTTTATGATTAGGATAGAGAAGAGAAACAATCTATTATGACCTGGAGTCATGTTAGGTGGATATTAATGGAGTAAAGTAGTTACAGAAGTACAGCACTAAAATGTAATAAAAACGTCTAAATTCTTAACAATCGGACATAAACTTTTGTCTTTGACTTGATATTTACGCTACTTTCCACAACGTCAGTAAATATTACTGCAAACCAAAAATGTTCTTATTTAGTTAAGAACGCTTTATGACGTATATCTTTTGGAAATTGAAGTATTATTTCGATCTCGACCGTTATTAATACTAATACTAATTATTATTAATACTAATTTCCCGCGTGGTGGCGGGTTAGAATAATAGCACTTCCCCTTTTCTTCCCGTGGGTGTCGCAAGAGGTTAACTCTGGGAAAGGGTTTGTGTACTCGTATTGTGGGTGATGGGCTTGCAACCTGTCACAGTCTGCAATATCACGTTTGACCTTCTGGTTACCCTGAAATTGCTAAACATAGCACTGCATTTTTGAATTCATGTACTTTGCCTACCTGCTACTATACTGCCTCTTGGACATACAGGCGTGAGAATATGTGTGTTAAGTAACTAGTTCAAATGAATTAATTTTATTTATTATATTACGAAAACATCTTCACTGGTTTGATGAGCCGATATTTTTTGTAATCTGTGAAATCCTGGGTTCTATCTGCAGCTCAAATTTATCCACAGCCTTCATCATCATTTCAAAATTGACTCTGATGGGTTCCTTTAAGGTCTTTGGATCAGCGCCCGCTGGCGGCAATACTCGGTAATGCCTCAAGAACGTTGCCAAAACCGTCTTCATTGACATCGTGGCGTATTGAGAACCTAAAAAAAACAAATTATTATACTCGTACTATGTAGTTACACAATTGCTACATAACTATGTTGTCATAAAAGGAAACGACATAGTAAATCTGAAAAACGTTAAGGAATCGCACATAAAATACTAAAACATGAAATCCCTACGTGTCACTGGCATTAGTAGGAGTTTTTTTTTAGTAATAGACGTGTTTGAGCCGAACATGTTAAAGACAACTATGACAATTAGGAGTGTCTGGACCGGGACTCAAAACTACACCGATTTCAATATGTAATATTACGGTACTTCCAATTGTAGCGATACCTAAACTGAATTTAGATCTATTGGTCTATAATATTATACCTATAAATTACCTATCCCATAGCGAACTTTTTGTCTAACTTTCCTTATTAAATTTACCTGTCTATAATTGAACGTAATAGTGGCCATGTGGTTCATATACTGTCTGAATATCTTTTGTTGTGAACATCTTATTATTATTTTCATTATTGATCTTTTGGGTGGCAAATGTTTTATCACTTTTCAGCTCAATGGGTTCTATGTTTTGCCTACTTTTACCCGCCGTTTTGTCAGCGCGCATTTGAATCCGCGATTGTCATTCCAGTTCGACATTGTGATGCAAGGCGTTTGATTAAAAGCCTGGGTACCTACAAAAGACAACAACCCTAGCGACCTGTCATTGGTTTATCTCTTTCATCTGTTTTTAAACCTAAAATAAAGCTAAAAGATGTTCCAAAATGTGAAATAGTCATGCTTATGTCTATGCCTCTGCCCGATTTGGGAACATAGGCGTAATTGCATGTACCTATGTAATTAGGAGTGTAAAAATTGAGCGTGTTCCAGACGACCTATACTTTACTAGGTATATGTAGCGGAAGCATTTCTCACAGACTAGCCTGCTGGGCACAGCCTTCCTATCAGTTTAAAATAGTTTAACAAAAAACAAACAGTAATCACCTATGCAGTGCCTCAAGCCCATGCTGAAGGGCATGAACTGGGCCGGGTGCTTGAGGGGCTCGGAGAATCGCTCCGGCCGGAACACGTCCGCGTCCGGGCCCCAGTACCGCGGGTTGCGGTGCGTGGCCCAGATGTTGATCACTAAGCTAATGCCCTTCGGAATCACTAACCCAGATGCTGAAATTGTTCAAGATATTTAGTTAACACGTCAAAACTAGAGGAAATAACCTCACTGACTGGATGCTTTAAACATTAAACTACAATTAAACCACACAATGACAAATACTGCGCGCCACCGCTCCATACTGTTCTGTTCTGTGTTTGAGCAGCGTGAACAGAGTGATGTGCATGCGGATTTAGCAGCAGTCACTGCGGCTCCTCGATAAAAGGCTACGGACTACCTTGAATAATGTCGAGCTAAACTTGTTTTAAGATGCGAGTTACCGATGTTTTTCGTTATCATCAACAGGAAATTTCAATTTCCCAACCGCAATCAGTCCATTCGTTGATCTAGGAAGCTAGCAAGCTAGACACACACTGCACAGACACCTTGTCAAACTCATAAAGCGGTGATATTATATTTAGTAGTTCATGCGGCGACCGCAGCAGTGTAAAACACGACAGTCTATACAGTATTTGGCGAGTGGCAGCTGTCAGCTTTAGGTTTGAAACCACTAAAATTCATAATTCATAACACCTATGTTCACAGTATCCCCAATTTTATCAAATTATCAAAGGCTCATAATACCTAAATGTCTCATTTCTGTAATGAATAAATACCGCACAAAAAGGCCGTACTTCAAAACAAAAAAAAAACGAATTTAGTCATAGTATGAATGAGACAATTTGACATTTAGGTAGTATGAGCCTTTGGTAATTTGATAAATAGAGATTGTGAACCTAGGTATTATGAAGTTTAATGGTTTTAAGCCTAAAGCAGCTGTCACAACCCGATTAGGTGACGGCGGTCGAAGTAGGACGGAAAAAATGCGACAACCGCATTGGGTTAACAACGCAGTGTATGCTGATCGAAACCCCTCTTTTTGAGTCGGGTGATTATAAAATGCACGGTACAATACTATCAATGAGTCTGAGTCTGAGCTTATATAACGGGAGTTGTAAGATTTTTTTAAGATTCACTCTGCATTTATTAAAATTGTTCATACTTGCTTCTACTTAAATGTATGTTTCTTATGCTACTTAATTCTTTATATTTTACTGCACAGACAAGTGTAACTTACGCAACTCGGTGTCGTTGGATGTTTTTCTAGTGATGATTGGAACTGGAGGGTACAGCCTTAACGTCTCCTTTATGACCAAATCCAGGTATTTGAGCCTTGGTAAATCTGCTGCTGTGATAGCTTTGTCGCCGTGTTCCAGAATTTCATGAAGTCTGTAAAAAATAAGCTCATTATACACTGTTCTACAGCCAAGAGTTACCTGATGCAGTTGCCGAACTTGTTTTAATCTATTTTGCCGTCAAACGATTTCAAGGTTTTGCATCAAGTTTTGGGTGGTTGTCGGACAAACTAATAATGATCGTTAGCCTAATTAGTTTTACACAACAATTTAGTATAGTCACCGCTTCACACTAGAAACCCACCTTGTCAGCTTGTATGCGGCGAATGACTCAGTGCCTAGGGTAGTAGTGATGGTGATCGCATACCAAAAGGTGATTCATATTAAGTACGCAAGTTTCTTATCTACATTTATATGGACATCACGCCAATATTACCTAACCCGCAAAACATGACACCCAAATCCTTGAGGTCGACTTTTAGCAATTTTAGGACTTAAGTTTTGCCATAATAGCCAGGACCTTATTGACCGGCCCGCCTTGCGAAGCAGCCATTTCTGGTGCGATTGTGAGCCTTATGCGAAACAACAACATGCCGAATGCGCTTGAATCGTGAAGCGGCTAATAATAATATAAATTGACAGGTGGCCAGTTCATCGTATACATAATGGTGTATATGGCATTAGGTTTAAATGACACATTCATCACATACTTCATTGAAAACAGACAACAACAAAAACCTCACTTCACTTACTGTTTCGCATCAATGATCAAAATTTTCAGTGTTATTTCAATAGCAATAACAGTAAAAAGCGTGGTGTTGATTATTGTAATTAAGATCGAACGACGTACTCTTCTGCAACTTTATCCTGAATCTCAGGGTGTCGAGACAACATGACGAGAGTAAAAGCAGAGCCGACGGCAGTCGTGTCGGTGCCAGCAGCGCTCATCACCATCGTTTCCTCTCTCAGCTCCAGGTTGGAAAAACCTTTTGCTCTGAGAGATGTTTCCAGAAGCATTTCCAAAAGGGATTGGAAGCCGAGATAAGAATCTGTAAGGACAATGAAAGTAAATAACTTCATGACTGTGTGAATCTTAGAGGATTTAGTGACTTTATTTTTCCTGTCTACAGTGTGTTAAATTAATGATGCATAACATTGTTTTGGTTTCTTCTAATAAGATGTTAGTCTCAATACCTGACTTCGGAGCATAATTGGCTTCACGCTGTTTCGCTTCAATTTCCTCGCGTTTTTGTTTAATAACCTGAAAGTAGTGAAAAGAAAAATAATTCTGATTTTGGATATTTCGATTTGGATATTTCCCTTCTGATTATGCAGGAGTAATTCAGAAATTTTCAACATTTTTTTATAATTGGCCAGAACATCCATAAATTACGTCACACAAAATTTTGGAATTTAGTGACAATCTATGAAAATTACAGTAATTTTGTTGAAGGGTTAGAAATCACTCAATCCTCCCCCCTCCAATCCCTCCATCCTTGAAAATGTGACATAAGTACATTAACTTCATGCATGGCCCCTAGGTATACCTATGTTCAAACTACCTACAAAGATTCTAACTAACCGGCAAGGCAATGGAGAATGGCGGGTAGTTATACAAATATCATAAATCCGACTTTCTACCCATACTTTTGCTGAGTATGCGTTATATAGCGTCTACTTTATTGCTTTGGTGATAAAAAAATGTTGCTGATTCCTTTTTTAACTTACTTTATCGACAAACTCGTACATCAGCCGCCTGCATTTGTCAGCGCGGCGGTATTGTGGTAGGATCCTGTAGACCCAATCCGGGTACAGCCAGGGTTGAAACGTCCTCCTGACGATTAGCGTAGCGACCTCGTCGAACGCTTCCGCGAACGGTTGGTTTGCTTGGCTCTGAGCATTCATCTGCACCCCGAGAGTTGTTTCTGAAGAGTGACAGTAGTTTTGTTCATTAACTGTTTTCCCGCCAGGCAGCAACGCCGGTTGATTGACAAGTCAGGTGGTAGAAAAGTGTATTTTTTTTAATAAAAAAATGGACGCTGTCATATACAATTAATTTACTCACCGCACACAGTATCGAAGGTGTATGCAGTTACATATTTCCACATGGAAATCGTGCCTTTGCCAACAGAGGGTCGGAGCTGTTCCACCATCACGGCACTCTGCTTCGCGAAGACGTCCACAAACCGGTTTAACTTCTGAATGTTAAACGTTGGAGCCAGCAGCTTGCGGCGGGGACGCCAGATTGGAACTAGAACATACATTACAATCATGCCTATGTTTCCAAACGGGGTAGGCAAAGCGCACGAAACGTGACATAGAAAAAACCATGATTATACTATTTCACGCATCGCAGCAACTTCTAGCATAATTTTAGGTTTGAAAACAGATGGAAGAGGTAGAATAGTGACGGGTTTCTTACCTAAACCTATTTTTTTAGTTGCCTCCTACGACATCCTCGGAAGAAATGAAATTATAGATAAGAAATATAAATACGCTAATAAGTTTAGAAAGCCAAAAAGTATGTGGGCTGTATTACTAAGAATTAAAGAGTAAAGAAATAATTCGGAATAAAACCTGAATTGTGTTTCAGTGTCAGTTAAATTGATAAAGATAATTTAATCGAGTAGAGTAGAGCGCTTCGGTTTAGTACGCGTTATGTACTACGAATTAGTCTCTTAATACGTTGGGGTAAGATTACGTTTTTTAAGCGTGAAATGATTGTAGCGCCCCAGCGCCACATGCGTCGAACAGCCGAACTAAACGGTTCTACATCGCGCTAACGAAGTTTCGACGAACGGTTGCATAAATACAACTTCCAACTTCCTCTCTGTGGACTTCGGTCGCCAGGCATAACATCTGCCTGGAGAGAGATCTCTCTATTGGAGTCTTTCCCACAGTGGACCGTTTAGTTCGGGTATTCGACGCATGTGGCGCTGGGGCGCTACATGATCTTTTTTTCTTCTCACATTAACTAGTTTTACGTCAATATAGCATGGACTGTATTTTACCGGTGAAAAAATGTGTAAAGTTTGGACAGAGTTCATTTGCGGTCTATAGGGCTGGGCTTACGTTCATAAGTGAACATACAGGTTGATGGTGATGGTTTTATGAAGTACTTTAGTATTTATAATTACCTGATGCAAAAATGCTTCCATTTCCGATTATAAACTGGAAGAACTGCACTACTTTGTCCTTTTCAAGGTTATTTTTCATAAGCGTTTCTGCTACCGTAGGGTCAGCTACCACTGTGTACACAAAAATTATGTTTTATTAACGGTTGACATGGCTCCAATAATACGAAGTCACCTGACTTTTTGGTGCTCGTACACTCTTTAGTGTTAATATTAATTTCACAATGGATTTAAAGTACTTAATTGGATAAGGAATAATAATGAAGAATTTAAGATGAGGTTACCTATACCAACTTTAATCTTTTGTATCGCGGGAACAGTATAGGCGTTTGTAATTGACGAGCAAGCGTGATGAAAAGTAAACATGTTAGTTTAAATTAAAACGTACCCAGGTGTAGATTACTGCCTAGCCAGCAACTCGTTAGACCACCTGCGTCAAACGCAATCAAGCCAAGTTTTTGAATGGTTTTCATGTTATCTAAAAAAAAAAAAAGTTACTACATTTTACTAATCGCGTACAATTCTTGTTTTAGCTTTGTCGAAATTTTGGTTCGATATGTCATAAATAAGTGGTCATGATTGGCTCTCACTCGTTAAGTTTTGTTTTTCAGGTTAAGAAATCCGGCTAGATACTTATTTCTTTTTTTTTTCTAAGTTAGGGCCTGAGATCAGTCATCATTATATAAGTACATACATACATACATATTCTCACGCCTGTGTTCCCAGGAGGGGTAGGCAGAGCCCATGAATTCAAAAATCCAGTGCCACGTTTAGCAAATTAAGGGTAGATGATCAAACGTGATATTGTGGTGACAGGTTGCTAGCTCATCGCCCACAATACACCAACCCTTTCCCAGAGTCGACTCTTACGACACCCACGGGAAGAATGGGGGAGGTGCTATTCTAACCCGGCACCACATGTAGAAGTAGTCTGTAGATATTTCAGTATAATAATAATAAAAATTAAGTAAACAATTAAAATAGACTTGATTACCTTCGTCAGATCCTGTGAACAGGTAGGCGTGGCCCAGGATGGGCATTGTCGGCAATTCCCCAGGTATTTTTTTTGACAATTCCACTAGCTTCCTCCTTCCCATGTTATAGTACGCAAAATAAGTGAAACATATTACGAAAATTAGTATTAAAATCATTTTTTTATGCAAATAAAACTGAAGAATGCAATTTAACTACTTTTTGTTTCGTTTTTTGTTCAAAAGATAGTGACCGATTGTGGCGACGTACTATTTTGAATTTACTTCTGAATACTTATTTATATACAGAAAGTATTGTATTTCTGATTGATCGGTTATTGCATCGCTAGCATGGTAACGTACACCAAGTTTCTAAATAGGCCATAGTTTTAAAGGAGTTAGTGTATTGTGGGCGATGGGCTAGCAACCTGTCACTACAGTATCACGTTTAACCATCTGGTAATCCTGAAATTGCGAAACGTGGCACTGGATTTTTGAATTCGTGTGCTCTGCCTACCCCTCTTGGGAATACAAGTGTGAGAATATGTATATATGTATGTACTAGCTTTTGCCCGCGGCTTCGCTCGCGTTAAATTCAGGGTAACACCGAAAAGATCTCTTTAATTATTTGTTATTTTCTTGTGTATTATTTCATGTAGAAATGTTTTTTTTTCTTACTTTTGTTACTTGTTTCATGCTTTGTGGTTTAATACTATAAAACGGCATTGTCCGTTTTTAGGACTACTCTGCGAGCTACTTATCAATCGATTTCATAGCAAAGTCCGTTTTAAAGGACAATCTGAAAAACCTATTTTCAGTATATTATTGTTTATAATAAGTTTCAGTCTAGAACTATCACCAAAAACACCATAAGTGACAAATAGCTCCGTCCATTAATATCCTGCCAAGTTAAGGGTTAACAAATCGCTAGCACCTTGAAAATTCGCAAAACAAACACAACCATCAACGACGTCTGCCCTCACGCGTCTGCCCGCGTTCGGGTCGCGCACTCAGCCCCGCGCATGCGCGCCACTTCAACGGTTTTGACAGCGGACGCCAAAGCTCGCAAATGGTAGATTTTACCTGACTTACTTGAGAATTATCGTCGTATATTGGATAATTCACAGAATATCTTTACAATTTGTAGCCTATGTGTTATTCTGTTGTATAAGCTACATTATTGTAAAGTATCATTAAAATCCATTCAGTAGTTTTTGCGTAAAGGAGTAACAAACATCCATCCATACATCCATCCATACATCCATACTCACAAACTTTCACGTTTATAATATTAGTAAGATTTAAAGGAGACTGTACAGATTTTTCTGCAGAAAACATAATATCTTAAAGATTTTTACTATCTATTTTGTGATGTAGCCCTGCGTACATTCTTGGATAAAATTAAAATAAAATAAGAGAACATACATTTACTAAAATATTCGTATTGCATAAGCTCATTTTGAATACTGTTTGATATAACATCAAAAAATATTTTTATTTTGTTAAGTCTAACTTTGTTTAAGTGTAACATTAATGTATTCAGGGTGGCCGGGCATGGACCATAAATATTTCTTAAATATTTCAAATTATTGACCTTGTGGGAGACGTATGTTTCACGGGCGTAGCCAGGATTTAGTTTCGGGGGGGTTTCGACGTTAAGAGGATAGGAGTCGTGCCACTTATCCATACAAACGTAGTCCCCTGTTTTCTCCGTAATGTAAAAAAATTTTTTGCTCTAATGTCATTATTCACGGAGAAAACAGGGGACTACGTTTGTATGGAGAAGTGGTGCGACTCCTATCCTCTTAAGTGGTTGACTAACAGTAGGCATAGGTACATTACATGAACATTCTTGGAAAAAAACTTCACAGGGGTTTTCAGACGCGCATACCTGACCACTGGTCAAAGTATACACGGTCAATTGCCGGCCACCCTATGTACCTAACATACCCTGGCTAAACAATAGCTTTCTTTACATTGGCACGAGTAAGTATTATCAATTTTGCTACAAGTGTATCATGCTAGCCTTCAGGTCCATTGTTTCTTAAGAAACATCGACATCCTTAAACAACTGATGATGTTCACAGAACATGCTGATGTCGAATATGTACCTAAGTACAGTCAAGGACTTTAATTCATGAGCCACCATGGAACCAATTCGCAGTAAACGTCATAGTGACATCTAATTAATTACCAAGGGAAATCGTTATGATTTTTTCTTCGAGAAGGTTCTTTGGTGGCTCAAGAATTAAAGTCCTACCTATAGTTTTTTCTGTTTTCAGGGTGATGTCATTCAAGTTTTTGAAACAATCGAGCAATTAATTTTATAATAGCTTAAGTATCCAACATTACTACTAATTAGAAGTAACTCGGAGAATTTTACAAAACCACCAAAAGAGGGGTTACCTACTTAAACCGTTTGAAGATGTGGTTGTTATCCTATAATTTGGCGTATTTGCTGTCGTTAACGATTGTTTTTAGAAGCATCTTGTAAACCACCCATACTCTAAATGTTTTCCGCGGAACCTCAGGATTCCACAAAAAATTAGAAAAAAAAACAAAACGTCACTCACTCTCTTTTCAAACATTTTAAAGAATACACTTTTAAAAATTGTTGTTTTTTTGTAGTTGCGTCGAGTATTTCGATTTCTAAAAGGGTTCCGTCACCAAAAAAAGTTTGACAACCGCTGCCGTAAGCTATGGCACATGGCTGACGCAGATGTTAACATGCTTGCGTAAAATTAATTATGCGTAAACAACTGTTTTTTCACCGTCATTAAAGAACGGTAATCACCAGAGTTTCAATATTTTTCGATTTAGGAACACTTGGATATTGTCCTCTACTGTATTATATCAAGCCGGTTATAATACCTAACTGATACGTGTAACAGATGTGTGTGAATAATTTAAAAAAGAGCTCTTTTCAAATTTCGGTAACAAAAGGGCCGCCAATTAATTAAAACCTTTAGTCTATTCCGACATCATACGCGGCGCTGTTAAAGAGGGTGACCACCTTTATTAACATTTGGGGGATCTTGATCTATATCTGGATCCTTAACGTTTTTAACCCATTATTGCATCCCCTAACAATTTGTGTCATAATAATCATTTGTCTTAACGCTCATAAATATGACCTATCTTTTGTTGTCCCAACATCGAATGGGTGATTTTTTTCCCTATAATGTTTTATTTCCTAACGTCACTTGCCATATTGATTATTGATCCTAACGTCGTGTGCCATAATAGTCAGTAAGCCTAATGATCTTTTTTTAAACCTAATTATTATTTTTCCTATTTTAGTACGGCCAGCACCTAAGTAGTTTGTGCTCTATTTGCACTACCTAACATTATTTGTCCTCAATATTATTTTCCCTGATTATGATTATCACACTTTTCTGCCTATTTTTCATATCTGATAGCAGTTCGGTTCTGGCACTTCGCCGGTCGCTGCCATAGCACGCTCGCTTCGCTCGCTTGGCTCGCGCGCTGTAGGGTCGCGGTTCGACCTAAAACTCTTCCTCGCTCCGGTCATCGTCGTACCTAACTGGACTCTGCCTTAGAAAGAACTTAGGTATACGAGTGTAATGAATTCTTATTCTAGAGAGAATAGGTATAATGGTTGTTTTAAAACTCATTTTCACTTCTCATGCTCTTAAAGTGTTTCTTTAGTCTCTACATAGCGGGACTTAAACGCCTTTTTATGCTCTAGGGGCTAAAGTATTTTTTTTATAATTTGCCTTAGAAACGCCTTAAACAGCCTATCACCGTGTTTGTGAATGTAGGATTATCGCCATTTTTATAGACGTAGAAATAACTTCAAAATGACAATGAGTCTATTTTTACGTCTTTGAAAATGGTGGTAATTGTCACTGTGCCAAAAAACTTAAAAAAGTTAATAAATTTCGCAAAACACGATTATTGATTACGAATATTAATTTATTTAATTATAATAGGTATTAATACATTTTATTATGCATAGTGTAATAATAATAAGCTTGAAACTTTTAAAAATTGTTTTCAAGTTAAAATCTGTTGGCTAAATATGCAAGCATTCAAAGCGTCACTTTACATAAAAAAATAAAAGAAAAGAAAAATCTGCGATTTTTTTTTAATTTTTCTTAGGTTAGATTAAAACATATTTGTACATAGGAAGCTTTGTTATAATAAATATTGTATTTTTTTTATATAACAGAACGTCGTTTTTTTCCTCGCATTCAAAGTGAAAAGTAGAGTGTTTAACGCGAGACTAAACAACCATAATGACACTCGAACTATAGCCACCCTCGCTATGCTCGGGTGTCTAAATATCTCGTGTCATTATGGCTTGTTTTAGTCCCTTGTTAAAAAATCTACTACGAGGGGCGTTCAATAAGTTTTGAGAATGATAAGGACGCAAATAACTTTTAACATATTTTACTTTATTTTTCAATGTAGTCACCTTTCAAGAGTATATGCTTATTATAATATCTTTATTCTAAGCTTAAATTTTCCTTAAAAAAAAAATCTTCTCGACCCCTTAAAAAAACCTCTACCGCGGCGATCACGGTGTCATCATTTTAAAAATTTTGACCTCTGAGGTGGTTTTTTAACCGCAGAAATGCATAAAAATCACTAAGAGCGAGCTCTGGTGAATATGGCGGATGCTCCATCAATCCAAAGCCAGCATCTTTGATGGCAGCCATCGCAACTCTTGGCTCATGCGCAGGGGCGTTTGCTTGGTGAAACAAAACACCTTTGGAAAGTTTCCACTGGGCGTTCCTCGCGTATAACATCACGCAGTTTTTTTATTTGTTCCTCATATAAATTCCCCGTGATTTTAGCTCCATGATTGAGATCTTCAATCATAACAATCCCTCGGATATCTCAGAAAATGGAGCCCATAACCGCGTGGAGGATGGTATTTCTTTAAATTTCTTCGGAGTCGGAGATGAAGGCCTCTTCTAAGTCATAGGTTGTTTTTTGGTTTCTGAGTCGTAATAGTGAAGTCACCTTTCGTCCATTGTTACAAAACAAGACAAAAATCGGTCGGAATCTTGCTCTAACAATTCCAAACAGCTATGTGAAACCTGCAGTCTGGTTTGTTTCTGAGCGTCCGTAAGCATTATGGGTACCCAGCGTGCTGATACCTTTTTCATGCCCATATGGTCATGTATTATATTGTGAATATTCCCGACACAAATCTTTACTTTTTTAGCTATAAACTAATCAGAAACACGACGATCCCCTTAAATTATTTTCTATTTTTTTTTAACATTTGTTCGGTCATCGCAGTGTTCGGCCGCCCTGAGCGTGGGTCGTCATTAGTGTTCGATTTTCCTCTTTTAAACTCTGCGCACCACCGTGCAACCGTAGAGTAAAAAGGAACGCGAACCCCTAATGTTTTTTATAAATCTAAATGAACTTGCTCAGTAGTAATTTTTTTCAAGCAGAGGCATTTAATCACCGCATGATCTTAAATTTCCTCCATTTTTACCGTC
>BHDV01013944.1:15041-89570 GCA_005406045.1 Adoxophyes honmai
GAGATTAAAACATGTTTTTTTTTTCGTGGAAAAAAAACACGATGTTTTGTTCTTTTTAAAAAAAACGCGTTTTTTTCCAACCCTGCATATAGGACAATAAAACCTACACTAAAAGAAAACTAAATGTATATTCTAATTTTAGCAAAGTCCATAATCATTTTACTTATCTATTTAGCTTAGTTTAGTTTAATTTATTTGTTTAGTTTAGTTCTTGTTTTGTCATTCTGGTCCATGTAACGTTTTTAATAGTACATACATGATTACTCAGATAACATTGCTATGAATACAATAACTTATCTATTCACTGTCTTTTACAGGGCCAAAAAGTTTGTCCAGAAGATGAATGGTCTTCGTTCATGAAGGCTCTCAAGGACAACTTGCCAACGGCATTCCGTATCACTGGCTCCAAGTGTGAAGCCGCTGCATTGATGGACATCGTCAAGAGTCAGTACTTCTCAGAACTGCTAAATGTAAAACTAAAGAACGAAGGAGAGGAAGAGGAGGAGATCAAGCCTTTAAATTTGCCTTGGTAAATATTTTTTTTTATGGCTGGTAAGGGCATGGCCAAATATTTGCAGTTGGCTGATTATTCAAGCATTTCCACTGTCTCATTTATTTGGACAGATTTCTGTTGAAGAAGTTTAACAGATAATAAATAAACAATTTTAAAATAATTTTCCGTCTGGTGTCGATTTTAGAATGACACCTCTCCATTTCTTCAGTGAATATCATAAGAGGCGACTAAGGAAATAGGTTAAGGTATATTTTAGGCGACAGGCTAGCAACCTGTCACTATTATGCCTGCCAAACCTAAAAAAATAAAGAAGTGGCCACAAAACGTGAAACAGTCTTGGTTTTGTCTATACAGCTATTTCATGGGCTCTGCCTACCCCATTTGGGAGTACAGGCGTCATGTATGTATGTATGTATGTGTATTTTTTATTTTTAGGTACCCAAATGGTCTGGCATGGCAACTCCGTTTATCCAGAACTGACATCCGCCGAAGTGAGCCACTCTACCGTCTTCATAATTTCCTGGTAGCCGAGACGGCCGCCGGCGGCGTGTCAAGGCAGGAGGCTGTGTCCATGATACCTCCCGTTGTGCTCAATGTGGAGCCACATCATAAGGTATACTTCGATTGAGGTTTTGCGTTTCAAACACTTTTTGATGAAGCTTAACTGATTTTTATTTATTGACATTACAAATTTCGAAACTCATAATGTTATTAATCAGAAATGATGATGTTACATCACAAAGTAGATAATAATACTATGTACAGAAGTTCTTTTTCTGATCCATAAAAAATTTGCTGTCTCTTACTTTACACACGAAATTCAAACCTATTAAGTGACCTGAGCGTTAATATTCCTTTGGACGCCACTGACTCGAAACTGCTTTCGTGGCATAGGGTTAGCACTCCCCGATATAAATATTAAACTAAATTAATAGAAATAAGAGTACCATTATTGTTTTTTATTAATATTGTATCAGCTGAGAACCACTTGTCACTACCGTTAATTTTTTAAATCTGCGTTGCGCGCAGAGAGCGCCAGCCTACTGCCGTAGATCTTTCACGAGATCCCTGAGTACTATTTTATTATTATTAACACATTCAGAACCAAGAACCTGGCTCCTGGCTCCCGGGTTCTTCAAAACATTCGCCATTCATTCGGGTTCATTTTGTACTAGCTGTAGACTACTCGGTTCCGCGCAAATGTTTTGATTTTGGGCTTGGTTCAGGGGCGTAGCTACCAAGGGGCTAGGCGGGGCAGTGCCCCGGGGCCCCCAAGTACAGGGGGCCCCCGAACCGTTTCTATCGAATTCTAGGGGGGGGGGGTAGGACCCATGCTACACAATAATCAGTTATAGGTGTGGGGCCCAATTTTTTTATTTGCCCCAGGGCCCTTGGTTACCTAGCTACGCCACTGGCTTGGTTGTGAATGTGTTAATGTGAGTCTATTTTTTTTTGACAGTCTATAGTTGACAATGCTAATTTATTATTGAACCGTCGAGTTTCCTGTTTGTAAGCATTTGATTTTGATCCTTTCTTAACTTGTTTCAGGTATTAGACATGTGCGCGGCACCAGGATCAAAAACAGCGCAGCTAATCGAGTTCCTGCATGCTGATGAAGATAAAATTCCAACTGGTAAGTGTAGGGTAAAAGCCGAATAGCTGCCTCACTTTTGGGAAACGCTCGGCTACTAAGAAATCTGTACTTATTAAGGATATTTTAAGGTGCATATTAAGGCACTTAGAAAAATATCAAAAAGTCAAGTACGCATTCAAGAAGTTACAAGGCTTTATAATCATAAGATATAGTAGGTACCTAATTATGATTGGGGATAGTTACCGCTAGGGCAAATGCTAAAAGACAGGAGACAACTGAACATAAACCTCGTATTCCTCCAGGGTTTGTGATGGCCAACGATGTGGACAACAGCCGCTGCTACATGCTGGTGCATCAGGCCAAGAGACTCAACTCGCCTAACATCCTCATCACGAACCACGACTCTGCCGTGATGCCCAATATTACTGTCACGGATCCTCAGGTAATCTTGACTTTCAGGAACACATAGCAGTTTAAGGGCTGCCACATACACGCGAAATACGTACGTACACCACACAAATACGTTTCGATTACGAATGCAGGATTCTGAATGCATAGGCCATCAAGCAGAATTCCGAAACAGATAAAATTTCGAACGGAAAACTACTGTTTGTATGTGGCTGGTCCATAGATTTATAGGGATTGACTGGGTTCGATGTTACGAATCGATATTTGGAATCGAAATTCTGAAAAGGAATTCCGATTGTATGTGGCTGCCCTAAGCCTCGTTTAAGGAAACGCTCTCATACGAGTATAACGTTCAAGCTTATCTAATGCGGGTCGCGCCTCCGCACGGGACGCTCGACGCCACGCTACTCCTTAAGCGAGCGTTTACTCTGATAGTGTGACGTAAAGGAAGATTCACGTGTGGTGCCGGGTTAGAATAGCACCTCCCCCTTTCTTCCCGTGGGTGTCGTAAGAGTCGACTTTGGGAAAGGGTTAGTGTATAATTGTGGGCGATGGGTTAGCAACCTGTCACTGCAATATCATCTTTAACGATCTGGTTACCCTGAAATTTGTTAAACGTGGTACTGGATTTTTGGATTCATGTGCTCTGCCTACTCTTCTTGGGAATACAGGCGTGAGAATATGTATGTATGTATGTCATCATTGTCCAAAGAATCCGGAGTCGACCGTCCCGTTGAAGTTCGACCGCATCCTCTGCGACGTGCCTTGCTCAGGGGACGCCACGCTCCGCAAGAACCCTGACATATGGCTCAAGTGGTCCACCGGCAATGGGAACAATCTGCACGGGTAAGAGTTAGCAGTTTGTTATATGTACTTATATTTTTCACAAGACGTAGATGTGTAAAACGGTTTAAAAAAATATAAAGTTCCAAACTAACTGACAGTGGAAACGGAGCAATTGCTTGACGGTATCGCTTGTGATATCGAAATTATACGAAAGACGAAATAAATTATACAAATATATGAGCAGAGTGGAAAAAAAGTGTACATACATACCACCTCAATCTTTCAGCTGATTGCATAAAATTTTTGCGTACGGTACGTTGATACCTCGTACTCTAATTAACCATCATTGAAAATGCCACCACAGATTATGATTAGTAAAATATGCCCATTTGCCGGCTTAGAGTTGAGCTAAGAGTTGCGTGCGAAATAAACTACACCTGTCACTCTCTAATTATTTCTAGTATAACTTTTAGGCTTTAAGTTAAGAGGCACAACAAGGGCTTGCTAGAGATTGCTAGCCTGTCGCCTAAAATATACCTTCACCTATCTCTTTATTCGCTTCATACACTTTCACGGAAGAAATGGAGAGGTGTTATTCTAAACACAACAACACACGGCAATTTTAATATTATTTGCTTGATATTTTGTTTTCAGCATCCAATACAGAGTGCTAAAGCGGGGCTGCGAGCTGCTAGCCGTGGGCGGTAGACTGGTCTACTCGACCTGTTCCTTCAATCCTGTGGAGAACGAGGCGGTTCTGCACAGGATGCTGGCGGAAGCAGACGGCAGCCTCGGCCTGGTAGACGCCAGGGGACAACTCACAGGCCTCAAGTCACATCCAGGTATTGTATCTGACAAAAATACCCCATCATCCAGCCTTATTACGTCCCACTGCTGTGCACAGGCCTCTCAGTATGAAAGGGCTTGAGCTGTAGTTCCCACGCGACCCAAGTGCTGATTGGGAACTTCAAACACAACATAGAATAACATCGTCGTTGTGTGAAGGTTTTTTCATGATGTTTTCCTTCACCGCATAGCATGTGGTAAATACCAAATTTGATATTTATTACTTATTATATTAGAGATGCTAGCCTGGGGTTCGGAACCGCGACCCTCTGCGTGAGAGGCCACAGGTCAAACCAATGGGCTACTATGGCTTCCACTTACCCCATACGGCCCAAAAACAAATGGAGTGGCAGAGACAACTGTTAAAGATCTTGACAAGTACCACTATACCACTCACAGTTTAATATAGTAGAGTGGTAAAGACAACCATTAGAATCTTTAGAGACAAAAACTACACCGTACTGCCCTCAGTCAAATGGAGTGGTGACAACTGTTGGAAACCCACTATACCACTCACCGTCTAATGTAGTAGAGTGGTAGAGAGAACCATTAGAATCATCAGGACATTACAGATTGAAGTAATTTGTCTGAAATGTGTGCAAAATCCGTCCAAATTGGTAGCTACATCTTAGGAGCTAATCCTGCCGCTAAGTGGCAGTGTTTCAACTGTTGTGTTCCAATGCAGAGAGCAATATTCGCAGAAAAACTGCAGACACGAAAGCCATTATATCTTAGTCGTCTAAGTTTACATATTTGGGTACTAGTTTCTTCAATGTTGTGATATTTTTTGAGTAACTTACCTTTATAACATCCGTGTAACCCTTTTTGTAAAGGAATCACACATAAAAATTTTTTTTTTGCAAATAAATCTTCTCAGGCATGACCCATTGGCGACCAGCATCCAAAGACATGGTCTTCTACGACAAATACGAGGACGTCCCAGAAAAATGGCAGACGGTGGTGCGGCCACAGATGTTCCCGCCCAAGCCTGAAGATCTGGACAAGTTTCACCTCGACAGATGGTGAGGATACTAAACCTGAATTGGCCTCTATGTTTTTCATCATCATCATCTTAGCCATAAGACCTCCACTGCTGAACATAGGCCTCCCCTTTGGACTTCCATATGTACTGGTTGGAAACGATCTGCATCCAGCGTAATCCGGCGATCTATACATATATGGTCCTTTGTACCATCTTGTAGGTGGACGTCCTACGCTGCACTTTTTTTTACTAAATTCAATAAACTAATTATGGCACAGATATGTTGCAATGGACAGGTAAAAGTACATACACATACATACATATTCTCACGCCTGTATTCCCAAGAGGGGTAGGCAGAGCACATGAATAAAAAAAAAATCAGGTAAAAGTAAATTAACTTTGTTGTGATATAATTCTATCCCGTAAATGAGGAGTCAGGAAATAAGTGTGACAAGGTCGTTTATTAAATGGTTGTAATATAGATCCTGTTTTATGCTCGTAAGATGCGCCTTAAAGAAATTGCTCTCTTTCTACTGTTACTTGCTTGACGTAGACCTTTAGACAGTGGACCTGCCCTGGTAAAAACTATCTAATTTAGGACTATGTCGAGTAAGATGTTCAATTATAATTATTCAATTCCTCAGTATAAGAATCCTACCACATCACCAAGATACGGGCGGATTCTTCGTGGCTGTCTTAGAGAAAACCGCTCCCCTGCCGTGGGAGAAAGAGAGAGAACAGACAGAGGTACAGGAGAAGAAAGAAGAGAAGCCACCAGCGAAGAGGAGGAGGATGGGAGGGTACAAGGAAGACCCGTTTGTCTTCTTTAAGGGAGATGACGAGGATGTTTTCCCTTCGATAAAGGAGTACTATGATTTGAATGGAGACTTCGATGCTAAATGCTTGCTTACCAGGTTAGTTGGCTTTTGAAAATGTATCAGTTTGTTATGTTCGTACCATTTTGTGAATCATAGGGAATCAAGTTAAACACGAATTGTAGAGATTTAGGAAACTATACCAATAAAAGATCAAGAATTATAAGACCATTTCTTTGAGTAAAATGTGTAATGTAAAATCCTATCTCAACAGTTGTCTATATTGCAGACCTCACGAAACAGATATACATAATATTGATAAAATTGATCATATTAATATTGATCGCCTGTATTGACAGGCGTGATTTATGTATGATAGATTATTATAAAAAAATAAACACTGTATTTGTTGATCCCTAAATTACCACTCTTTACTATTCAAAAGTTGACTGTCAGAGTTTTTTTTTGGAATAAGTCCGCCTTTCTACTTTGCAGTTATTATTTGATACCTATCTTTTTTTACATTGGTCAAGTTTTAATTTTAACGCCATTCTTTTTTGTTTTCTTATTTTTTTCATCTATTTCGTGTTAACAGATGTCACGTGGGCAAAAAGAAGAACATATACCTGGTGTCTCCGACCGTGCGGGACGTGGTGATGAGGAACGAGGCCAAAATAAAGATCATCAACACGGGCGTCAAGACCTTCGTACGGTGTGACAACAAAAACATGGTGTGCGCGTTCAGGTTAGGAATTACGTATACCATATTATTTCCATAGGGTTCTTAGATAAAGAAACAAGATTTGTCTGAAAACAGGTTTCGACTTACCTCATTCTCTATGCAAGTTGACCCTGCACAGATTTGTTTCGGCCGGAAACCTGTTTCTTGAAAATTATTTCCTGAAACTTTTCATTATTGACCTTATGGGAGACAAATGTTTCATTGCTTTTCAGGTCAATGCGACCTGTGTATCGCATACGAAGCTACACTGTGACTATGCCAATACACAACTATACACACAGTCAAAGAATTTGATAACTGTGCCACTTTGGACCCTTTCACAAGAAATTTCACTGTGACGTACAATACTAACTACTAATCGAGGCAATATGAAATTCACTGTGAAAAGGTTCAAAGTGGCACTAGTATCCGTTTCCTTGACTGTACATCACTCCTGTATTCCCAAATGGAACAACCAGATCACAGGAAATGCTACTTGGACAAAACCATGACCTTTAAACTTCCATCTAGAACATAGAGGACAGACCAACTAGAGAACCAATGATGGCCACCCAGTTCCGCAAACCGTCAGACTATTACAACATACAAACTGTCACAGAAACTGTAAAGAGCCAATAACCATAGAGGAAAAAGCCACTGCGTTACGCGCGATCTTGGGCCGGCTAATAACAGCACAGCGAATGCCGCCATGGTTTGGCGGAATCGTCTTCGAACAAATCCAATGACATTGACTCTCTATTGGGTCTGTCCTCTATGATCTAGAAATACTGCTTGTACAAATTGGGACCTTAGGCAGTTTCTAAAATAAAAATAAATGTGATTACGATCTCTATAGCTCCATTTTTTTTTTCAGGTTGTCCCAAGAAGGCCTGAACAGCGTATTACCCTTCATAGGCCCGAAGCGCCGCGTGCGCATCCTGAAGGGGGACCTGGTGCTCGTGCTCCAGAACGACAACCCCAGCAAGCCGCCCGAGATAGCGCTCTTCTCTGAACACACGCAGGCACAGGTCAAAGATCTAGGTGAGCTAAGTTTTAACTAATGGCTAAGGCTGCTCCACCAGAGGTGCCCATTTAGTTGAATACAAACTATTAACTATAAGTTTAACTTACGTAAGTAGGGACGCAGCTATCAGTTAGGGTGAGATAGCAATAGTCATCTCTCTTTTTAGCAGATAGCTGCGTCCTTACTTACGTAAGTAAAACTTACAGATGTAAGGCTGGCCTAATATCGATTGTCATAATACTTTAACCATAAAGTTGATACTATTTTTTTTTTGCATTATTTGTGCTAATGTCATAATTGTTCCCCGTCGTAATAATACTTTGTTATAAATGGTGGTACATACATACATACATACATACATGCATACATACAATCACGCCTGTATTCCCAAACGGGTAAATGTCATAATATTTATTACATTATATCACAATAGTGCACTATCAACTCGTAGAGCCGTTGGTCTCACCAGCCTCTGTCGCCTCGGTGGTAGATGAGATATATACATACATACATATTCTCACGCCTAAATGAGATATATTTAAAAATAAAAAAAAGCACGTGCGACCGCAGCGAAGGAGCAAGACCCCTCGAAGCGGCTACGACTTGGACAGGTTATGTGTTTGTCATTAACCTATAAAATCGTGTCATCTATATCTTCGCTATGCTTAGCAGGGGTAAAAACAGAATCCTATTACTATGACCTTTTTTTTACCTATTCTTGTGTTATCTATTCTATGATATTACCAAGCTGTACTTGACGGAAGATCGATTCACACTCTGGTTACCTTTTTCATCTTGTGACTGCGCACAGCGCGGCGGAGCTCCTATTCCAATACTTTTGGCTTTCCATAACTCAAGTGTGCCATTTTATTTTTATATTCTCAGCAACGGGCAGCTGCGTCCTCGAATACAAGGACGAGGCGTCGAGCTTACAACTAACTCTAGTTGGCTGGAGGGGAGTGCATTCGCTGCGGGCTTACACTGCCACTCCGGACACTGTGCACTACCTGAGACTACTTGGGGCAGACTACAGCAAATACGGTATGTTTTTCAATACTCATACATACACACAAATCAGCGTTGCGGCTTGCCGCAATATCATGCTGAGTGCGGCCCTTTTGGCGCTATTTGGCATGGAATTGTTCTATTTTATAGCATGGATATCATATTAAGTTACTTTTATTTAAGCCATTTAAGGCTTACGTATTTTTATATAAATTAAAAAAAATGTTTCATCTGTTTCAAATTTCTGTAAGTAAATGTATTTTTTTTTTCTTTCTTTTATAAATAAGTTTGTTCGAATATACAATTTCAATGCAGAATCTTACGTATTTATTCTTATTAATTGTAAGTATTTTTGCTAGTTCAGATTCTACTTTAGAATCACATGCGATCCCGTACGGCTCTCGTACCTCAGTTAAAGATTCCCTCTTTACTTAATGTGATTGTTTCAGATGTAAACAAATTCAAGAAGGCATCAGATGTACCAGAAGGCGAAACTGAGGCCTCAGAGGCGCAAGAGGCCGATACGGGCGACGCGATGGAGGCAGCCGAGGCGACAGAGGCTGGTGAAACCAACGGCTCTGGGAGTTGATAGTGCATTATTGTGGTATAATGTAATAAATATTATGACATTTATTATCAAAACTGTTTCTTTCATTTTAGTCCAGTCCTTATCTAGCATGGCCGGAAATCGACCGTGAATATTTTAACTAATGGTTGGGTAAAATCCCTGTAAAATATTTCCTATTTTTTTTTTATTATTAACCTTGTAGGACACAAATGTTTCATCGCTTTTCACGTCATTGCGCCCTGTGTTTTACCTACCTTACGTCCCGTATGCAAGTCCCGTCAGTCGGCACGTACGCACCTGCAATCGTTTGATATTGCGATGCTACAGGTTGACTAAAACCGAAGTACAAAGGTATTGTATTCTATTTTCCATGTGACATTTTATTCATAAAAAAGGGCACCCTTTTTTATAAACATCCCACAATTTTAATAAAATAAAACGCAGATCCATCATCATTAAAAATCCTTTATTCACTCCGTCTGTATCCAAATTCATTCGCATTCGCGATAACAACTCTTACGCCCTTGCATTACGGTTTAAAGTGCTACATCAACAAAACAGTGCTTAAATAGTAGTTTAGTTAATAAAATGATCTAAGTCATTATCCCTTCCGTGTCAGTTTGAACTTAAGTCCATCGAGTTAAGTATGGTTTTGAAACCAAATGCTTGGCGCGGAGTACGAAGATAGTGAGTTCAAGTTCTGTAACACTTACGACCAGAGAATATTATCGCTGGCGCCTTTTTATGTACTTAGATCAATTCATGATTAAATTTTAATAAGTAAATATTAGAAACTGTTCTCGTTATTCACAATCAAAAATGTTACGTCAATAATTTGATGAATAAGAGGAAAATATCTATCTAAAAGTATTTCTCGAAAAAAAAAAGTTACTAGGTATCATAAAAGTAATCAACAAATTAATTTCGCGTGAAAATGTGCATGTTGCCATAAAACTTCTAATAAACCTCTCAGTGTCTCAGTCCAATTCTTTACATATTTATTATTAAGTAAGTACGTAATACTTATCAGTAAATTCGTTAAAATACTGGCCAATCGAATTCAACATCAAATTGCATGTCGAAGAAAACGTTTAGCATTTGTAATCGTGACTTACTATTTATATGCATCTTCAAAGAATAGCTTGTTTTCAAATATAGAATTTGTTTTGAACTGTTACTCGCCAATAAAACTAAATAAAACATTTTCATTTGTTTGTTCTTTCCAGTTATTTCATTAGATAAGTACTACCAATGCAATGCCATTGAACTTAGGTACATACATAACATCAACAAGATAATTGATTTTGTGCGCAAAATTAGTTTACAATACAATATTGTAAGTAGGTCTTACATTAATAATAGATCGGTAACAATAACAACGTAAGGAAAAGTAAACATCATCACGAGTAGGTATAGTAAATAATACAGTAGGTAACGTAGAACATTGCTTACAACATAAAACTCGCTTTAAATTGAACAATGCCGATACAAAAATTAGGTATAGGTAGGTACTTATTGAGTATTCATTTGAATTATCAATACAAAAATACTTACATTTACCTATCTGGCAGATTTTGTCGAAATTCAGGTACCTATTAAAATAAAAAAAGAGATTCATTACCCTGTAATAATACATATTTTAGCTGACAGAATTGTATTTTATTGTTTGTATCAAAAGAGTCATCAGTCAAATGGATTTTGGATTTTGTATAAAATATACAGGCAAAAATACAGTGTTTATGTTTTACTATAATTAGGTACAATAGTCTTTCTGAGTTCCCTGTAAATTGTAAATGTGTAAGATAAATAAAGAATGTCTAAATATTTATTAAAAGCAGCAATAGACGACATGACATCAAGTCAAATTATTGTGTTTAGTTTCTTTTCATGTTACATTAACACTCATGTTGAAATCGAAACATGTCGAGTTAAGCTTAATTTGAGACGTGAGTTGTCCATATACGTTATTTCACTTATTTCATTATGAATGAGTCTCTATTTACACCGACAGTTTTTCTCTACATTTCCTTGATGTTTTTCCTAGTTTTTTTAACCAAATATTGTAGTTATAAATTTAGATATGTGGGAAAGACTCCAATAGAGAGATCTCTCTCCGGGCAGATGTTATGCCCGGGGACCGAAGTCCACAGAGAGGAAGTTGGAAGTTGTATTTATGCAACCGTTCGTCGAAACTTCGTTAGCGCGATGTAGAACCGTTTAGTTCGGCTGTTCGACGCATGTGGCGCTGGGGCGCTACAGATACTTAGAAAGAAAAATTGCAATTAGGTATATAGACTACCTCCGTATGAAAAGGTGTTCCTCCGTAAAATGAGCTTCACACGATGACGATCTAAGAAACAGTTCAATTTCCATTATAGTCCATATTATAACAATTATAATATTTATACGCGACTCAGTGTATTAATTTTCAATATTTAATAACCTTCAAAAGTTCTCGAGTTATTTACGTAAAATGATTTAGTAACGCAACGTAAGTACAATAATATCAAATGTACATTCGACGCATGTTAAAAGAGAATATATAAACTATAGCTTAACCCGCAAACCTAGTCTAATTCTTACGTCACTGTCTAGAGGGAAGAGCATGTGTAGTGAACTTTGTTGTTTTGTTAAATCTAAACTACCTACTCTCTTTAATTTACTACGAACGAATCATTCCTACGCAATCTTAAAATATCTACAAACAAATAATTAGGTAGTTGTTTAATACACGACAGTTTCTAAATCAACGCAAAATTCGAGTGAGTCAACTGTTTTTTATCCAAGAGACTTACGTAATCACAGAAAAGGGTAACAAAGAAGCTGATTTTTCTTTATAGATGTCGATCTAGGTTTATATTAATTGGTAGTGCCTAGACGTCGCCTTTATTCCTTAAATCCTATTTTGTAAATACCATTTGGTGAAATTTGTTGCATTTTTAGGAGGACTAAAAAACTTACATTCTAGAATAAAATAGCATTAAGTTCTAAAGGCGACACCGGATTGCCCTCTTAAGACTCCGTGGCAAATAATTAATTTTTTCTTCAATTTTGCCCCGTCTGGTCCTTCGAACCGGATCAGGCAAATTTCAAGAGCAGCGAAATAAAATTATGGAAATATTTTATATGTTTGTATTGGCAACACTGTTGCATTAACTGTAAATTAATCAGTGCAGTCATTAATTGAGATTAGGTATTTATATTTAATCAAAAATTGGACATGGGTCTTAGGAGGTCACCAAAACCTTAGTAGATAGATGTCCAAACCTTTCAAACCGTATATTGCATATTGTAGTTTTCTAATGTTCAATGTTCTTAGTGGAGTGAGTCACATTGCCCTAACATAAAATTTGCAATAATCTATTCTATATTTATTATATAAGCTACGCCAGTAAAGAAATCTTTAACACTATGGTTCTTGCATGAAGTCATAACATGACATAAACATCACGCCTATATTTCCAAAGGTGTAGGCAGATTACACTGACCGTTACATGTTACAAAGTGTAGTGTAGGCGACAGCTTTTAAAATATCGTATTACAAATCGATTTGTTTTCTACGTAACATTTTGCGAGCTCTGCCTACGCCCCTTGGGAATACGAGAGGAATACAGCCACGGTTATAAACTATTCTACACTCACGCAATTATCCTTTCTAGGTATTCTCGATTCTGCACAACATACGCAACTGTCTGTGATTCGACACTGCCAATGTTGTTTCCATTCTCAATTCTGCAAATTATTCTGCAGAGCCTATAAATATTGTGCAAAACCGCGAATAGGAAGAAATAAAAAATGAAGAGTCTATAATCGGTGGTATTTATGCTGCAGCTACCATCGAACCAATTGATTACTGACCCACCATAGAACCTATTCACAGTGAACGTCATAGTGACATTGCATTGATTGACAAAGGAAAATGTTTATGACGTTTATTGTAACAACGTTCTGCGGTGGGTCAGGAATCTGTTGGTTCGATAGTACATAGCTGGCGACAAGAACCATTTTGGTTAGTTCCTTCATTGGCGCAACTTATGGCCTTAAATTTATTTTTAAATCTAATCCATCAACGAATTCCCACGCTTAGTATATACCTGATTTAACGAAACCGCGACCCTATCACAGTGGGTGATGTGGCTAGAACGCTATTTTAACATTAGCTACACTAGTTTTAACTATCACTATGGTTGGTTACTACGCCTTTAGTAAACTATACAGGCATTTGGAACGTGATACAAAAATTGCAGACCCGGCACCTGACTTGGCAAGGCTATGGTGGAGCTAAATTCTCGTATCGCTTACCAATGGAAATAGCGGTGCGCAAACTTACTATAAATTTACATACATATATATTTGACCCGGTCACTCGAAAAAGGAAACAACAGGAATGTAAATTTAAAACAAAGTAGGTAGGTATGCTTTTTCGGTTTCAACCAGTGCCGCTGTCAGATATCCGCAGACTTTTTAACACACATTTGAAACATGCACTGATATTGAAAAACAGACTTATTTAAAAATAAGGTTTCTTTCAATTAAATAATGACAACTGTGTTTATACTAAAGGCGCGTTTCCTCCGTTACGCTAAATTCTAACTCTATGGTCGACTATTTTACTTAAATTTAGTTCTACCTAATTAAATTAAATTGTTTTAACTAATTAAAGTACTACTTTTAAGTACTTACTAATAAATAATTATTTAGAACAACTGAGAAATCATAATAATCCTTAATTTTTGTAAGTATCTAAATTCTATGAAATCAACTACTATAAAATTATAATGCTTAGTTGACAAACGAAAGAAATACCTAATGTCGTCTAATGCCGCTATAGTATGCTACTCGTATATCGTTCTACTTTATGCAGAAATGCTTGCATCGAATTTTTATTTAATAAACAAACAGAAATGGGGTTAGAAATACCATTTGGCTGATGACTCTATGATTTACATGATTTCTAGTGACTGAGCTATTTTTTTAAAGAAATAAATTATAAGTACTTACATATTTGGCGGTGACTTCAATAAAATCGTGATACAATAAATCAGTCGCAAACTGTGGCGATGGATGTAATTCTAAAAAACGAGAATAAAAACAAGAAAATAACGATTGAGATTAATTACCGGAATTCATTGTCACTATCGATTTACGCTATTTATATGTTATAATTACATACATGAATTATTGCACTTTCATTTCAAACTATTTAATAAACTACTTCAATACCTTTCAACAAAACTAAAAAAATAACAACAACGACAACTGAAACTTAGTAAAGTTTACTTTAAATAGTTAAGTTAATTTTGTAGCATTCAAAATAAGGTAGTAAATAATGCTTTTTGTAAATAAATGTATAGCTTAAATTTTAACTTAAAAATGAGCATTTTGTGTAAGACGGATTTTTTTAATTTGGACGGTAGCCATGGAGGAAAGCTGTGCCTTGAATTTTGTAGCTTCTATAAAGTAAGAATAAGAGTTAAAACTATAATTATCGCAGATAAACATTATTCGAAATAATGTTTGGCCTACAAACGCATCGTTCTGTATTTAATTCATTCAATTGACTATTATATGAGAACAAAGTTCTACGAGTATGTGTTAGTTAATCTATTTTCCATAACTTTTTACCTAATCATCTAAAGTTAAATTCATGTTTATTTTTTAAAATGGACTTTACGTATCAGGAGCTAATGTTCAATTTTGGCCGGTCAATCTAGTCGCATATCATTTTATGATTTTAGAGAGAATAATCTAATTAAATTAGTTATAACTATCTAATATCTACTGAGATCATGTCTACTAGATGAGTATTAATTTAAATTCGAACTAAAAATGCACGGGCAGTCAATATCCAGCCTTAAACTTGCACGTAGATGCGTAACCAATCAGAGATGCTGAAATATCACGTACGCACGCGGTGTGTCTGTGTGCGGGAGTAAAAATAAGGCTGGGTATGCGTCATCATTTCCGAACAAGTGAACTTTTTGTATCAACAATAATTTTTTTTGGTAATTTTATTAGTTTCCTATATTACGTAGCTTTGCTGAGTCGTGGGTTCCGTGGACACTGCATGAGGTGCCGTTGCCAGGGCAGGTCCCGCGCCAGCACGTTCGTCAAACAGTACGGGCATTTCCATTCGTCCATACCCAGTGCTAAGGACAAACATAAATAGTTATAACTAAAGAATGAACATTTTTTTCTCTATTTGGAAAAATACGGATTTCGGAATCAAGAGCACAAGTGATGATTATAAAAAAGGCCAATATATTAAACGCGGCTCTGACAGCAATTCTTCGACATTCCACGATTGACCGCTGTTAAAATTCTAAACAGAAATCTTTTACGCCAACTTTAGCGAGTACGGTCCTTGCAAACTCGTGGATATAGTAGTGGGCTACCGCCTAACTAACGGGTCACTTACGTATGCAGTTGGCATGGTATTCGCCCTCGTCCGCCGGCAGGGCGGCGCCACACTTCGGGCACGCCTTCCACGACCCTTCTCCCATTGAGCATTCCTCTGTGGACAGCAACATGGCGTTCAAAGAGCTTTTTTGGGGATCCGCGAAGAAAAGGCACGAGAATGAACTTCTAGAGGAAAATTCTTAAAAAAAAACTACAAACGTAAGTATCTAAAAATCAGTAGGACGTGTTTAAATTTTAAGTCATAACTCTGTCAGCTGTAGCTACAAGACGGCTCCACATGCATAACTATTATTAAAATATGACATCATCAAATCAACGAGATTAACTAAAACCAAATCAACAATTGTTAGCAAAGTTAATTTAATCACAATATTAATACAGTAAAAGCTCCTTATTCGCGCTTCCTTCATTCGCGTTTTCACTATTCGCGGATTAAAAAATTGTAACGCAATTCCTGTATTCGCGGCGAAAATTTCATTATTCGCGGATTTATTGCGGAAAATGACGAAGAATCTGCGCAAATTCAAACTTTGTCTGCAAACATAGGACGAGATGGGTTTGAACTCATAGAACAAGATAAATGAAATTCAGGAATTGCTTGAATAGCAAAGTGAAGTTTGACTGAAAGCGACTTGGAGGAATTGTTAAATTCACAGCGCATTGAAGAAGAGGCTTCAATAAGCGCTGTGAACGTGACATTTAATCCGTAATATTGATCTGTCTATCTAACGAAGTGTTATTTTTTGTCACCTAGGAACGTATCCCCTATAATCCCATACAAATTACCATTCCGTATTCACGGTTTCTGTATTCGCGGCACATTTATGGAACGTATCCCCCGCGAATAAGGAGCTTTTACTGTAACGAATAAAACCGTTTGACTATTTTCCAAAAAGTTACATAGCCAAAAAAATATTAGATAACCACCGGCCTAAGGACACTATCCGGTGCACATGTACCTAATAGATGCGAGTGCAGCACCCGCGCTTCGAGCGCGACGCGGCAGTGCGGGCAGCGCGCGAGCAGCACGCAGCGCCGCCAGTAGTGCGCCTCGAGGCCGTCCGCGCGCACGCGCCGTCCGCACCATGTACACGTTGTGCTGAAATAGGGAGTGTACAGTCCCCGGCGTATACTTTGGCAAGGTTTGAGTGGTGGGGGTAAGTCCGCGCATCGCTGTAATAAGGAATAAGCGGTGCGCGAAGTTAATCCTTACACTTCTACACTATACTAGCTACGTCAGCAAAAAAACAGAAGCGGGCACATAATGCGCCCTGATTAAAGGATTAGGGCAGTATCTAGTCCTAAAAAAAAGGACAAACTTCAACCATTATAATTAAAGCCATCTAAATGTTAAACATAAAACTAACTAAACTCACGTTCTTACATTGAGTTTAGCTCAACTTGTTTCAGGCCAATTCGTGACCCATCATCTGGAGCTAAAGTCCACAGGTCTAAAGCTAAAGACGGGGTCGCAAATTGGCCCTGAAAAATGTCGACCAAATCTCGGTATGAAAATGTGAGTAGATCGGTTTTATTTCACTAAAAATCTACTTATATTAAAAAATCTCACTTGCAAACTGGTTCGGGCGTGGTGTCGCTGCTCAGTTCACCCGTCCCTCTCTCGTAAGCCTCGTAATGCGTCTCGCTCACTCCCGCCTGCTGTCTCCGACCTGCCACATCATTGTCTTCAAAAAGTATAACATCCTTTACTTTTACGGAAATCTGGGTATCCCTATATCCGATTTCTTCTGTGGATATCGTAACAGGCGATAAAAAGGGGAAAAGAAGCAGTAGGCTTCTCACAGGAACACCCACGAGTCGTGAGAGATAGTGACAAGTATGGTATGGTACGCCCTGTAGTGCTGAACCAGGTGAGAATTAATTCAAAATATGAAGAAATGAAGATACAAAGAACAAAAAGGTCACCGATGCAAGTTCGCGACGTCGCCAAGCAGATGAAAAGACAGGCAATGGGCAGACCATTTACGTAGCTCGGAGAATGATATTTGCGACTAAAGTATTCAAATGAAGCTATTGGAGTAAACAGCGTAGAACTTTCACCAAAACAAGATGAACAGAATACCCAGTTAGAGGCGCAGGTTAACACAGGTATTATAGGCACCGCTTCTAACCAAAATTGGGAAATCTAATTGTAAGTATGTTTATTGGACTATGGTTAACATGGTTACTTACCAGGGCTATAATACCCGCTCTCATCCATCTGACTGTCATCCAAATGCAGATTCCTCAGTCCGGCGACCAGTTTTGGAGACTCCAACACCGCCTCCCGATAGTACTCCGGTTTCACCTTCGGCGAGTCCAAGCTCCTGCTGTCTGAGTCACACCTGAAAAGAGAAAGCTACTTGATTCCTTTGCTCTTATGTGGTAGGGATTCTCAAGCTTATGTTCCCATGATCCTAATACTCCTAATAAATCTTAGTCCCTTACTTACTGAATGTCCTAGCCTAGAGAATTCTTTGCGAGACGCTGTAAATCTTGAAACTGTTCGTTTGTTGTTTTATTTGACATTGTTAATACTGCTTCTAGTCTTAATTCCCAACATGAACCCCCTACGGCCAGCTGGAAGTTTTTTAGCTTGCCATGTAACCAAGCCTTCTCATACTGGGAGGCTGGGAGGAGTGAGTAGGAAGCCGAAATCTTTAGGCAGTGAATGACACTATCAAGTGCCGTTTTTGCTGGGCTATTCTCAAGATACCTACCTCAAATCAATCCTGGACAACTGAGGCGAGTCCATCGGCAAAGAGTCCATGCTTCTCATATCAGTCCTTGAATTTTTGGGCGACCCCAAAGAGGGTGAGTCTCTGTAATCTATGTGGAGCGGTTCGTATACTGTGATGGGTCTCTCTTTCAGCTGGGGCTTGGAGTTTTCGTGATCATAATGTATCATGGAGTGGCGGTTCTCGGAGTTGCGATTGGTTCGACGGTAGACCACAGGCAGTTCCTCTGTTTTGTCCTGGAAATGAACCTAGGAGAAAATATACCGCTGTTGTTAGGAAGCGATGAGGGTGATAGATAACATACCGATTTGTTCATCTCATAGATTTTAGAGTGGATAGAAGAATTGCGACCTACGATTAACGATAATTTTAATGAGAAAATCGATATTGCTGACACGACTATTGTATATTACCCATATATTGTATTTTATTCATACAATACCTAAATGATTTATTTACCTATTTTAGTCAGGAAATATGACTTGAGCACTGTCTACTGTACTATGTAAGAGTTGTTTTGAGCTGATAGATTAAGATGGACAAATGGTTTCGAAATGAAATGATGAAGTTCTGAAAATTACCTTCTCAGCTGCGTTTGACCTTGGCGAGTGTTTTGGACTGACAGCGCTGTCCAACCTCAGTTTGTTATAGCACGGGTAGTTAGCAAAGTCCTTGACAGCCCTGCTTGGGGTGTACCTCTTCGTTGGAGACTTCTTGAGGCTACTCTTCGATTTAGAAGTAGTATAGCTCCCGCTCAAACTAGATGGCGCTAGGGTGACGCCGCTGATGCTAGAGGTCATTGACTTCAGGCTGTAGGAGGAGGTGGCTCCGATGGATGACGTCATGCCGAACGATGACGTCATCCCGCTTGTGGTGGCGCTGCGCGATGATTGGGCCACGCTGGCTGTTTCGGCGGCGGAGTGCGCTTCTGATTGGTCGCCGTTGAGCAGTTGCTCTTCGGAAGGTGCTTGGTTGAGCATTTTCTGGAATCGAAAAGGACATTAAAATTTTTAGCCGAAATTGTAAAAAATGTGAACAGATATAATCGAAGTGGTTGGAACGCACGAATTATCGTCAATAGGCTTAAATACTGGATTAAAATATTATCATTCTAATTAGTCCGGTAGTTAGATTATGGAAAAATATGAGACATGTTGGTATATTTTGGTTTATCAAATAATTAAACATCGACAAAGATATAAATAGTTCATCAAACTTCCGAATAAAGTTATAGTTAGTTATTGAGTAGTAGAGCTGGCATGACTCAAATTCTTCATCCTTTTCCTTGTAGTTATATTTTGATTATGCTGTAACCAACTCGATTTACATCGGTATATACTTAGGTACAACTCTATCACAATAAGCTCGTGATAGTTGTGATGTTTTACTAATTAGAAATTAACTAGGCCGTTCATTTTGAAAGAGTTGTTACTGAGGAAGTTAGAGAAAACTTATCGGAATAATACGTGCTTAGTGATTGTTTTGGCAATCGCGCGTCACGCCTATTTGTTTATAATAATAGAAGACGTAGGTATTTAATTGTTTTGTAGGCTTATTCATAGGGGATATAGCTCAGTGGTAGAGCAATCGACTGCAGATCGATAGGTCCCCGGTTCAAACCCGGGTGTCCCCTGAGCAATGTTTTTTATGTTTCTTCGGCTTTAAGAATCCTATTTGGAGGAGCCTTGGCTTGGGCGTCAGCAACTGGCAGTGGTCTAGGGCATTTTTTTTATTAATTATGTTTTTTTACCTAGTCCTTATTTTTGGATATTTAATATTTATTGTAGTTTTTCTTGTCTATTAAACGAGAATAAATTAAATTTTGAAATGAATAATTCTTTACTTGCGATTTTTTTTTTCATTTCAAAAGTGGCGTATTAGGACTTATTCTCGCTTGATTGAATTGACCCAAATAACTTTAATTTTAGTAAAAAAAAATCAGCGTCGTTGTAAGTAGACCGTTATTAGTTGATTAGTTGAGTAAGAAGCACTTATTTTGTATTATCAATTTGAAGTCAAACTGCATGTCATGTTGAAAACTTCGTTAGTGCGATGTAGAACATTTCGACAGTTGATGACGTTTGTGAAAGAAGTAGGTAGGGCTAGGGTCGTTCCGCATGTCATATTAATAACATTACGAGTGGGTATGAGTATCTCCACAGCGAGATAATCAGACCTCACTAGGGCGGGGAATACCGGAATCCCGTAATACCGGGATCCTGAACAGATTTTTCCGGTGTTGACCCATCTTATACTCAGTGGCGGATTTACCCTAAGGCCCAGTAGGCCCAGGCCTAGGGCGGCCAGATATTAAGGGCGGCAAATAGTGCCAAAAAATAACTATAAGCAATATAAGGTTGCTTTAATGTTACCGTATTCGCTAAGGTCTATTATTGCTAATTGTTGGGAATTCAAAACAACAACTAAAAAAAAATATTTATTGTTCGGGAATTTTCTGCGAACAATGAGTATGTGTAGTTGTAGAGTCCTCACGGTTCCTAGTCCTACCTAGTAATAAACCAATAACAGAGATTTCGACTTTGTTTAAAAACTTTCTTTATGAATAGCTTTATTTTGCCATCGCTGAGCAAAGTGATTTTATGAATTTCGAACAACACGGCTGGCTAACTGATTCTTTATTTATGGGACCCTCTATTGGTAGTGTCATTGTTTCGATGGCCAGATGTGCGGTGCATTATTAGCCTGCGTTAAGATTTTTTTGAGGTCCTGGCTGTAGGTGAGACAATAGGCATCTTCGCCAGATGCTAGAACATTGAAACAAAGGACGATCGGTTTTTGTCAAATTTTGGAGAGAGCGCTAGAGAGTAGTTATTCTCGGAGCGCGGTAGTGAACACATCATTGAGCTAAGGGTACTGAATTTGGTGGACGGAGTCGAGCGGATAGAGGCGTGGACACATTTATAGGAGCAAGCGGTCGAATATTTTGAGGCTCCTAGAATTTGGAGCCGGCAGCTAAGTCGAGAATGATCTGATTCCATTGATTTATGAATTATATCGAGCTAAATTGAATACCGTTACATGTAAAAACTTTGTGTTGCATTGTTAAATATAAATATGGACGGAAAGGTTAAGGTAAGGTTAAGTGGGGTAGAGTATCGTAGGCAAGCTAAAGAAAAACACGAAAAACAAAAGTATACGGTTAAAAATACGCGGGAATTGGATGACTTCTTTGGAAAACCGGCTACAGACATTAAATATCCCATAATTAATCCAACACCCAACGTTCCGAGTAGTAGTGCCGCTCCGTCAACTTATTCTGCAGTGACTTCTAGTGAAAACACATTGATCAAAAAGCAAGATCGATCGGCAAGTGTATCAAAAGAATTAAGCTGAAGATCTCTCAATATTACCGAGTGTGGCAGAATTGGGAATACAGGCGTGAGAATATGTATGTATGTATGTATGTGGCAGAATTAGGTAGGAGCGCAACCCATTCCTCCAGACCATAAGCTCTACGAAATCAGCGACGATCCAGCCAAATGGACAATCGACGAGTTAATCATTTAAGCGATGGTTTAATCAATGATTTTGCTGCACTTAAGAGGAAATGGAGCGGTCACATTTTGTATGGAAACGTAGTCCCCTGATTCCTCGCTGGATATTACCCGTAGAACAATGATTTTTTACATCAACAATCTAATGATATATTAGCATGTTCCTATGTTTTCCTTTTTTTCTTTATTGAATTATTAAAGGAGATATTAACCTTCAAAAACATGAAAAATTGGCAAGATTTTTCCGTTGTGTTCAAACCTCTAGAAACCAATTTTAACACAATCATATCAAAATATAAGAACATAGAAACACAGTTATGACATTTCTTAAACATTTAATGAAAAAAAAAAATTAATCGGTTAAGTTTTGGAGAAGAAATCAGGGGACTACAAAACGTTGTTTTTGAATAATTTTCATAGGTATTTTCGGTCCAAGCTGTAGTTGTTCTTATCACACTCGACGTCGTCTGGGCAGGTCACGGCGCGACAGCAATAGATTTAGCAAATACCTATTTTTCAATTCCTTCTACCGGCATATTTCCTCTTAAGTGCATACGAGTTGTGATTGTAAAACATTTAGTTGATTAAGAACTGAAACCGTTTTAAATGTTTGATTTAAATGTCAAATCATCCCTTAGATCTCTGAAAAATATTCTAAACTACCTGTGCCCGCTTCTTCGTCGGCGTGGAATAGGTATTCTGGGCATTACCTTTTTTTCGCAATAAAAGGTAGCCTATGTTCTTTCTCAGGGTCTAAAGATTGTCTGTGCCAAATTTCATCAAAATCGGTTGAGAGGTTTGAGCGGGAGAGCGTGACAGATGGACAGTTACTATCGCATTTATAATATTAGTAGAGAGTAGCTTTATAACCTAGCTGTAAGTGAAAAAAATCTTAATTAATTAAAAGTGGGTTTAAAGTAAGTAAGTTAAGAAATGATGTATAGGTATCTAGTCTATAATGATTAATGATGGGTGCTGAGAAAGGGGCGGCACATGGTCTGGGGCCTAGAGCGGCTAGGACTGCAAATCCGCCACTGCTTATACTACCGTAATCCCGATATCAATGAAAAAAAAATTTTACTTTTCCATCATTTAAACATCACCAGGACCTCACCTGCATATCGATCCTGTCAAACTGCTGGAAAAGATGGCGATAGATCAGGTTCCGTCGCGTGACGGCGTCGTCGGGTGGCAGCTGCGCGCGCACGACGCGCGGCGAGCGCGCGTACGCGGCTAACAGTATGAGTATTACCTGCATGACGATTCCGTCGAACAGCATTACCGCAACCGATCTTCGAAACTTCGTTAGTGCGATGTAGAATACTTGGACAGTTGATGACATTTGTGGAAAAAATTCTACTATTGGATGATAGATGGCGCTAGAGGTGCTGTAGTTACATTACTGTTCGTATCCTCAACATATGATACCTAATTTACTAACAGACAGTTTGTTCAGATTTTGATGGAATGGGGATGAGTAGGAGTATTTCCACAGCGAGAAAAGGAGCTCACCTGCATATCAATCCTGTCAAACTGCTGGAAAAGATGGCGGTAGATGAGATTCCTGCGCGTGACCGCGTCGTCGGGCGGCAACTGCGCGCGCACGACGCGCGGCGAGCGAGCGTACGCGGCCAACAGGATGCGCTCGGCCGCCGCGCGCACCGCGCCCGCCGCGTGCTGCGCGCCCGCTGCCCCGCACTCGCCCAGACGACGGACTGTCAGACCGCTGCCAACACAAAATAAGTTTTTAGAGTGTGGTGTCGTGGTGTCTGACTGCCAGGGAAAAATCCCCACGGACACTGAGAAGGAAGGCTCAAGGCCCTGTCCAGAAGTACGCGCGAATTGGCCGCGTATTGAAGAAGTACATTGCTTCTTCACAATGAGTCGTAGTTTCATTAAGCGTGATAAATGCAGCAATGCATAGTCAAACGCGTTCAAAATCGCGGCGTATTCGCCCCTTCTGGACAGGGTTCTTAATCCGCACGACGCGCGGCAAGCGAGCGTACGCGGCCAACAGGATGCGCTCGGCCGCCGCGCGCACCGCGCCCGCCGCGTGCTGCGCGCCCGCCGCGCCGCACTCGCCCAGACGACGGACTGTCAGACCACTGCCAACACATTTTTTTTTATAGAGAGTACTTGGTGACTGATTGCCAGGGAAAAATCCCCACGGACGCTGAGAAGGCTCAGCCAGTGTCTGATTCGACCGGACTAAGAACCTGACAGTTAGATCCCTTATAAATAATCTATCGCGGATGCTTTTTTCCGCGTTCGTATCTTTTATGTATTCTTTTTCGCCCATTTTTTCCATTCATTTTTACAATTACACAGACACCTTAGGGCCTACGCTAGCTGACGCGTACGTTCGCCGCGTGCGCACGCTCGCGGGTCCCGCTTCTTACGGGTTTACGCGACGGGCGAATTTTCATTGTTCAGACACGTTTAGTCACTAAAATACCCATTCGACTAAAATCAAAAAGTCCTAACTAGGCGTTAGCGCTACCAGTATTATGGAATAGTCCGTGAGCTTTTGCACTTCGGATACGCACGGAACAGACGTCCACCACCCGCGCCAGTTAATGGTGTTCATTTTTTTTTATTAGGCGGGCGTACGTCGCAGATAGTACGCGTCAGCTAGCGTAGGCCCTTAGTAGCCCTCCGAAAAACGCGCACATGTTCATTCGCCCTACGAGCTAAGTTAGTTAGTTTGTTTCTTTTCTTCCACCATCATCGTCAAACTAACGTCAGCCACCATCATTTTAGAATCTTCAGAACCAAATCTAAGATTGGAAAAACTAAAAAAAAGTAACCAAGGGGACACCCGGATTTGAACCGGGGACCTATCGATCTGCAGTCGATTGCTCTACCACTGAGCTATATCCCCTATGAGAAAATTGTTGAAAATGATTCCTAGCTTCCAATACAATAAAGAATACCTAATCAAAATAAAAGTCACGTATTGTGCCTAACATTGTGAGATAAAAATGACCTAACGTTAAAATGATTACGTTACGTCAAATCAGCGTTTAACGTTGTACATAACAATCATTATAATGTTAGGAAATTTTTATTATTTTATACGTGATTTATTTGACTATTTTTTTGTCTTATTAGAACGTATTAAATCATTTTCAATAACTTACTCATCGGGGATATAGCTCAGTGGTAGAGCAATCGACTGCAGATCGATAGGTCCCCGGTTCAAATCCGGGTGTCCCCTCAGATACAATTTTTTTTTAGTTTTTCCTATCTGAGTGTCAATTGCTTCGCCTTCTCATTTTCTTAACGCACTATTAAAACTAAAAAAAAAGCGTCCTAGGTGAGAATACATATTTCTCAAAACATCTTATTTTCTTCTTCTTCAGCACAGACGAACCGCAAGTTGTAAACGCCAGAGGCTACTTCAGCATGTCTACGGCAGCCGTCAACGCGTCGGCAGCAGTCAATACGTCGACAGCTGTGGTGGACATGACACGGGGCGACTGCTGAAGTAGCTTCTGGAGTTCACAACTTGCAATTAGTCTGAAAGAAGCCTTACCAGAAGATATTATCTGCGTTCCCCAAACCTGCAAATTCCTTTATTTGCAAAGTTCTTATTTTTTCATGCGACTCAACTTTGTAAACTCGCATTAGAGGGGCCCAGACAACTTTGGAAACCCTTAGAAATCATTAGAGATCACTGACCTGTTCTTGTCGGTGGAGATGCCGTGGCTCAGGATGAGCTGCTCCAGCATCTGCAGGCGCGAGAGCGCGAGGCGCGGGTGCATGGACGCCGCCACCGGCCGCACCAGCTGCTGCGGGATGATGTGCAGCGCCCTGGAACCGGACAGCATAGCTCAGTAGGCTTAGCACGGGAACAAGAGACAACTGGGGCTGTCTGTCGCTTTCTGATGTCTCTAGTTAGACAGTGACAGGTAGTCTATCTTGTGCTTGACATGGTAGACGAAGAACGCATCAGTTTGTAAGGGAACGCTCCTTGTCTTGTCAATCACAATAGTTGTGTAAACGTTCCGCTGGGAGGCGCTGTCTCAGTTCCCATTCCCATACACACTGATGCGTATTCAGCGTACCTATGTGCGTAGATTGACTCGTGTTTTGATCGTAATGAAAACACTTGGGGTACAGAGCGTCTAGTGTAATCAAAAAGTTCATGAAATGATAACGATTGCGTTTGCGAATTAACGCGAAGAATGTATGGAAAAGGTCAGCGCTATCTCAGTTTCCATAAAATTTTGCGTTCGCAAACGAAATCGTTATCGATTCATGACCGTTTAATACACTAAGCACTCTGGTAGCGCTAAGTCTCTAACTTAAAAGCGTAACTCTGGCCCGCAGCGAATGTCCAGAGCGGGATCCATGAGCGTGCGCACGTGGCGGGTTCTGCCTCAGCTAGCGTAGGCCCTAAGCTTCCAGGTACCTACTGACCTGACTTACGGGCAGTCGCGACTCACAAAATTACGCTCGATTGGCTTCACCGTAAGTTAGACGTTCGCCCGTCGCGGACGTCCGTTGCGGACTTACTTGTCCGCGGCGGGTGTCCTGAGCGAGATTCGAGCGTACGCATGCGGCGGGCGTCTGTGCCAGCTAGCGTAGGCCCTAAGCTTCCTTAAGCTGTGTCTACGCTAGGCGAGTCGAGCACGAGCCGAACACAAATTCGTTTGATGTGGACCGACTTACAAGCCTCGAATGAGCCGTCTTTATAGGGAGCTTTGCGCTGAAAATGGCTCCACTCGTGCTCGTAGCTTTACGGTACTGACCTGACTTGCGGGCAGTCGGCCACGGTGAGCACGGTGTGCTGCGCGGTGGAGTGCACGCGCGGCGCGGGGTCGCCGCACGCGCGCAGCAGCTCCGGCAGCAGCTTCTCTAGGCAGCGGCCCACTTCTGCTGCGCACACCCTGGGAACCAACCGGGATATAGTTATAGTTACGTACATCATCACCATTGAGGATAGAACCTATAGAGTACTAATGTCATCTTGGTTGTTCGGAAATTATTCCGCAAAACAATTGAAGTGATCGCTGTGCTCTTATTGGCCGGTCCAAGATCGCGCGTAACGCTAGTGCCTTTTTCTCTACTGTTATTGGCTCTGTACAGTTTCTGTGACAGTGACGGTGACGTTTAGTATGTTGAAATCAACAAACTATTTGCGGACCGGGGTTGCGAACATTGTTTCTCTATAGGTTCTATCCTCTATGATCATCACGCTTGTATACCCAAATGAGCTAGACAGCACGCGGGATCCCCAGCAAGATACTCTATTATTTTGAAATTTTTAGGGTGTTCCTAGTTGTGTTTCCAGTTTTTTTGGCGTTTCGAAAAAACTGGATCACTGGCACAAAATATGTACATAACAACAAACAGATTCTACGTACCTACTAAGTACATACAGAAGCTCCACTCCAAACAAAAGTCACGTTTGGACATAAAACATTTTGTCTGTTTTTACCGTTACCTGCTTGCACACGAAATTAAAGCTTACTTGGAAATCCGAGCGTTCATATTCCGTTGGACACCACTGACTCAAAACCGATTTTGCGGCATAGTGTTACCCGCCGATATTGTTTTTCACTTTGTCAAATCCCTAAACACAGTATCTTCTTATTTTACACGGATTATAAAAGACCTTTTGAAAAACTTGCACGCGTGCTTTAAAGGTGGGTGTCCACTATGTTCGCGCTCCAGTACTGCTCCGCGCTCCTGCAACAGCTCTAATAGATACGTTGTGCGCACTTCTAGGTGCAACATTTCAACGCTCCCCTTTGTGTTCGCGCTAAAATCCGACACGACTCGGAACACCTGCCGCGGAGCTTGCAACGTTGCACGCTGTGTTCGCGCACGTACCCACTACCAGGAACAGCTGCAGGAGCGCGGAGCACTAATGGAACGCGAACATAGTGGATCCCCACCTTTACAATCACAAAAATTACGCGAAATGCGCGACGATAGACAGGCGCAACGCTGCGAGCGCCAGCCTACTGCCGTAGGCCTTTTGCTAAATCCGGCTGACGGCGCGAACCTAAACTATGTGGGCCCCGACCCTCTGTCAGTAGTCACTTACCTGCCCGGCACAAACTCCAAGAACAGCGTCTTCAGCACCTCATTGGCCTGGCTGTAGACGGAGAACACCTTGTCCCGCAGCGCCCGCTGCAACAGCAGCGCTGCAGCCCTCGCCGTCTTGTTGGGCGAGGTCTTCGTACTCCCGTTGGAGGGGGAAGTCAGCTCGGCCCGGAGACGCGCCAGACCTTCCTCTTTGTCCAGGTAGTTCTTTGAGTAGAATTTCTCCACCTGTTGCAGAAGTTATTGAAGAGATATAAGTATGTGGTGTTATAATTTGGGCAGTATAGTTAATTTACAAGCGTCTATGAGTGTTTTACGTAGTTTTTTGAAGGACAAGAGAAAAAGACAGGCGGAAATAGTGACGCCATACCTACTTAAACACTGTTTTTAACAAGTAAGGATGAGAATAGATTAAAAGACTGACTCGATCCACTTTGAGTGAAGAAGTAATGACATCTACTAAACACTATTTCCTATAATCCCAAATAGGGTAGACTAGACAGAGCACAAGAAACGTTACATGAAACTATCGTGAGACCCATAATGAAAATCAGTCTCAGACGATTTAACGTCACGGAACTTCTTTCATTGGGTGTCGTAAGAGTCGACTCTGGGAAAGGGTTAATGTATTGTGGGCGATGGGCTAGCGACCTGTCACTGCAATATCACGTTTAACCATTTGGTTACCCTGACATTGCTAAACGAGGCACTGGATTTTTGAATTCATGTGCTCTGCCTACCCCTCTTGGGATTTCAGGCGTGAGAATATGTATGTATGTATGTAACTTCTTTTAGCATACCTAATCTTAAGATTTAAACAAGATGAAAAGAGGTATAGTAGAAAGAGTTCTGACAGCCCTAGGCTAATTTAAACAGGGTAGATGCAATGATGCTCTAGATTCATTCACATAACATGCGAAGACACGAATTCATCTCTGATAACGGGTCTGGTTATTAAGTATGCTTTGCCGCTAGTAGGGGAGGTCCAGTCCGCAGTTTAAGTACACTGCGCTGGGGAGACTTCGTGCAGGTAACGGAAGAGTGAGACAGTAACATTTTTACGCCTCGACATGTTGAAGTGGACCTTCGGTACGTAGCACCTCTTGTCTGGTGCTGGTGCCTTAGTACTCACGATAGGGTATCCAAATATGAGTATAGGCAGCGCGGCCTGCCCCGCTGCACTCCTCCTCGCGCAGGTGAAGGAAGAGTGAGACAGTAACATTACGCCTCGACATGTTCAGGAGTGGCCCTGCGGTACGTAGAGCCTCTTGTCTGGTGCTGGTGCCTTGGTACTCACGATGGAGTATCCAAATATGAGTATAGGCAGCGCGGCCTGCCCCGCTCCACTCCTCCTCGCGCAGGTGACGGAAGAGTGAGACAGTAACATTTTTAAGCCTCGACATGTTGAAGTGGACCTTCGGTTCGTAGCACCTCTTGTCTGGTGCTGGTGCCTTAGTACTCACGATGGGGTATCCAAATATGAGTATAGGCAGCGCGGCCTGCCCCGCTGCACTCCTCCTCGCGCAGGTGACGGAAGAGTGAGACAGTAACATTACGCCTCGACATGTTCAGGAGAGGACCTTCGGTACGTAGCACCTCTTGTCTGGTGCTGGTGCCTTGGTAAACACGATAGGGTATCCAAATATGAGTATAGGCAGCGCGGCCTGCCCTGCTGCACTCCTCCTCGCGCAGGTGACGGAAGAGTGAGACAGTAACATTACGCCTCGACATATTCAGGAGTGGATCTTCGGTACGTAGCACCTCTTGTCTGGTGCTGGTGCCTTGGCACTCACGATGGGATATCCAAATATGAGTATAGGCAGCGCGGCCTGCCCCGCTGCACTCCTCCTCGCGCAGGTGACGGAAGAGAGAGACAGTAACATTACGCCTCAACATGTTCAGGAGAGGACCTTCGGTAAGTAGCACCTCTTGTCTGGTACTGGTGCCTTAGTACTCACGATAGGGTATCCGAATATGAGTATAGGCAGCGCAGCCTGCTTCCGCTCGCGCTCGTTGAGCTTGTGCGGCGCGCGCGCGTGCGACGAGGCGCTCCCTCCCCCGCTGCACTCCTCCTCGCGCGCCTCGCGCAGGTACTCGTTGGTGTGCGAACTGAGGGCACACATACATCCAATACTCGACAAAGTCAAAAATCACGTAAGTTATGTGTTGCTACATAAAATACGACACTTCCTATTTTAGTCGCATTACAAGGTTTGATCCAATCGGAATGTAATGCGACTAAAATAGAAAGTGTCGTATTTAATGTAGCAAAACATACAGTGATTTTTGACTTTGTCGGGTTGACTTTTGACAGCTTCCGTTTATTGACCTATTTTTAATTACCTAAAGTCTCTACCATAATGGTTTCCCGTAAACTCATGACAGTCGAAACCATGTCGAAACACATGCCCAAGAACGTCTATTGAACGAATGACGCTTGTGGGATCACGATCGCGTTCCTCCATCAATCCCATGCCAGTCCCAAGTACGTTAGATAATAGACCTCAAGGTTTATAATACCAGCATAATCAGCCTACTGGTACAGGATTTTGCAGTTTAGGAAACATAAAATAAGTCGTTGCTTTAGATTTGACAATGACAGGGGACACTGAACTGATTCAAACCATGCTTACAATCTCAAATACTCACTGCCTCAAAGCCGGTAGTAGCCTCTCCTCATAAGCCTCAAACGTGGACCGCGGCCCCGCACTCTTATTCCTTCTTCTCACTAAAGTACCATTAGCAGCATTTGGCGTTACACTCCTCCTAGGACTATCAGTCTCCTTTCTCATCTCCTCCTCTTCCCGCTTCTGAATCTCTTCTCGCCTCTGGATGTCCTCCCTCCTTTGTATCTCGTCTCTCCGTTGAATCTCTTCTCTCCTCAGAGATTCTTCTTTCCTCTGGATTTCTTCCCTTCTTTGTACCTCATCTCTCCGTTGAATCTCTTCTCTCCTCAAAGATTCTTCTTTACGTTGGATTTCCTCTCTTCTCTGTGCCTCTTCGATTTTTATCTCTTCTTGCAGCTCCTCGGAAGTGGGTGGCGGCGGTTGATTTGGCAACAGTGGTGGTGACTGGATTGGGAAGAATTGCGGTTGTGTTTCCGGTTCTGGGTCTGGGTCCTCGGACGTTTGTTGAGTTGGTGACTGAAAAAGAACACAGATGGTTCTATTAAAAGGATTAAAAGACCAAATGTTTATTAGAGAAATTTTATGGTGAATAGTAACCCTATCGATTAGTCCAATAAAATAGCGAAAGTTTTTTTTTGTTGGTTCGAGTCCCAGATTAACATAAGGGTTTAAAGTAGTTTTCCTCCAAGATTCAACTTGTATAAATTTCAATCCTGTCTTTGCTTTGGCTTATGACCAAAAGCCAGAATTAGCCACATCGCTCCAACCTTCCATGTAGCAAGCTTACCAGTGGCGCGTCAGCTTCGTCCTCCAAGTCCTCAGGCTGCTCGTCTACTGGCGGCACTGGCGAGGGTATGTCCAAGCTCAGAGCCCCGGCAGCCACCGACGGAGACAGGTGGTGGGAAAAGTCGTATTCTTGCGGCATGGATGAATCGTTGCGAGGGTCCGGCTGGAAGATAGGACAGATTATCTTCGGTTAATTTACTGGTATGTCTTTTTTATAAGAACTACTTTCAACAGTGTTTCAAGTTTCAACCTATGCTAAAAGTAACTACAGCATAAAGTTGCTGGGTGTGTAGAGTGGACGATCGTGCTTCGCTAGCACTGCGTACAGAACAGAATGTGACGCCGTGAAAATCTGCGTCCAACGGGTTGCTTTAGCAAGATCCAAGGAGATCAGTAAAACTTGCTTTCAGCTGTCAACAAATAAAACTTTTGGCGGTGCCTTCTTATTGGCAATGATGGTATTTTGGCATAAACAAAGCTTCCAATTTTAGATTTTGGATTCCTGTGCTCTGGCTACCCAATTTGAAAATATAGACGTCATGTATGTATGTATGTATGTGTAGCCATTCAGTCTTACCCCATCCGCCTCAAACAGCCGGCACAGCGCCGGATCCTCCTTAATCCCCGTGGTGGCGTCAGCAATCCTGTCCCTCATGCAGCGAGCCAGCTCAAAGTCGTCCCGCGCCGCCGCGGTCCTCTTGCGGAGCCTCCACCGGCCGATCCGGACTCCCGCGGCGGCCAGCGCAGCCCCCGCTGACTTCAGGCGGCGGGCGTATTCGAAGCGCTCTTCTGTAAATTTGGGATAGTGGATCAGCTCTTGGATATCGTTAAAAACAGTTTGTATATTCTATTTTTTAAACTCAGATACGATACGATTGGTCCGGTGTTGCCTGTTTTTACAATACTAAAATAATGCTACAGACATAGCATCTACCCGCAAATCTTACTTTGCCTCACTATGGGAGTCTTTCCCACACGTTTGTTCAGTTCTCATGCCGATACGCATTAGAGTATATTCATAATAGAGTTGGGACCCGTAAGAACATCTTTTTGGACCTCGAAATAGACCAAAGGCAGCTAGACTGATTCCAAAAGACCACAAACATCAACGTCCAAATTTTCTTCTACTTACCGCACACAGCAGCCCGTTTCTTCTCATCCAAGCTCCTCACCAGGTCGGCAATCTCATTGTCCACGTACATCACGAAGGCAAGGTCGTCGTATGGAGAATAGCACAACTCCTTGCTGGATACTGGCGACTTCTCTAGGTCTTCAACTTCTTCTCCAAGGACGTTCACCGCCATCAGTGCTACCTGAGGAAGAAGGTATTATTTATAAATTAAAACAGGGATCCTATTACCAGGACTATGCTGTCTAAGTATGTCTATCCATCGGTCTGTCTTTCACCTTTCAACGATTGAAACACAGTTGAAATTTTCACAAAATACATATGTACCTACAGACGCGATTATTTGGACTTTTTCGCTCAATTTCAATAATGGCAGAAGGAACATAGGAACTTAAAAAATTCACAAAATACTCAGTTGTAATTTTACTTTAATAATAAATTTGGTATCGTTGATGTCATGGGTCATGGCCGGTGGTAACCGCTTACCATCAGGTTATATTGCTCCTGCCTATGGTGAAGAAGCTGAGTGGAAACGTACCTGATCATCATCGCTGGCCGGCGGGTGGGGCCCAGACAGCTTGAGCTTGACAAAGCGGGCGATGGTCGGTTCTGGCAGCGCGGCAGATCTGAGCAACACGAAACACATTTTTGAGGAAACTTTGGAAGTTCGGTTCAGGTTTTAACACTTATATTATTTACAATGACATTTGCTTGCCATCGAATCTGGTTAGACGTGGCATCATACTACTCAGTATCTTTATTTAATACCGTATCTGAATCAAGTACATACACTTATTATTGAAACTGACTGAACATCTACACTAACTAAATCTTTTCTGAAAAGGGTCCCGTGGCATTGTTGAACCGAATTCTGGCAGCTTTCCTTATTTGAACAGCTACTTAGGTATGCTAGTTCTTAGGGAGAAGTAGATAGTATCTATAGTACAGTAAAGTACTCTCAGCCCATACACTCCTCTACTCACGAAATTAATCACAACGCTCCGCACTTGGTCATTTGCCTTTGCTGCTTTGTCCTTTGACTCGCGTCCAAAAAACCGACCAAATAGGGAGCGGTGGGCATGACGAATATCACTGTACAACGTCTCTACCTCCTTTCCCCGCTACTTCCCGTACCACTCGTCGAGTGTGGCAGCCTGGCAGGCCCAATAGGATCGATGACACACGCATTCGACTCCGGCAGCGTTTCACTGAGAGTTTTTTGATCACAGACGTTGTGTCACTGGCGTCGAACGTGTTGACCCACCTCAGTTCGCGGGTCCTTGCTTGCGGCGCGGGGCGGGCCAGCGCCACGCGGCCCACGCTGGTGTACGTGGCGCCGCAGGGCGTCGCGGCGCCTTCGGACACCAGGCCTCCGGACACCAAGACCTCCACGCTGCATGCTGGGGACAATTGGAGAGGTGTTTTTATTAAATCAGACACCACATCGAATTAGAATCAACCATGTTATATTTAAATTACACGCATATTATAAGAAAACAACGGCCGGGATTTTATTCTTGATGTTCAGCCTCGTGCTACGTAAGGAGCTGGTCGAGGCTTTGCCTCTTTTAGCGGTGTCAACCGGTGACCACAACTGTGCTCTATGAGTATTTCTCTGTCCACCATCCAGTGACGCAGCAACCCAGTTTTGATGACGCAAGTCCGGCTGTGTTCGGGCGGCTAGTCACGCTGGGCGTGGGAAAAAAGCATTTTGTTCATACCTTCACACGTCACCGCGCCGCACCGCTTCCATTGTCACTACGTTTGTAAATTCAACCCTTTTATTGCCACTGACACGGATCTGTGTCAAAATTTTATAAAGTATCAGTTGTGCAGCATAGCGACTTTAAAATGAACTGGTGATTGGGCAGCAGCTGCAACTTGTGCAGAAGTAAATGTAGAGTGATGACTCACAGATGAGCTGGTGGTGAGCCAGCAGCTGCAGCTTGTGCACGCTGTAAGGTAATAAATTACGGATGATCTGGTGATGGGCCAATAGTTGCTGCTTCTACTCGGTGTAAGGTAATGACTTACGGAGGAGCTGCTTATAAGCCAACAGGTCCACGTTATAAAGTGATGACTCACGGATGAGTTGCTGATGAGCTAGTAGCTGCAGCTTGTGCACGCTGTAAGGTGATGACTTACGGATAATCTGTCGATGGGCCAATAGTTGCTGCTTCTACACACTGTAATGTAATGAAATGACTTACGGATGCGCTGGCGATAGACCAGCAGCTGCTGTGAGGTAATGACTTACGGATGAGCTGGTGGTGAGCCAGCAGCTGCAGCTTGTGGACGCTGGCGACGCTGGTGAGCCGCAGCAGCAGCTCGTGCGGCGGCGCGCCCACGGAGCGCCAGCCGCGCGCCGCCGGGCCCTGCGCGTTCAGCTCGCATGCTGGGAAGGTGCTGTCCTCGCCTGAGGAAGGTGTTATAGCTCTTGAGACCGTGGTGGAGAGAAGATTCAGGGATGATGACTTTGTTAAAAATTCTTTCACTCTCTCCACACGGTACTTTTTGTTTCTCAGATACCTAATTAAAAACCGACAAAAGTATAAATGGTACGCATAATTTGTTTTATCCCAAAATGTAGTTGGCATCACAGACTTCGTATAATTTATTTTCGACGAATAATAATTCTGGCATTAAGTGTATTTCCGAATTCATAATTTTTCGAATTATTGTTTGTCTGAAAGTTATAATAGCATAATATTATCTTGGTAGAACTTTATGTATTACGAAAATTTTCGGTTCAGAAGAACTTTATTACGAAAATTTTCGGTTATTACGAAAATTTTCACTGCGACCCTGAAAGAACCTATACCCTGCCAGAAAGGTCGGTTAGGTAAGTTTAGAACTGCGACCTTTACAGAACTGAAATCATGTTATTGTTATGCCTAGGTATTCAGTATTCGGAATTCGCATTTTATGCGTAAAGTTGCATCGACGAAATATCGTTGTAAGTATCTATCTTAATAAGTTTACTTTAGTTTATGCCAATGCTTATACCTTATCGGTTTAGTTTAGGTAGTTAAAACAATGTAACAATCTTGACATGTCTTTTTGTTGAAATACACAGTTTAAAAATACCCGTGTGGTGCCGGGTTAGAATAGCACTTCCCCCTTTCTTCCCGTGGGTGTCGTAGGAGTCGACTCTGGGAAAGGGTTAGTGTATTGTGGGCGATGGGCTAGCAATCTGTCACTACAATATCACGTTGAACCATCTGGTAACCCTGAAATCGCTAAACGTGGCACTGGATTTTCGGATTCATGTGCTCTGCCTACCCCTTTTGGGAATACAGGCGTGAGAATATGTATGTATGTAAAAATGAAAATCCTTACACTATACAATTCAATTATGAAAGTAAATGATTTTTTCATACCTAAATTGTAAAATGTAAAGATTTCGATTTATAAAGTGTACATTTAAATAAAAAGACACGTCAAGATTGTTTACATTGTTTTAACTACCTAAACCGATAAGGTATAGTTACGTTTACAATGGTTACGCGAAATGTAATTATGACGAACAAAATTATGCGTAAAATAGCCGATCCAACTTCCGAAGGGCTACGGTTACGTATACTTACGTACATACAAACATATATTCACGCCTGTATTCCCAAGAGGGGTAGGCAGAGCACGTGCATTAAAAAATCCAGGTGACAGGTAGCTAGACTATCATCCACAATACACTAACCCTTTCAAAGAGTCGACCTCTTACGACACCCACGGGAAGAAAGGGGAGGTGCAATTCTAACCCGGCACCACGCGGATAACACGTATACTTCCTTAAACAAATAGCATAGTGGAAATGACAAATCGAACCATGAGTGCCAGATCACTAGCCATCTCATTCAAGCCAAAATTCAGGTCAGGGAGCGACAAGAAACGAGCATGACTTGGCTCAAATGAATAGGTAATCAGCTGTCGTGAATAGAAAAGGTAAAAGCATTTTTGTGAAACACGGTTTCAGTGTATTTTGTAGATAATTGTGTGAAGAAAATGGCCTGATATACTGAGTAGGTTGTGTGTTGGTTAAATTAAAACGATCGTTACTTCACACTTCAACATAAAAAAAGGATCATTAAATCGTTTTAACATTTCACCTTAGGCGACAGGTTAGCAACCTGTCACTATTATACCTGCCAACTTAAAACCCATAAAATATGCTAAAAGCAGCTACAAAACGTGAAACATCATGGTTTCGTCTTAGTACTTAGCGTATGTTAGTGTTGTAAGAATACAGGCGCAGTGATGTAATCACAGAAATCGAGTCAAGTCGTTTATCACGGTTTTAGATTTCAAAGAGACGTTCTCTATAAACTCGACATCACATGAGCACTAATTATTAATTAACTTTAAGCCAATAGAAACTTGTGTCTGCCCTAAAGTGAGCTATCGACCGAGCTACTAAAATATTGAAGCAGTTAATGATGCAACGCGGCGGCGCTTGACGATGATGGTTGAGTCAATAGGTACTCGAAAATATTGAATTGCCGTGGTTGACACGTCTCCGTACAATTCCGCGTTAATTCGCAAACGAAATCAATATCAATTTAATCATGGTTTTGAATACACTAGACCACACAGGAAACTTATTCCTTATTGTAAGTACTCTTTCTTATTCTTTCTTTCCAAATAACCTTCCAGCTTCCCAGATTTGATAATTAACAAATTCATTGTCTCTCAGAGTTGAACCGTTTTCAGATGACACGGACGCAAATGTGGGTCCAAATGCCTGTGAATCTTTGGCGGCGGGCGAAAGTCACAAAAATACGTATGCGTCAGTGGCAGTGAATGTGTTAAAGATCTAGTGATAAGTATATAGGGCTCAGGATGACTTCGGCCACAGTTCCATTTCGTCACCTTCTTAAGTCGTTCTCATTCGCATATGGTCTACTGTTCCGATTCGCCAGCATTCCTATGTCGTCACTTCCCTACTTCGTCCGCTTTCCTACGTGGGCCTCTGTATCAACTCGTTTACATTCGTAATTAGACTACAATGCCAATTCGTCAACATTCCTAATTAGTCTACGGTGTCAACTCGTCAACATTACTATTTAGACCACAGTGCCAACTCGTCAACAATTACTATTTAGACCACAGTGCCAACTGGTCAACATTCCTATTTAGACCACAGTGCTAACTCGTCAACTATGTATACATACATACACTTAGCAAAATTATCATTACTTAGGCAAGTGTGGTGCCGGGTTCGTGCCAATGGGACCAATTTCAAGTTATACCCTTTCGATTAAAAAAAAAATTAAAATCGGTCCACGGGTCTCCAAGCTATCGAGTAACGTACACAAAAAAAAAAAATGGTCGAATTGAGAACCTCCTCCGTTTTGAAGTCGGTTAAAAAGCACTGCCTTTTAGTAGACTACTTTATCGTTTTTATCGTACCACTGTGGTAGGAATGCGGACGAGATGGCACTGTGGTCGATATAGGAAGGCGGACGAGTTGGCACTGGTGATGCTGACCAAGTAGCACTGAGGTCGATATCAGAAAGTGGACGAGTTGGCACTTTGGTCGAAATAGGAATGTAGACAAAAATGGGACATTGACGATATCAGAAAGTGGACGAGTTGGCACTGTGGTCAAAATAGGAATGTAGACAAAATGGGGTATTGACGACATCAGAAAGTGGCCGAGTTAGGAAGGTGACGATTTAGGAATTGTAGGGTGACGACATGGCACTGTGGACGACTTAAGAAGGTGACGAAATGAAACTGTGGCCGAAGTCATCCTGAGCCGTATATAGTGGTCAGCAAAACTTTTGGGCAGATTTTAAGAGGCGGGGTGAATTCACGCATCGCTTTTCCAGGTATAGTCCCAGGCAAATAGAATTGCAAAATTTTAGAGAGAGAAAGTTCGCGCAACTTCCTCTTCCTCAAAAATCCTAATAAATAGAAGATTTTACGTTTTATCCGTTTTACTCTGGTAGTTATTCGTATTTCTCAAGATGAGAGAATCTGGCGATAGTTTCATGTCCAAAGCTTTTAAAATAAAAAACTCGTGTTTTAATTCGCCAAATCGACTCATTTAATAAACTACACTGTATTGCGCCCCTCATAATGGAGCAATAACATAAATATCTAATAGCTTAGCATTTTAAACCTGTCCCCTAACGATCGTGTAGTCCACAAAATTACGAGTAAAAAACTTGTACAACTTTGTCGTAAGTAATTATGCTCGGTAATAACTATCATAATGGAATACAATAGAGGGGTCGTAGGTATCGTTTCATTATCATACAATAACTGACTGCATACATCACGCCTGTATTCCAAAACGGGGTGCAGAGCACACGCTAGATAGGTAGGTAGGTACGTTACATAGTCAAAACTAGAACTATTTCATATTTCTCAGCGATCATTAGAAAATTAATAAAATAAAATAAAAATAAATAAAATAAAAATTGTTTATTACAACGAAGACATGTACAAAAATTTTTGAGTTGAATGAAACATTGATGAAAGAGGTCTAATAGTTACTGGCCGCTGGCCTGTAAAGTATAACTTAAGACTTTAACCTATCGAAATCTGCTCCAAATAAGTATATATTTCTAGTAGTGTGATCAAATCCCTAACCGTACTTATTAAGTTTTCAAGTGAAAAAACCGCAACGAAGACAATGTAACCGACAAACACACTTTTGGAGTTAAAGAGAATTCGTAGTATGGTCATTTGTCATTTTTAGTTATTATAGAGTAATCGTAGCAGAGCTACGAGTATTCGTAGCTCTCGCTGTCAGGTGTCCGTAGACAAGATATTTTTAATATTTATTTTATTAATGAAAATATAACATTTATTATTTTATCCGACCAAAGAACAGCAGATAGAATATCTACCACTGTCTTTCATTTCTCTATATATTAATTTAATTTAGAATGTTCGGATGTAAGTAACGAATTTAGTGCTATTTCCTTAACTTTCAAGGTTCTTTTTAGTAAGTACTTAGTTTGCTTGAATAAATGAAACTAATTGCGATCAATGAAAGGAAATAATAACTAAGTAAGGTAGGTAAGTACTTCTGTTTGACACCGAAAATAGACTGGCTAAGCAGTTACATAGGACTAAATAAAGAGTTCGTACATTCCCATTTCAGTCAGTAAAAAAAATGTCTAGGTAACCTAGGTACTCTTTTTACCACAAAGCAAACATACAATAATTATTGAATAAAATTTCAGGATAAAAATATCCTCTGAGAAGTCAATATTTGATTGCCAGTACACGGCTAACATGTTAATAATTTCTTTAGTACCTAATGCAAGGTTAAATGATCTTGTACTTACTTAAATATTATTTAATGATAATTATTTTAAAGGTATTTACTTACTTGTTGCGTATACTACGTGAAATGGAATACGTTTAGGCATCTTATTTCTCCATCGCCGCCGCTCCTAATGCCACCGTAATAAAAAAAAAGAAAAAACACTTCAGAAAAAATAAAAGAGTACGCTATTCGTCAAATCATCGCGCGAAACTACTTTTGAGGATAATAATGCCATTTGACTACATGTATTTTTGTGCGGTGTGGAAATATAGGTGCAAATTGTGGGGGTTGCAGTAAGAAAATGAAAAGCGAAGGAGTGAAGTTGGCGCGCGGCGGGAAAATCAATAGTTGCGCACCTAAGTTCGGGATGCTAGGTTCTGGGCTCATTACAACGCCATCTGTTGAGCGTTGGGGTCATCGTTCTGAAGTGTTAGGTTATTCTTGGAAAATAGAAAGGTATTCTTTGACTCGTTTTTCTTGCCATCATTGGCAACTTTTTGCAAGTCAAATTTCAGAGTAAAGTGGATGGTAATACTGACTGATACACGGTCTACGAATAATTAATTTGACGGCTTTCATCTTTTAAAGCTCTTTTGAATACTGCAAAAAATATGTTTTTAAAAACAATTTAAAAAAACTTATACTTTATAGTTGGCTCCTGGCGTGTTGTTCTGTATCCAGCTGATGCAGCCCAGGCCAAATATACATACATACATACACTCATGCTTGTGTTCCTAAATGGGGTAGGTAGAGCAGACGAAACTTGGCATAGACAAAACCATAATTATGGCTGCATTTTTAACGCTTCGCTTCGTAGGCACTAGCATAATTTTAGGTTTGAAAACAGATGGAAAACGTATAATAGTGACAGGTTCCTAGCCTGTCACCTAAAGCATACCTAAACCTATTTCCTTAGTCGCCTCCTACGGCATCCACGGAAAAAATGGAGAATTGTTATTCTATCCCAACACAGGATAATAAATGAAACAAAAAAATAAAACGGGTACATAATTTATTTCCTGCAATAGTTGGCTCCGGGCGTGTTGTTCTGTATCCAGGACAGCAGAGCGGTGACCCTCGTGTTGATGCCAGGCTGGCCTTCCGTAGCACAGAAGTTGCCGTAGCTGATGGCGCCCAGGCCAAATATGGTGCCAGTGGAAGGTTCCGTGAACAGCACTGGACCTCCTGAATCATCCTGTTGTACAAAGGGAAAATTTGATGGTGAATTACTCGCTATTCCTGACGCAAACGGCTAAACGGAGCGTAGAGAGTCTAGAGAGCGTTGCCTAACGAATAATGTAAGGGTGTTATTTAACAGGTCAGCATAGTATTAGCATATTTGAAAGCAGAAAAATATTATCTGTCAGCAGAAATAGTTAATTGGTCAGCAACTCATGGCCAGCAAACATTTCAAAATCAATCAGCAACTTATGTCATTCAGGATGGCTGTAATTATTTTTGTACTGCATATTAATTATACAAGCAGCAATAAGATGTTCCTATTTTATAAAATTGGGCAAGCACTCAGAAAGTAAGCAAAATATATAATAATTATTTGTCATAACACGGTTCTGGCGCTTCGCCGGCCGCTGCCGCGGCACGCTCGCTTCGCTCGCTCGGCTCGCGCGTTGCAAGGTCACGGTTCTACCTAACACTCCTCCTCGCTTCGCTCGTCGTCGTACCTAAATGTAACCTTCCCAGAGGGATCCCTTAATTTCCCATAAATTTATTTGTCCCCTACATTATACACACTGCACACTGAAACAGTCTGGATCTAAATAATCACTGAAATAATCAAGAAAATATCTAAGCACTTAAGCTATTAGTTATTTTGCTTACCATATTTAAAATATGCATACCAATCAAATATAATGCATATAGACATGTTTTCTCTGCTGATCAATCATAAAATCTTGCTGACCAAGTAATTATTTTGCGGAGCGAATGTTTATTATGCAAACTCATGGTATTGGTATGCTGCCTATTAATGATTTAATTTTTGACCACTATCAAAATTATTGCCGGAACAAAGATTGCCGCCTGATTTTTATTATTGCAGACAAAATCTTTGTATGCTGACAAAATTATTTAAATGCTGTTTGGGTTTGCTCACCAAATTTAATTATTGCGTATCATTTAATTACTTCTCATAATGTAAACCGTATTAGCTATCAGTCAGGTCAAGAGTACCCGAAATCGACGAGCATGTATGAAGAAATATGAACGTGGATGAAGTAAAAAAGGTACGTCAGGACCGTAGCAAGTGGAACAAAGTGGTCTCTGCCTACCCCTATGGGAAATGGCGTGACGGCATGTAAGTATGTATGTATGTATGTATTAGCTATGTCCACACCAGTGCGCTTTCGCGTTCACCTTGCGTCTTTCTTTGACGCATGCTCGTGCAACCAAAGCGCATGCGCTGAAACTAGATCCGTCCTCAATGAAGATGTCCTGGCGGCATGCGCTGTGGTTGGTGGTTGCACGGGCATCCGTCAGAGGAAGACGCAAGGGGAACGCGAAAGCGCAGTGGTGTGGACATAGCTATTTTCAATGAAATTGTATTATATGTATTTTGGGCCTGGGGTAGGCAGAGTATACGAAACGTTACGCAGACAAAGCCATGAACTATTTCTCGCTTCACAGAAAAAAGTAATTTTAGGTTTAAAAAGGGATGATAAAGGTATAAAGGTATAATAGAGACAGGAATGTTATTACAAACTTTAGAGTAAATATTACTATTAGTACTAGGCAATATTGTTATTACATTCGTTCCTGTTCCAGTAGGTATAGCATTTTGTGAATATTTTATTAACACAGCACATTTTCCCATGATTTGTAGCCTCTTTTTTTTTTATCCATCCAATTGATGGAATAGGCCCCAGATCGGTGTTTATTTGAAATACAATACCTATGTAATGACCACGTATCCTCCAGTAGGAAATCTTCTTCCACAAATATCAAAACTGTCAGTGTTAGAACATGTAGACATCGCGTTAGCGAAGTTTCAGAGACCAGTTGTTTAAAATACAATTTAACTTTCTCTCTGTGGACTTCGGTCCCCAGGCATAACGTCTACCTGGAGAGAGATCTATTGGAGGCTACATAGAGGACAGAACCAACAGAGAAACAATTTTGGTCACCCAGGTACGCAAAAGGTTAGTTGATTTCATCTTACTAACATCTACCGTCACTGTCACAGAAACTGTACAGAGCCAAATAACCGTAGAGATAAAGGCACTAGCGTTACGCGTGATCTTGGGCCGGCAAATAAGAGCACAGCGATCGCTTCAATTTATTGGCGGAATCTACTTCGAACAACCAAAATGACATTTGTACTCTCCGGGGTCTGTCCTCTATGGGGGCTAGGGCTACCTACCTGGCAAGCGTCTTTCCCTCTCGCGTAGGTGCACATCTGTCGCGGGGTGAGGTTGGAGACGACGTTCTGGCACGAGCCCTGGTTCACGACCTGGACATCCACCTTCTGCAGGGTGTTGGAGGTCGGGCATCCAGGGCAGAGAGTGCCCCAACCTTGAAAGAGTCGTTGTTAGTTCTACAGTCATTATCCACGTTTTACAGAGGGCTGGATAGCTGGTTAGAGATCATGACTACCAAAGTTAAGGTCACAGCATCAGTTCTGTGTTTTAATATAGAAACATTTTTTATTTACACATGTCATATTGAGAATCGGTATCAGTGATAATGATAATAAAGTAGGTAGTTTAAAGGAATGCTATCTACTTAATCCCGCGGACTTTACCTCCGGTAAAATGTGATAGTTAATACAATGCGACTTATTCTTTTCACGGGGTAGAATAATATTCTTCACAAAACAACATTTTAAATAATGCTCGTCAAGCACCAGCAAACTCTAGTGGTGCCAGTCTGAGAAATTAGTTTTACTGATTTTCCGCATAGGCCCGTTTTTTATTTTCTATTCAGCTTTTAATGTCTAACTAAAGACGTCAGAAAATGACAGACCCTTTCTGAGCTCTCTAGTTAGACAGAGAAAGGTATAGTCTATCTCGAGCGCGACTCTACACGCATCTTGTCGAGCAAAGTCGGCAGCACAGGCGAAGGCAACGAAGCTGTGAAACAATAAATGAATGGCACCTACCAAGTGCGACGTCATGATGGTGATTGTGATGATATTAGCACTGATGATGATAATGGTGGGACCTGGCTCACCTCCAGGACGCCCACTTCTGTACAAAGATGGACGTCGGAAAACCTGGACAGAGCATGTCCCAATATTAAACTAGTAGTAACATAAAACTACCGTGGTTTGATTTTTTAAATATTATATTGGAGATTTAATAATAAAATGTACTAAAACATCCTTCAGATTATAGAATCAATCAAAGAGAACACAGATTCAATTACGATAGAGAAGATCATGGTACTGTAGTGACAATAATAAAAACGTATGAAAGGGTGGGTGATATGATGAATCGCAAATAGGGTATTGCCCAACGAAGATGATATTATTAATAATTAGTTATGGTGAGGATGATGTTAAAATAACATTGACAATAATAGCAATGAATGACAAACACAAACAGAATGACGAAAACAGTGATACTATTAATGATTCTTATACCGATGCCGATGATATAGAAGATGAATTAGTTGTAGATTCTGATACATAAGATGATCTCACCGAGCAGAGTGACGGTGGCCCCGGTAAAATCAGTGTTGACGTATTTGAAGGGCAGGCAGGCGGGGCCGACGAGGTCGCTGAACGTGATGTCGTTGGCCAGCCGCAAGATGGCGATGTCGTAATCGTAATTAGAACTGAAACGAAAACGAGAATTACAATTAAAACTAGCTACTGAAATGAGCACGTGAAACAATCATTATTTTAAGTCACAGGAATGTATTCTCAAGTAGGGTAGGTAGAGCATACGAAACGCTACATAAAAATGAATAACTAGATGTTGCTTGAAAATCCGTGTGCGTAGTTGTTTTGTCGCAATCCCACGGGATAAATGTATTTTTCCAGCATAAAAAGTAGCCTATGTATGTGCTAATCCAGTAAGTGGGTTTCCTCCTTACAAAATTTCAACAAAGTTGATCCCGCCATTTGGGCGTGAGGAAGTAACAAACATGTACACACATATTTAGCGTAATAGTATGATTGTAAATATGATGATGATAAAAGTAAAATGTTTGTGTGAAAGAAGACTTACGAAGTGAACTGAGGATGTGTCGTGATACGTTCCACAGCTATTCCCTGCGTGGCAGGAGAGTCGCCTGAAATAATAAATTATGCACATGTCTTTAATAATTAAATTAATGATATTTTCGATCTTTTTTATTTCTACTAAGAATCTCAAGCCCTTTCCTCAGAGCGTCTTGTGTTGAAGTCGGTCAAAAAACGCGTCGATTTCGTTTGCGTATTAACGCGAAGAATTGTGTGGAAACTGAGACAGCGCCCCCAAGCGGGACGTTTGCGCAACTGCCGCGGTCGAAACAGTTTCCATACCTACAATTAATACGCAAACGTAATCGACTTTCTTGACCGAGTTCATTACGCTAGACGCTGAATTGCCTGTAATTAAACGCAGACGAAGGTGCAAGCATAAAATATTAAGTTATACAGGGTGGGTGGAAATCGACCGAAAATATTTTAATCAGTGGTCGGGTTAACGCAACTGAAAACCCCTGTAAAATATTTCCTAAAAATTTCATCATTGACAAGTAAGAGACAAATATTTCATAGCTTTTCAGGTCAGAGCGCCCAGTGTTACACCCACCTTACGTCCCGTGCGCAGCTGCCGTTGGCCGGCGCGTACTATGCGCGCTACGCGGTTGACTATACCTTATCGGTTTAGGTAGTTAAAACAATATAAACAATCTTGACATGTCTTTTTGTTGAAATACACAGTCTAAAAATGAAAATCGTTACACTATACAATTCAATTATGAAAGTAAATGATTTTTTCATACCTAAATTGTAAAATGTAAAGATTTCGATTTATAAAGTGTACGTTTAAATAAAAAGACACGTCAAGATTGTTTACATTGTTTTAACTACCTAAACCGATAAGGTATAAGGGCCGGAGTACAAAAGACTGGGCAATATAATACAGATTTTCGTTTTTTTTTTAATAAAAAATCCGGGGGGAAAATCCTAACGGGGGTTTTCAGTTGCGTATACCAGACCACAGGTTAAAATATTTAAGGTCGATTCCCGGCCACCCTTTATACACATCCGTACCAATATATAAATGTGAAAGTGTGTTTGTTTGTTTGTTTGTTTGTCCGTCTTTCACGGCTAAACGGAGCGATGGATTGACGTGATTTTTTAGGTAGAGATAGTTTAGGGCACATAGAGTGACATAGGCTACTTTTTATCCCGGAAAAAATTGATGTTCCCGAGGGAAAACAAAAATATAGTTTGCTTGATAGATCGATATTGATCGATGATAGATCGATATCAATCGATAACCGATCGATAGATGATAGATCGATGGCGCCGTGTGTCGTTTGAAACGAAAAGTTTTCTTATAGTTGTGCTTTATACCGCAATATAACCGAGTTCCACGCGGGCGGAGCCGCGGGCGGAAAGCTAGTATAGAATAGAAGAAGTTCAATCGAAGTGCAGTATTACCAAATAAAGAATGCCTACGATGTACCTGCGTATTAAACCAGTTTTGTGGCACGGGAAACTTCGATCTACCAAAGATAAAAGAGATTTTTCCGACGCTGAACACTTATTGCGTTGTGTTTGTTTATTGATTGAAGTCTCAGACAAAAGACTCATGACAGATGTCTAGCACCCCAGCGCCAAATGCGTCGAATAGCCGAACTAAAGTGTGTGCATAGCAGGCAAAATTGTGTCCAAAGCCTTTGTAAATAAATATCAAAATAGATAAATGACTTGTTCGGCTACTCTCGGATATCGTTCTGCGCTTCTCGACGCAGATGGTAACAGCCGATGTGACTTATTTTCTTGGGATCACGTTACTGTAATCGACTCATTCTCACCAACAGTGGTGTCATGTTCGCCCACAACAACAGCGATGGAGTTCGCCGCTCTGCCGACGACGCAGTGCGCCGCGGTCATCACGTAGCGCCTCTCGATAATGGTTCCCCCGCACTTGATGGTTCTTATGTCGAGATCAACGATACCGGCCATCATGGGGAACTCGTTTATACCAGTCTCCTGGCCTCCTACGATGCGGTTCTGAAATATACGCACGTAATTAAGTTAGGACCCTATCTATATGTACATTACACAAATATTCTAATAATAACGTAAATATTCTTAAAATCACACAAATATTCTAATAATCACACAAATAATCTAAAATCACACAAATATTCTAATTATCACACAAATGTTTATACAATCACACAAGAATTCCGTGAATGTCGTAAGAAGGGACTAAATATTTTTATTTCCTTAGTCCCTTCTTACGACATCCACGGTTAAGGTATATTTTAGGCGACAGGCTAGCAGCCTGTCACTATTATACCTGCCAACTACATTAGCAGCTATGTAGCATTATGTGTGCTCTGCATACCCCATTTAGGAATGCAGGCGTAAAGTTTAAGCGTTATGTGTGTGTGTTCATAGCCTAAATACATCCCACTGCCGGGCACAGGCCTCCTCTCCATATGAGAGTGCTTGGGCTACAGCTTCCATGCGGGCCCGATGCCGATCGGAACATAATTCTTACCTGGGTGTGTGTACATACGAGTGCGACAGAGATACATAGTTAGCGGGTCAACGCTCGAATTTCGCTGTGCTCCGCGACCGGCCTTTAGCAGATATTTCGTCGTATCCTACGAAAAGGGGCGTAACTACAAAAAGTTGATTTTACAGGAGACGCTTTAAACTGTTTAAAAAAATCAGCGTAAAACCTAGTAATCTAAAATTAAAAAGTAAGAATACTTGACACCCTAAAATTTTTATGGTTACACATTTTTTTATTTTTTATGTAATTTATGTAAAATATGTCAATTAATTCTTTTTACCATGGTATTTTTTTTAAAAACTTTTTTTTTCACGAGGAAAAAAGGCGTAAACTAGTTAATGCCTTAAAAAATGGTGTCGTAAACACATTATCTCCATGGAAAAGGGGCGTAAAGGTTATAACGACACCGTCCTAGGTCAGTATATGCGCAAACGCTTCGCGTGTAAAAGGGCGTAATGGCGAACGCGGCCGGCGGTTTCCCCTCCCGTAGACTTCCCGCGCTTCACTTCTCCGCGAAAACAGCTTCTTATGGCTATAGTGGCGTTATTCGTCGGAAGAAATAGAGTTATTGCAATTGTGGCTCATTTGAAAAACTTGAATAACTTTTCGAAATGAAATGACTTTAGTTGTTATATTTTTAAGACTAGTAGATGTGGAAAAAAATACAGAATACGATTATCAAAGAAGAGGAAAAAGGCATTAATGGTAATTACGCCCCTATTCGTAGGATACGACGATTTGCTCTAATAGTACGGTATGTATGTTGTTAGTAAGGTGTTTTGAGACTACCTACCCTCTTTTTGTATCCACAGCTGCAGGTCGGAGTGGGCGTGGTCGCCTGCGCACGCAGCTGGCAGTAGAAGCGGCCGCCGGGCGTGTTGCGAGCGGTGATCAAACCTGAAAAAACGAAAAATTTAATGCGCAATACAGATAAAAGATAAATACGCAAATCAATCGACATACAATTGGATGCTCGCCGTGGTTCTAGAATCCATGGAGTTGCTATTATTTTAAAGATTTTTTTGACAACGTCAAATCAAAGTGTAAGTTTGACGGCCGGATAGCCCAGCGGTTAGAGAACCTAACTGTGAAGCTTGAGGTCCCGGGTTCGATCCCCGGTCGGGGCAGATGTTTGTATTATGAATACGAATGTTTGCTTTCGAGTCTTGGATGTTTATCTATATTTAAGTATGTTTATCCGTTGTCTAGTACCCATAACACAGGCATTGAATTGCCTACTTTGGGACTAGATGATTGGTGTAGAAATTGTCCAGTGATATTTAAGTGTCATGATTTATGCGGATATATCAGTAACTAATTACTTTTATCATAACTCTACACAAGTTACAGTACCTCATCGGAGTTTCAATAGTGCCAAATAAAACATACCAACCTATTAGCTGCGAGAAGATATTTTTGTTTTAATTAATTAAAGTAAATTATTACGTTTAAGCTAATACATATTTTACTAGACTATTTTTTAGAATTAGAAAAACATCTTATTAGAATTTTAACATAATGGCGACTCCATGGATTCTAGAACCACGGCGAGCATCCAAAAGTCCTAAGCCTACTAATTATTCATTTCACCAATGTCGAAATAGATATCCGTAACAAATTCAAAGCCATAACCATTATAATAGTACTTTGGTCGTATTCGTCATTAGTAACTCTTTACACTAGACTGTCCGCCGGGTGTCCCTCGAGATCCCTAACATCATTTGTCATAAAATCATTTGCCCGAACTGTTTTGTCCTAATGGGCATTAGCCCTAACGATCACTTGCCATAATAATCATCCGTACCAATATATAAATGTGAAAGTGTGTTTGTTTGTTTGTTTGTTTGTTTGTCCGTCTTTCACGGCTAAACGGAGCGATGGATTGACGTGATTTTTTAGGTAGAGATAGTTTAGGGCACGGAGAGTGACATAGGCTACTTTTTATCCCGGAAAAAATTGATGTTCCCGAGGGAAAACAAAAATATAGTTTGCTTGATAGATCGATATTGATCGATGATAGATCGATATCAATCGATAACCGATCGATAGATTATAGATCGATGGCGCCGTGTGTCGTTTGAAACGAAAAGTTTTCTTATAGTTGTGCTTTAAACCGCAATATAACCGAGTTCCACGCGGGCGGAGCCGCGGGCGGAAAGCTAGTTTTCCATAATTCTAAAATAGGCAGGAATCAATTAGGCAGGGTGGAAATCAAACAGGTTAGGTTAGGTTAGGTTTATTTTATGACCATAAATAGCGAGCGAAGCGAGCGGAGGGCCAAAACAATCGTTTCTGAAATAAAATGTTTAAGGAAACTAAAAATATGGCATATGAGTTTTATGGCAAATGATCATTATGACATAAAACGTTAGGGAATATAATATAGGTGAAAAAACTTTAGGGATCCAGATATAGGTCCCTGTCCGCCGCCTTCACATAGTCAGGCTGTGACATCTGTCGATCGCCGATTGCGTGTCCTTAGGTACATATTTGCGGTCGACGCATGCAGACTCAGAGTAATCGCCGCTTAAACCAGCAAACAGCCTGCCTCTTAGGCCCTGCGCAGACGACAGACTATCCGCGACGGACTTTTTAGTCTGCGAAAATAGAACCTATAAAATCGAGACTCTGGGTCCATGGGGTCCCAGCGCGACATTGTTTTTCAATGAGTTGAAAAAGCGCTTGGTCGACGCCACTGGCGACCAACGGGCTGGCAGATACTTTTCTGAAGATAGCTAGTATACTTTAAATTCGCCATTGATTTCAAAATTGCCTTAAGGGGGTCGTTAATACCTGCGTTTACCTTAAGTATAGTTCTGTAATTTTCCTAAATTGAATAAACAGCTTACCTAGCTTACCGGCGCACAATGCATCCAATCGACGCAGACTTTTTGTGCGCCGCAGACTCGATCGCGCATAAAGTCTGTCATCTGCGCTGCCCCTTACACTGAGAGGATCTGTGCCCGACTGTGAGATGTAGGCTGACTGGATGATGATGGTGATGAATACCAACTTTAAGTTTAAGTTAGGTACTTACCAACGCTGATCCGCTGGCCTGTAGAGACGGCGGTGGTGGACCCGCGGCCGCAATACACATCAGCTCCCGCCAGCTGAGGGTCCCCGCTCCGGGAGATCAGCAGACGGTCCACGGAACAGCTTTGGCTCTGGAAACCGTTTGAAAATAACTAGACCTTCGAAAAACTGAAGAAATAGTTAATTAGTTAGCATGTAGGGTCAGCGTCAAAAGTAAGTGATAATTTTAGTATAGAATTTGACGTAACTCAGTACTAAAATTGTCAGTTACTTTTGACGCTGACTGTACTATACAGGGTGGCTGGAAATTGACCGTAAATATTTTAAACAGTGGTCGGGTCCTCGGGTCTACGCGTCTGAAAACCCCTATGAAGTTTTTTTCCCGGAATTTTCATTAAAAAAAATACGAAACTCTGAAAATATTGCCCAGTCTTTTGTACAGTCAGCTGCAGAGAAAGGTAACCCCCCGCGCATACAATGTTTCACTACTAGGGGGTTACTTTTCTCTGCAGCTGTCCGTACTCCGACTTTTAGTCAACTGAGTAGCATCACAATGTCGATATATGTCGAATAGCTGTGCTGCAGCAGGTGCGTACGTGCCGTGCCGACTAATGGGACTTGCGTACGGGACGTAAGGTATGTAAAGTACAGGGAACAATGATCTGAAAAGCGATTAAACATTTGTCTCATATGAGGTCGATAGTGAAAATTTTCAGCAAAAATTTACAGGGGTTTTCAGATGCGTGTACCTGACCACTGATTAAAATATTTACGGTACCGGCCACGCTGTATACGTACAAGCAGCCTATTTGTACAGTAAAATGAAATAGATACACGTCTTTACACCGAATTTTGCTCGACATGTTTCGAGTCGATTCTTGACCCATCATCGGAAGTAGGCCAGTGCGTTGTGCGTGTGCAGGTGGGCCTAGTGGGGTTCGTCCTAACCCAAGTAACATTTAGGCGCTAAAGAAAGAGTTATAATAGGTCTATAAACGCGCTAACTAGATTCTAAAGTGGTTTATGGGTGACTGGGTGTTACACATTGGTGTTAGAGCGCGCTCTAACCCTACTTTACCCCCGAATTAGGCACAATTTTTATATTACTTAAGGTTGTATAATGACGGTATACAAGAGTTATGGTAATTGGCTAAGAGGTACAATCAATGCTATAAGAGAGTTATGATAGCGGTAACAGGATCTCTTAGCGAGAGCTAAGAGCAAGAGGGGTAAATAAGCGAAAATTAACTCTGTTAGCGGTAAAATGGCAAGAATGGTTTTATAATACCTCTATGGGTGCTAAGCGGGCTACAGGTAGGCGTCAACTGACTCCTTAAGCGATACAGTAGAGATACAAAGGCGTTAATTATATTTTCAAGTGCTAAAAGGGAGGTAAATAGGTGATTTGTAACGGTCTGAACTGTATTCAAGATCCACAAAGGCGATAAAGGTCTCTCCCGCAAGAGTTTTGATACCTGGAAAATATATTTTCTAATTTTGCGATCAAACAATAAATAATATTTATTTTCAATGGCTGTTAAGTCGGTAACCTCAAGATGGTTTATAATGTTTATATTAAGCACAAAAACTGAAATTGTTTTATGGTGCGAAAGAATGCGTATTTTTGCTGCGAAGGAAAGTACACTGTGAATAAGTTACATATTTATTGGTAAATAATTCGAGCGCCCGATGTATGTTGTCTATTTACTGAAAACAAATGTGTTGTCTAATATGGAGTGAAATATTTTTCTTGTAAAAAAGTACTAAAAAATTGCCTTATTAATATTTAATACTGTACTAGTAATATAAATCCTTACTAATATTATAAGTCAGAAAGTGAGTTTGTTTGTTTGTTTGTTTGTTCCGCTTTCACGCCGTAACTACTGAACCGATTGCTTTGAAATTTTGCAGACGTAAAGATAGAAGTCCGGATTAAATAATAGGCTACTTTTTATCCCGGAAAAATTGATGTTCCCGAGGGAAAACAAAAATATAGTTTGCTTGATAGATCGATGACCGATCGATAGATGATAGATCGATGGCGCTGTGTGTCGTTTGAAACGAGAAGTTTTCTTATAGTTGTGCTTTATACCGCAATATAAACGACTTCCACGCGGGCGAAGCCGCGGGCTGAAAGCTAGTACATAATAAAGCAAAATACTTCATGGAAACCTTGTAAATTATTGTTTTTATAACCACAATCTAATATTTCATTATCTCAAAATGGCGAGCAAAAACAAGTAGTCAATATAAGAAATACAGTAGTGACCTTAAGCGCTATTACTTTACCTTTAGTCACAAAGAAGTAACAATAGACGCTACAGGTTCTGTTATAGCGAAAATTTATACTCCTATATGACTTCAGGTAATGCAAGAGAGTTTTGTATAACTTCAAGCATTTGGTTCTATATAAGATTAAATAAACACCATTGTAACGCTGGTAGCGCTTATTAACGCTATTGTGCAACTTTAGATTCCTGTAAAGAGTTTAATATCACCTGCATAGCACTTTTGGAGGTAGTAGCTAATTATACTTCTTATTTAGATCTTAGAGTTCTAAGATTCACTTAAAGCTATAACACAAAATGCTATGCATGTACAACAGTGTTAAGATTTGCCAGAATACGTCCATAACCTTTAAGGCCGCCTAATTGTCGCCCTTATAACTCTGTATTATAAGTAGAAGTGATAACGTTACTTGTTTACGCCACTTTATCGCCAATAGTCATAAGTGCTGCTACTGTAATGCGTTTGTAGCCCACTAAGTAACAAAACAAGCTCTAACCGTCGCCAAAATGTTTGTTGGGAAGTGCATCACCCCTCACGTACGCGATTGGTCGCTCTACGTTCTGCAAGCGGCGACGGCGTCAGTATGGTATTTATCTATGTGTCGCCGGGCACAAGGACCACTGGCCACAGCCGTAAAAGCCACCACGAGGAGTCAGTCAGTTAAGACAGTCGTTAAGTGGCCGGTGCGGGCCGCGAGAAGCGAGCTGCGACAGTTGTAGCGTGTGGCGGCCACCGGTATCAACCGTGTGCGGCGAGTCCATATAAAACGTATGAAAACTACGGAAAATATGCCGGTGGCGGTGTTTATTGGTTGTTGGTTGGGGACCCTATTGAATCATGTGACAACTCACAGCCGGCAGCAGGATCTCGGGGCATTCCAAGACGTTGGTGTAGCCGGCGGGCGCGATGCCCACCCAGCGGCACTGCCGCGCGCCCGTGTAGTTGTTCGGGTAGCCCGGGCTGTAGATGTAGTAGGTTTGCCCTGCTTGGACCTGAGGAGGAAGAGAATAATCTTATTTTCACAGGCTGACTGGTTTACAGTGCGTGCGGATGACACGAATGAAATTATAAAAACTAATTCAAGAGCCGCGCGGTTTGGAAAATTGAAAAGCGAAGCCGAATTGCTGTCAGCGCGGGCCATCCCCATGTTGGTTAAGCTATGTAACGATCCAAGAGACGCAAAGCACTTGGCTTACGACACTAAACCAAATGCTGGCAGTAACTTCAAGCAAGTCAAGTCTTCTCAATCCTTCTAAGGAGGCAGTCAATCACTAGTACATTATGACCACAAAAGTGTAAACACGGTAGGACGGTAGTGACTACATGTGCAGGCATTTTTTATTGCGCCCGGATATTATTTTACCGCTGTCATTGAATTAGAAATGGTAAAACGGCACAATTTTATTACCATAACAATAGTAGACATAGAATTACTTGAATAATACGTTTCTCGGTTTGAACGACCGTTTGTTTGTTTATAACTCTACGAACAACACAATTTGCACATGAAAGGAACACCTTACGGAAATTATTTAAGTACGTCGTAGTATTGCAGAATGTGTTAAGTACAGAATTTAATTTATTGTAAGTCGATACTTGGAGGCAAAATATTAAAAAAAAAACCGAGTTAATATTACTAAAGAGATCTCTCTCCAGGCAGATGTTATGCCACAGAGAACAGAGAGAAAGTTAGAAGTTGTAGTACCTAGTCGAAACTTCGTTAGCAGGATGTAGGATCCCATTTTGATGATGATCCCATTTTCCCATTTTGTAGAAGATGTTCTACTACCGACAGGTGGTGCTAGAGGGCACTACAATTTGTTGTTTTCAAATTTATAATTTGTATCTACTTACCTGAAATTGCATAAAGTGGCCTGAAACTTAAAATACCTAGTATGCTCTGAATACAAACGTGTATTTTAATGTAATCAACGAATTTATTGATTATGTAAAAGGATTCCTAACTACTTGATTTTATTTTTATGTTGCAAACAAAATAGATTTAATCTAAGATAGTTCTGCGAAAAGATAGTTACGGCTAACATTATCCTGTATATCTTCGCCAAAATCAAAGAAAACAGAGATAACCACGCGACGGTAAAATCGTAATTAGACTATGTAATCAATGTCGGATGAGCTAATATAGATCTGATAATGCTACTTAGGTATATCTATATTTATATCTAGCGATTTATTTTTACTACTGCCTAGCAACTTTGTGCGCGACCCTCCTTAAGAAAGGCGGCGGGGGGGGGCGAGGTAGCGCCGTGAATGGTTGTGTAATTTTCTAACGTGGGTTGCACTCTTGCACTGGAGATCGTAGAACCTCTGCGAGGGGGGCGCCAGCGAGTGTCAAAGTAAACTAAAAAGTAGACGTATAATTTAGGCGACTGTGTGGGAGCCAGTGGGAACATGGGCAAGAATGTATGTATGTACGTATGTAAAAAACCGGCCAAGTGCGAGTCGGACTCGTGCTCAAAGGGAACCAAAAACTGACAAAAACAAGTTTTTTGTATGGGAGCCCCTCTTAAATATTTATTTTATTTTAATTCAACTATTTGCTTTTAAAGGCCATAAGTACCTAGTCTACCTGTTACTGTTGTTTATATCTGTTATGGACCAAGTGATTAATGCGGGCATTATACATAATGCCCGGGCATTATTCATAATGCCCGGCTCTAGCGGGCAAAGTGATAAATCATCATGCAACCTTCGATATTTATCACATTGCCCGGGCATTATTATACTGCTACTTGATAATTGGGCAAAGTGATAATAAAGCTAAATCTGAAGTGTATTATTACATATTCGTTCATACACACAATCACGCCTATGTTTCCAAACGAGATAGGCAGAGCATACGAAACTTGACATAGACAAAAAAAATGGTCAAGGTTATTTGATCATATCGTAAAACAGTTACAAGTTACAAGAATTAATGATAGTTGCGGGAGCGAACGCAGCGAGCGAGCAAGACACCTCGGAGCGGATACGACTCGGGCGGGTTAGGTTGGAAGACCAAGGCGGGAGCGAAGCGCAGCGAGCTCCCGCCTTGGCCTTCGAGGTTAGTTTTTTTTTTATAGTTTATGGACACCTTTTTTCACGATATAGCGCTCGCTGCGCTTCGCTCCCGCCTTGGCCTTCTAACCTAACCTGTCAGAGGCGTATCCGCTCCGAGGGGTCTTGCTCGCTCGCTGCGCTCGCTCGCGCAACTTTTTTTATTTTTTCTAATACATATCTTATAACATTTGCGTAATTTATGTCCAAAAATATGTATAGTTTGCAACTAGATGACTACCCGGTCACGATAAACCATCTATGGGAGAACTCCTCATACCCGTGCTGCCTTGAACATTACACATACATTGGGGTATGCATAAGGTGCATTTTCCACTCATAAAAAAGGATTAGATATGAGTAGATAATAATTAAGTATGGTTTTATTACTCTGCCCAAAACGTGATGGGCATTATGTATAATGCCCGGGCAATGTGATTATTTGAACAATTATTATCATATTGCCCGCTCATATTGGGCATTATTCAAAATGCCCGGGCATTATGCATAGTGCCCAATTTATCACTTGGTCCATAACATATCGACCAGAAAACACCAAAAATCACGATTGGTGTATGAAAGCCTCCCGTAAATAATTATTTTATTTTTTGTGTCTATTTGTTGTTGTAGCGGCAATAGAAATACATAATCTGTAAAAAAACAACAGTCTAGCTAGCACGGTTCGTGGGGTACAGCCTGGCGATAAAAGGACGGACAGCGACGTCTCAGTAATAGGATCCTGTTTTCACCCTTCGGGTACGGAAACTTATACTTTATCGGTTTAGGTACTTAAATTAAAGTACAAACAAACTTTATGTCAGATTTGACAGGTTAACACGTTCACTGCGAAAGGAGGCGGATTAGACCTCTTGCATAGCTGCCATCCCGTGCGGCAGTGAAAATAGCGTACTTTCCCCTGGTGCGAAGAGCACAATTTTGTTAATCTTTGGAGTAGAACAAAGACAAATATACTTTTGAGTTCGTCTCTTAAACTAGTATTTTAATACATTTTAAAATACTCGAGAGGCGGATTGAACCTCTCCCGCACACGTTAACTTTTTTTTCTTTTCAGTGCGGGAAGGGGTTGAATCCACCTCTGACCCCTTGCACACCCCGCGCCGCACTGAATGTAAACGATGTAAACAGCCAGTGATGTGCCATCCACTGAATAAGTCGAACGCATCATAAGTTTAAAACTATTGTTTATCTTGAGACGAAAAATTACTAACCTACCTACCCACTTTTCTATTATGTTTGCAATGTTTCAACGACAATCATTCGAAATAAATACATACATACATACATACAATAAATCACGCCTATGTTCCCAAATGGGGTAGGCAGAGCATACGAAACGTGAAATAGACATATGATTGTGACTATTTCACGCTTCCCGGCCACTTCTAGCATCTTTTTGGATATGAAAGCAGATGAAAGAGGTAATATAATAGTGACATGTTGCTAGCTTGTCGCCTTCAGATTACCTAAACCTGTTTCCTTAGTCGCCTCCTACGACATCCACGGAAGAAATGGTGATGTGCTATTCTAGACCCGAAACCACACGGGATTGAAATAAATAATTGATTACTATATACTATTACTTTCATTGATAACTTATACGTTTCCCATCCTTACTTAGGACTATGTCGGTAATTTCAGTGCGAAGGGAGGTCTAAAAGACCTCATAAAGTTTTTTATTTTTATTAATAGTTCTAGAAGTCCTAGATTCGGGCGAAGCCAGAATCAAATTAAGTAATAGATGAAGAATCCATAGTAAAAAAAATGGAGCACTAATATAAACCTCCATCGAGATATAAACGTTTTTTCTTTTCTTGGGTGAAGAGGCGGAATAGACCTACTGACGCACTGGAGATAAAATGGGAAAGGGGTTGTTTCAACCTACTAACGCACCAGAAAAACAAACACAGAAATCAGTCTCGCAGTGAGCGTGTTAAAAACGTTTTTTTTACCACCCAACTTTTTTCGGATGTTCAAATAGTTTAGCAAAGGAATCTTCGTAATATTTATTGATCTGATGAACGTTAGTGTTCTAATTCCGATTGTTTCTGGTAAGTATTAGGTAAATTTAGGCACCAGCAAAATTTTTTTTGTTTCCTTCCTTTGCTAAACTTTTTGAATATCCGAAAAAGTTGGGTAGTAAAAAAAACGCTCTTTACCTGTCAAATCTGACATAAAATTTGTTTACTTTAATTTAAGTACCTAAACCGACAGAGTATAGGTACATACTTACATTTTGTGTAAAGTCACAGTTGGCATCTTGCGCCGCCACGTATTGCAACAACACGAACAAAACGGTTACTCCCAGCAGACCCATTCCTGAAACCACAGATTAATTAGCTAAAAGGTTGGCTGTAAGAGATCCCTATAGGAATAAGTCCGCCTTTGGACTTTTTAATTTCCCGTTTTTGTAGAATAGCGTTTACTTACAAAAGTTACAAAACATAAAAAGTGTGGTGTCGGGTTTATGATAACACCTCTCCAATTCTTCTGTGGGTGTCGTAAGAGGCGACTAAGGAAATAGGTTTAGGTAGGTACGCTTTAGGCGACAGGCTAGCAACCTGTCACTCACTACCTCTTTAATTTATAAAATTATGCGAAAAGTTATGCGAAGGGGGCGATTCCAGTAATGGACCATGACATGACTCTTATTTAATACCAACTAAGGAGTAGGTATAATTATTTATTTTATAACAATGAATTCGCGGCCACATCTTTAAATTACGAATGAAGTGTCGATTACTGGTACGGTGTCATCTTAAACTGTCCATAACTGGTGTCGTTACGTAACGTGAAAGAGTCGTAGTACTATGCAACGTTTCGTGTGCTCTGCCTATATCGACCATACCCATGCCAAAGTCACTTGCACTTGTTGTATGAAACTTTTGTATGAAGCTATAAATTTCGGAACTGCTTAAAAATTAAACGAAACAGCGATAAAACGTACCTCCCTCGGTTTTTAAGCTGAACTGACTCTAGGACATACAATATAGCAAATTATATGTTTACTTAAGTATGTAAAAGCAATTAAATCACACCTGTGTAAACGTATTGTTATTAAATAATAGACCAACTTAATTGGAACCCTTAGTTTTAAGAGATTCCCTAAAAGGTGGTACCAAGTTATGATAGTTACATCGAATCGCTGAAATGTTTTCGTGTTTTATTTACAATGTTAACTTATTATGTTACTAGCTTACCTTATTTGTTATAATATGTTTTTAAACTAAGTACCTATGTCTTTAGTTAGAGTTACAACTGTATCACTGTCACTAGGTACAGTCAAGGAAATTGATTACTGTGCCATTTTGTACCTTTTCACAAGAAATGTCACTGTGACATACCATACTTTCTACTAATCAAAGCAATTTGAAACTCACTATGAAAAGGTTCAAAATGGTACAGGTATCAATTTCCTTGACTGTAGGTACATAGTTTAAAACAAAGTCGTTTTCTGCTGTCTTTCCCTTGGTGAGATATTTAAAACTATGCAACGGATGTTAATGCATTTTTTTAGTCTTCATACTTATTTGTTGGTATTTGTTAAGAAATTGTACCTACTATGGATAAGCAGTGTAAAAACTATTGCTGACCGATAGTTGTTATCTTATTCCGTTAGATAATTTATATTTTTTACATTATTAATTTGATTACGATCTACAGATAACTATCTGATTTAATCTACCTTTAACAAATATTTTTGCTTTACGTTTTTTTCCTGTTGTACTCTAAATCGACAAGGTTCTTATCCTCTCCAAAAAAGGACGAGGTTCTATTTCTATGTTAGATTATTTGTACCTACGCTGTTTAAATTAATTAAGGTCTGGTATGAAACGAAATGGTAAAGTTACCTACAGATGATGTGTTGAATGACCAGGTTAATCAAGGTCATACAATTAAGAACATATTAAGAAACCACAGTCAAATTAAATTAAATTATTATATTTAAGTAAATACCTTGTTACTTGATTACATCAAATCGTCCTGCACCCACCTCCATAAGTTAGTAAAGTTCGTTATTATTTCTGTTAGTTTTTACTTAGTTATTTTGTCTAGTGTATGGTTAGACAAATACGAGTAAACAAAAGATAAGTTCAGTAAACACCAGTGGAAAAAACTAGAATTAAAAGCCGTTCTTAGTTGTTCCTTCCAGTTGGAACTAATAGAAATCTTGATTGTTCACAATAAGTTCTTGCAAATAATATAGGTGCAACCGAGAAATATTTCCCCTCATCTCTTGTTAATTTTGCAAGAAAAAAATTCCATGGTTTATGTGGTATTTCCCGAATATTATTGCAATGTCTACATATTTATGCAGGGTGGCAGGAAATTGACCTTAAACACCAGTGGTCGGGTATAGGTACGCGTCTTAAAGCCCCTGTGAGTTTTTATTCCGGAATTTTCATTTAAGTATTTAATGTTTTGTGAAAATCTGAAAATATAGCCCAGTCTTTTGTACTTCGGCTCTTAGTAAACCGCGTACCACCACAATGTCGAACGATTGCAGGTGTGTACGCGCCTTTGCGCACGGGAAGTAAGGTAGGCACAACGCAGGGCACATTGACCCGAAAAGCGATGAAACATTTATCTCCCACAAGGCCAATTATGAAAATTTTCAGGAATTATTTTACCGGGATTTTCAGATTAAAAATATTTACGGATAATTTCCAACCACCCTGTACTTATAAGCGTGTAGGTTTGTTAACATAATTTACTTTTCGAAGTATGTACCTACTTACTTAAGTTTCTTTCGTTTTTTTTCTTGTGAAGGGACTCATATTTAAAAGCTCTATTGTATGTTTATAGGAACTCCGAAATGATCTACCTACACCCTCCCTCGTTACATACACACAAGTAAAACTATGACCATTCCACTTTTTCATAGCCACTTCTATCCTAATTTTATGTTTAAGAACGGAAAGAGGGTTGTCAGTCTGTCACCTAAGCATACACCCAACCACAGCTAAACTGTGCCCAAACTCATCTTAGTCGCCTCGTACAACAACCAGCGAAAAAACCGGCCAAGTGCGAGTCGGACTCACGCACTGAGGGTTCCGTAAACGACACCGTGATGTAGCTTACAGCCAACGCCATCTAGTGACAGATTTTCGAACTAATGATAAATTTTTATTTTTATTCATTAAAAAAAAACTACTTGGTAGATTTTGTTCAAACCAATTTTCGTTGGTAGTTTTTATAGTAATGTACATCATATATTTTTTTTAGATTTATAACTCTTTTATTTTAGAAGTTAGAGGGGGGGGGACACAACTTTTTCAACTTTGGAAGCATCTGTCGCGCAAACTATTCACTTTAGAAAAGTATGATGTTAGAAACCTCAATATCATTTTCAAAGAGCTATCCATAGATACCCCACACGTATGGGTTGGATGAAAAAAAAAATTTGAGTTTCAGTTCCATGTATGGGGAACCCTAAAAAATTATTGCTTTTTTTTTAATTTTGTGTCATAATCTTAATGCGGTTTACAGAACACATCTACTCACCAAGTTTTATTAGTATAGTTCTCATAGTTTCTGAAAAAAGTGGCTGTGACATACGGACAGACGGACGGACGGACGGACAGACGGACAGACATGACGAATCTATAAGGGTTCCGTTTTTTTGCCATTTGGCTACGGAACCCTAAAAATGGAGGCGTTATTCTAACACCACACAGAGAACACCTCCCTCACATGTAGCGTGTACACAATTTCCTTCACATTTATTTATTTACTTACCTTGTATGTCTGTCTCCGTGTGGAGCTCACTCACGACTCCTAGACACTATTAATTGCTCTAAGGCAATTAACAAATGGACTGATAAAGGCTAACAGAGCAGCACTAATCGCCGTATAAACTGTGTGATAAGCGATTTTCCGTTCGGCGAAAACATAGGAAAAGATAATGGAAACTAGCCGAAATACTTAACAACCTGTTAAGTAGGTACACTAGTTATTGTTGGTAAGTTGATAATTATGGTGTAATTTTTCGAACATTTTTGACCAAATCACGAACATTTTAGAAACAGGTCAGGTCAAGAGTACCCGAAACCGACCAGTATGTATGAAGAGACTAATGAATGCGGATGAAGCAAAAGAGGTACATATGTATGTCAGGATCGTAGCTAGAGGAACAAAGTGGTCTCTGCGTACCCCTGTGGGAAAGAGGCGTGACTGTAAAAATGTCTTTACATAGTTCAAAACAAAGTCGCTTCTGTCCGGCCCTTTTTGGGTAGGAAAGACTCCAGTAGAGAGATCTCTCTCCAGGCAGATGTTATGCCTGGAGACCGAAGTAGGTATAGTCACGAACCGGTATTGTGGAGCCACTTGCCACTGTTCGCAATTTGGACGTGTAATCAATGACCGATGTGACCTGAAGTTAGCTATTGCATAAGTAGGTATTACACGACCAAGTTACAAACATAGGTAAGTGGCTCAACAATCCCGGTTCGCGGTGGTTTAAAGAGAGGAAGGTGGAAGTTGTATTTATGCAACCGATTAGCGAAACTTCGTCAGCGGGATGTGGATCAATTTGACAGTTGATCACGTTAGTGGAAGAAGTAAAGTAATGAACGCTAGGTGGCGCTAGTGTCGCTACATATGTTTAGACCAAGGCTGCTCAACCTTTTGAAGAGTTGGGCCGACCGAACTGTAGATTAAGTCGTTAACAAAGGGCCACTTACATTTTCTACTATAACTAACGCTAGGTCAGTTATTGCTGGAAATTCATCCAAGCCATACTTGCGCGGGCCATTTAAAATTCTTCCGCGGGCCACACTTCGGCCCGCGGGCCTAGGGTTGAGCAGCCTTGGCTTAGACCTTTTAACAGTTTTAACACTACTCAACGGATTTTGATGCGGTTTTTGTAAATAAGTAGAATGATTTCAGAGTAGAGTAACATTTATTATTTTAGAGTTTTCTAATATGACTTCGTCAACACACATTTTTGCACTTAGATACATTATTGCGAACACTGCCTGAAACATACTAAGAAAGAAAAAAAATAGGTAAGTACTACAGTTTTTGCACCCTCAAAAGGTGTACGAAAAAGTCCGTGATGGCATATTAGGTATGTTTATCTTTTAGGACTAACCTACAATCACCTTTTTTATCCTTTATTTTTTACCAGAAACAGCGGTTTAATTAGGTACGAAGCGATTTCAAGCAATACTACGTTAATGCTTATCGAATGAAGTGCCTTAATTACATAGTGCATTTAATGTGGATCAATGGGGCTATTTACAGAATGTTATTTAAATGAATGCATTCGATGATACTCATTGACAACTAGAGGTAGATATTAGGTACGTAAAAGTGTGCAACTTTGCACGAAATTTCATGTTTTTCGACAATATTTCTTGAAGTGTACGTTATCTGTGGGCCTCGTCGCTATGCAAGCGAAATGAGACCATAAGTCACGGATTTTATTGTTCATTATTACTAAAATATTCTTATTTTCAGTAGTAGAAGCATTCAAAGTCGTAGGCAAAATTGGAACTAAAAGCTGCAACATTGCCTAGAAGAATATCTAAGCTATTACTTGCGAGATTATTTAAAAGGATGGGATTTTTTAATTCTTAACTGTTATGTTAACTTTTAGAAAACAGTCAAAAGCATTCAACAATCAAATGTGTATTTTTCTGTCCGGCAGGCAAAGTTGAGGAGCGTTTGGGAGCATTTCAATATATTCCCATACAAAATTTTGAACGCAGTTAGGGTTGTGCCAAACATAAATTTGCTAAAAAATACAAAGTACTGTATTTATAAACGAACACCATAAAAAATGATGCATTGAAAGAGAAATTATGCGAGCACATGAAAGTAATTAAATTAAACATTATATGGGTTAAATAGACCAAAAAAATATTTTATTTAACTAATTGGTCACAACCCTAGCACTAGGCAAACTTGAGGAAGAAGTGTTCAAAATTCCCTTCGCAACATTGCCTAGCATCGTTTCAGTGTTAAATTTGTACATTTACTTTTCAAAACCAATGAAAACAATGAAAAGAACATGTTTTCTTTCCATATCAATACTCAAGGGGTCATAATATTTGATATTTTATCCGCAAGAACAAAAGTTACTAACCTACTAAAAAAATATGCACTTACTTCCTGCAGTTTAATAGGGATTTATTCAAAAGTTGTCAGCGTTGCCGCCACAAAAGCTACTAAAATGGGTTGCCAGATAAATAACGGTACTTCTCCTATTACCCAATCATAAAAATACATAGCCGTTTGGAAAATAATAGCAGTTTTTCAAATCAGGCAAAATTGCATCATATAGGCAATGTTGCACACTTTTACGGTACATAGATCGTAGCAAGAGGAACAAAGTGGTCTCTGCCTACCCCTGTGGGAAATAGGCGTGGCGGTATGTATGTAGGTAGTAACTTTATATTATTGCCAAATCAAAACATATTTGACGAGCTTCTTCTCTGTCTCTCAAAGGATAGACAACCTTTACGAGATCCCGTGAGGGATAAGGCCTTGTACGTCACAATTTTAATTATTTCGTGTTTTTTTAGGGTTTCGTATCCAAAAGGTGAAAATGGGACCCTAAGGACGTCGCTGTCCGTCCGTCTGTCGCCACTATAAAAATAAATACTAAAAATAAAATAAAATAATTATTTACGGGCGACCTCATACAAAATACGTGATTTTTTTGGTGTTGTTAGAGCAATATAAATAATGGTAACAGGTAGACACTTGAAATATTCACAGAATATTTATTTGTAAATCTAGTTAATGACTTACTTATGACGGCCGGATAGCCCAGCGGTTAGAGAACCTGACTGTGAAGCTTAAGGTCCCGGGTTCGATCCCCGGTCGGGGCAGATGTTTGTATGATGAATACGAATGTTTGCTTTCGAGTCTTGGATGTTTATCTGTAGGTATATAAGTAAGTTTATCCGTTGTCTAGTACCCATAACACAGGCATTAAATTGCCTACTTTGGGACTAGGTGATTGGTGTAAAAATTGTCCAGTGATATTTATATTTTATTTTATTTATATACTTAAAAAGTGAATAAGTAATTAAATTAAAATAAACTAAGTACGTATTTAACGGAGGCACTCACTCCCTTAGGTACAATAAACATGTTTTTTTGCTGTTTTTGGTACGGAACCGTTCTAGCGCTAGTTCGACTCGCACTTGGCCTATTTTTATACAGAAAAGTGTTTACTTACTTACATGGAGGCACACGCTAGCAAATTCAAATTTCATTGCTAATATTTTTCACTAGGAGTATTTACGTGAAAAAAAAATCGCTCTTAATTCTTACGATGATCCAACTATTTTCACTTTGAAATAAAAAATACTTAAATATTAATACGTGGATAGCAAATACACAACTTGACAGTTCGTTCTCAGTATAGTAATAAAGTGAGAAATAAATAGGTATTTTCAATGGCATGCAGGTCCAAAGAGAGTTGGCCAGTTGTGATAACTGAAGGCGCTGCATGCAGGCGTGACGTCTGCGCACGCGTCAGTCAAAGGATAATAAATTGAATAAGGAGGCGATTACACTTGAGTTGTTCGTGTAATGCGGTTGTCACACTTGTTCCAAACTACGTCGGTTAACGAACGTCGTCTTTGCGCTGGACTGTCTGCCGACCGCCGTCACCTATACTATAGACCGATAGGTACTTAAAAGATGGTAAACAATCTTGACGTGTCTTTTTATTTAAACATACACTTTATAAATCAAAATCTTTACATTTTACAATTTAGTTATGAAAAAATCATTTACTTTCATAATTGAATTGTATAGTGTAACGATTTTCATTTTTAGACTGTGTATTTCAATAAAAAGACATGTCAAGATTGTTTACCATCTTTTAAGTACCTATCGGTCTATAGTATAGTCAGGCTATGACAGCTGTAGCTCGTCGTATGCAAGCAACTACCCTGTTCTTTACACTTTTGCGTTTACCGCATGTAGTATGCGGTGATCGACTCAGCGTAAAATTCCACCACATACAGGGTGACCAGAAAATGACCGTAAATCTTTTAACCAGTAGGTCAGGTATACACGTCTGAAAACCCATACGAAGTTCTTTTTTTGGAATTTTTATGGCAAAAAAAGTTGCCTCTTCCTTCCAAAAAAAATTGCCTTGTCCTTCGGTCCTTATCAAAATGTCCTTACTAAATATACTGTCATACCCAGAGAGGGTCACGTACGAAGTTGTATAGACTCTTGGCAATTCATTAAAGGACCAAGACAAATAAAACCACCCTCGTTGGATATATAATTTATTAGAAATCAAAAGCGTTTGCATTTCTAATTAATCTATAAATCAGCAATTACACTATATCGTTCATTTAATGCGGTCACCGCACGTCATCATTTCATTACATTAGACCAGCCATACTCAAAGTGTGTTCCGCGGAACCCCAGGGTTCCGCGACACCCCTGGAAGGGTTCCGCAAGAATTTAGAAAAAAACACCTCTCTCTGGTCAAACGTTTTGGTGCAGCGTACGGACGGACGGATGAACTGTAGTTTTTTTGTAGGATTCCATCAAGTATTCCGCTTTCCAAAGGGGTTCCATCAGCAAAAAAGTTTGAGAACCGCTGCATTAGACTGTCCGTCGACCGCTATCGTTGAGCCAAGCCGAATGAATGCGGCCGACTTTTACGATCGCCGCATTCAGCATGAGGCGAACAACTGTAATTAGTCACTTAAATATCACAATGGTAATGTAACGCCATATTTTCAAAAAAGACGTCCTTAAAATCTTCAATTGTAAGAGATAAATAATTTTGAATTACTAAATAAAATGTCATTATAAGCGCATTGTTTCTTTTATACTAAAAAACTATTACAAATTTGAATATACATATCTTATGAACGCATCAGTATCTTTTTTATTAATTAATTGAACACAGTTCTTTAATTGACTAGATATTAATACTGCACTAAAAGCACTAAGTATCATAGTAGGTAGCCTAAGATCCCGCTATATATTTTACCACGGTTAAGTACACCGCTAAGTTAAAATTAATCACATTTAAAACAAATAGCCAACTAAGTACACTATTTGAATCTATCTCTATCTCTCTTCTTCCTCTCCTGCGAAGGTCCCTTCACGACACGATCCGGCAGCTCTTCCGACCCGGTCCGATCCGGTGACGAGTCCGACACGATGCCTTGCAAGCGATGCGCGTTGGTTTGGCTTAGCCTAGAAACAAACATACCATACATTTGATAAATTTCCATACTTTATAAAATTTGTCATAAGTTATGACTCATAACCTTATCGTATTTTTGCGTCTCAGTCCGTGCAGAAACAAAAGATTGGCAGAAATCCGTTTTGGGATATGTTCGCCTTTGTGATTATGTATTGTTCTGTGCTTGTTATTTCGTCATGTTTTTTCGTACAGTAAAGAATTACAAACAAACATGTATTAGAACTAAAGTTTTAGGTTTTTTTCTCACATGTGGTCACCCTTCCCCCTCCCCTCATGTCAGTCAGAGTTCCCTAACTCGCCAATAGGAGATGTTGGTGAGAAAGACGTAAGTGTGTCCGTTTCGTTTCATTGTTAATGTGTATTTTAGTTTATTAAACGTCTAGTTTCGTACCTAACTTCCTCCACGTCTGCCACTTTGTCGATGAGGCTGCGTATGATGCCTTCCTTGTGCTCCAACGCCAGATTAGCTCGCTCCAACTCTCGTCTAGAAACAGTACATGACGTAAACATTACTATGACTAATTAATTAATTAAACTGGCTATTAAGGAAATAAGTTGCTATGCTAATGTATGTTTTAGGCGACAGGCTAGCAACCTGTCACTATTGTACCGTTTAACTTAAAAGTAACAAACATAACAACAAACAACATGTTGCTTTCACAAATGTACATAATATATGCGAAGCTTTACAGAAAATAGGTCAATGGGTTAAATTTAGCTTCGAAGATTACAAGCTAAGTTATTATGACCTGACCTGTTTCTAAAACGTCAGCGATTTGGTCACGGAACGTCCGTCTAGGTGTCCCATCCCAATGCACCCATCCACACTCCCCAATTTGCAACCGACGAACATGTATGAAGAGATAAATGAATGTGGATGAAGCAAAAGAGCTATATCAAGATTGTAGCCAGTGGAACAAAGAAGCATCTGCCTACCCCTGTGGGAAAGAGATGTGACGCTATGTATGTATGTATAAATGCTAGTAAAAACCTGTATTCGACTTGCGCGGACGCCGCTCGCCTCTCCTGCTCCAGAATCCTCCTCTCCAACTCTTCGAGCGAAGTGTGCGCGCGAGACTTCACTTCCTGAATGGAGAAATGACGTAACATTTAACATTCCAAGTGGTTTCGGGAGGCTAGCAACCTGTCACTATGATACCTTTTTCATTTGTGCCTAAACCTAAAATTATGCTAGTCCCTTTTCATTGGCCTTTTTTCACCTAATCGCATCGCATCTCAAATAGACTACACCTATCTGGTTAATTAGATCTCGCACGTGTTGCTATGCTATAAACTATAAATCTCACTTCATCTCATCTGATCTCACTCAACCTCATCTGATCTCACTTAATCTTATCCGACCTCACTTAACCCATTAATGGTCAAAATGAAACTAGCAGAGATTCATCAAAAATTTGTTGATTTTATAATTAAAGAGGATAAAAGGAATTAGGAAATGAGAAAAAAAAATTTTTTTTTTTTAGGCATTTTTGCGAGTTTTCTCACCTTTTCGGTAGAGTTTGGAGCGACGTTATTGTCGACAAGGTGGAGATTTATTTATTATTATAAAACTGTACCCAATCATATTACATTTAGCGTCAACAATTTAAATTTTTCCCTTAATTTTAAGTGTTCCCAAATTGGCACAGTGACCAAGAATGGGTTAACCTCATCCGATCTCACTTTAAAAAAGTGTTTATTTCGACCCATACACAGTCATAACCTCATTCGGTCTCACTTCACCTCATCCGATCTCACTTTAAAAAAAATCAACCCATACAAACTCATAATCTCATCCGATCTCACTTGACCTCATCCGATCTCACCTTGATCTCCCTCTTGATCCTATCGAGCGTGTCGAGCGCCCGCTTGAGCGGCTCTGCGTTGTGTTGCCGCGCGCTCCGCCGCACTCGCTGCGCTCGCGCCGCCGCGGCTCGCATTCGCTGGCGGAAAATGACGGCCGCTTTGCGGTATAATCTGTGTGAAGGAAGACTTTAAATATTTTAACCAGTAAAAACCCCTATGAAATATTTCCTAAAAATTTTAAGTAGTGACCTTGTGGGAGACAAATGTTTCATCGCTTTTCAGGTCATTGCGCCCTGTATTACCTACCTTAGGTATCATATGCAAGTTCCGTTAGCGCGTACGCACCTGCAATTGTTCTATATTGGGATGCTACGCAATTGACTACGAGCCGGAGAAGGTACAAAACACTTGGCAATATTTTCAGTTTTTTTTTTTACATGAAATTGTCGACAGGCTGGCATCCTGTCACTATTCTACCTCTTCCATCTTTACAAACCTAAAACTATGGTTGAAATGGCTGCGAGGCATGATAGTCATAATCATGGTTTTGTCTAAGTCACGTTTCGTGTGCTCTGATTACCCCATTTGGGAACACAGGCGTGATTGTTTGTATGTATGTATGAAATTTTCGGAAAATAAGATCACAGGTGTTTTCAGACGCGTATGCCCGACCACTGGTTAAATATTGACGGCCAATTTCCGGCCACCCTCTATAAATAAAAACATCTCACTCTAACCAAACGTGAAAGTAAACACTACTAAAGTAACACTCCAAGAATAGGCTAGATCAGCCATTCTCAAAGTGTGTTCCGCGGAACCCCAGGGTTCCGTGATACCCCTGAAGGTGTTCCGCAAGAATTAAGAAAACCAAACGCCAATCTCTGATCGAAAGTTTTGACGCGGCGAATACATGGACGGACGGGTGGATAAAGAATACTTTTAAAAACTGCTGTTTTTTTGTAGGGTTCCATCAAGTATTTCGCTTTCCAAAAGGGTTCCATCACCTAAAAAGTTTGAGAACCACTGGGCTAGATGACTAGAAAAAACTATTTAATCCGTCAGATAGATTACAAAAAAATATTGTACCCGTATTTTTTCTTTTATTTGACAGACGAAAAATGACGATAATACAGAGCCTAAAACTTTCGCGTGACGTCACGTTTGAGTTTGTACTAATTTTTACTCAAACGTGTCGTTACGAGCCCCCACTCAGGAAGTTTGATGATCTGTACCTTTGTCGATGTTTAATTATTTGATAAACTAAAAAATATGTGTCTCATTTTTTCAATAATCCAACTTACGGACTAATTAGAATAATATTGTATTTTTAACCCTGTCATCATCCCTATTATCACTTGAAATCTACAGACTAACAAACACTCTACAACAACCCACCGAACATTTTTGAGCGCAACAGCGAGTTCCTCCTTCGCCGCGGAGAGCTCGCGCGCCGCGTTGCTGCAACGCTCCTCCGAACCACGCAACTGTTGCTGCAACTTGCCGATCTGCTCTGTCTTGCGTTCGTTTTCCATGCTGTACTGATGCTTCAATTCTTCTAGGAGCCTGTACCGTTGATATTTTATATTGTATATCACAAATACGTAAGAAAATGCATAGTTCTACATTTCTCGATACATTTTATCAATAGTTTTTCTCAGTTTACCATTTAAAAAAAATAGATACTTGTGGTCTAGCAATCGAGAACTGCTGAGATGCTAATAGGCTCAACACGAAGTTAGCATCTCATTTTTTTTAATGTTTTTTTTTGTTTAAAAAAAAAAACATCCATTTCTGTAGAATTATTCACGATGATACTAGAACTGCCATTACATTTTGAAATTTTGGAAATGCTAGGTTCACAGGTGGACTTCGGTCCCCAGGTGATCTGCCTAGAGAGATCTCTATTAGAGTCTTTGGTGCAGCGCAGACGACAGACTTTTTGTGACAAAAACTCTGCATGTATTGTATGCATTTTTGCGCGTCGTTTGCGTACTCTATATAATTGCATAGGTTCTATTTTCACAGACTAAAAAGTGCGTCACGGATAGTCTGTCGTCTTTCCCACATATTAAATCTGTCAAACCTGGAGCAGTGTTGCAGCCTCCGTTCGTGCAGGTCCGCGGGCACTGTGCGCGCGCGCAGAACTGTGAGCTGCGCCATCTTGCCCTCCGAGGCTTCCAGGGCCGACTTCAGCCCGAAGTACTCTCTGTGAACCGTTTCGTAGTCGCGCATCATCGCTGCCACTGCGAGGGAGGTAGGGAAGATAAGTCGTATACATACATACATATTCTCACGCCTGTATTCCCAAGAGGGGTAGGCAGAGCACATGAATTCGAAAATCCAGTGCCACGTTGAGCAATTTCAGGGTAACCAGCTTAAACATGATATTGCAGTGACAGGTTGCTAGCCCATCGCCCACAATACACTAACTAACCCTTTCCCAGAGTCGACTCTTACGTCACCCACGGAAAGAAAGGGGAAATAATACGAATGGTTATTTTAAACGATAGGGGGAAAGTGGGTACCTTGATACACGGGGGACATAGATACGGCGGGCATAGAAACTAAACGAACGATCGTGCACTGTTCATTCACACACACATAGACACCACCAACGGGCCCAATCAGCTGCCGGAATATCGCCGCCGCTCGGTCGGTGTGTCGCAGACGACAAGTACGGATACATTTTTTTAGGTTGAGACTAAAATTACGTCAGTTATAAGAAGTGTATCATTAGGCAGTGTTGTTTTGTTATTCGAAAGAGTCCAAATTATGCAGTTAGTATATAGACTAAAGAACAATATAAAATGCTTTTTTTTCTTAGTTACTTTCAGTATTTATTTAATAATTATTATAATTTTAAAAAGTACTTTGGGGCACATTAATACGGAGGCCAATGGGGTAGATTGATACTATATCAACAGTATGAGAGTAGGTAAGTTTTTTTTTTCTTTCAGGAAATGGTTTGCAAATACAAAAAAAAGACCGATAGAGTGTCTATAGATGAAACTGTCATAGAATCTACAATTTCTGATGTGATTAATGGCACTTTATCTACAAGAAATAAAGATAGCAACTTTACTACATCGATTTGACGTTAATTTGTTATAAACGAGAAATTTCATAAGTTAAGTTTGTAACCATGGAATACATGCATTTTACTTTGTTTCTGAATAAATTTATGTTAATAATGTATGGAGATGTATAAGTGAATCTAAGTGCCCCTGGCATGTATTAATGCACCCCGTATACGGGGTAGTTTGATACGAAAACCATTTCTCAGAAAAATTGGCATAAAAAAAATTAAGTACATTTTTACAGACAAATTTGAATGTACGTTTGTACCCAGATACATACTCGACCTTTGAGGAATAATTTTGTTGCAGTTGCTCTATGCCTCTTCTTTTTATCGGTGAAGCAAAAAAACCGTATCAAGCTGCCCCCACTCCCCCTAACTGATTATGGTTTAGTTGAAATTTGCTTTCAGATTGTGGATATTGGAAATTTTAGGTGTTCCCATCCCATAATTACGCAGAAACTTCCTCTCAATTCGAGAGCGTTTTGGTTGTAATTGGGTAGATGACTATAAAAAATAATTCGTCCGTGAAATAGATTAGCAAAAAATATTATACACGAAATTCTTCTTTTATTTGAGAAACAAGAAATGACGAGGATACAGTGCTCTGAAGTCTCGACTGACGTCACTACGTGGTAAATTACCACGGCATTACATTTTTATCACGGCGTGACGTCACAAGTTTGCTGATTTATATTTTTGTCCATGTTTAATTATTTGATAAAAAAAACCACACGTCTCATGTTTTTCCATAATATAACTAACGGATTAATTAATAATGATATATTTTTCCCACGTACGAACAGGAAGCACTCACTTTTATCTTCATACAACTCATAAACCTCCTTCAATTTAGACTCCGCCCTCTCAGCCCTCTCCAACAGAGTAGCTCTCTCGATATCAGCCGTCTCTTTCTCGACTACGAGCTTCTTATAGCTCTGTCTCACTTGCACGACCTCCTGTTCTAGCGCAGTCACTTTTTCTAGTAAACTCTTGTTTTCATCGACGATTTGTTTCGACTTTTTGTTTATCTTTTCGAATTGTTTCTCATAGTCTAAGATCAGACTGTCCTTTTCTTGTAGGTTTTCTTGATAGGCGTCAAAAAGTGGGGCTGTAAGGAAAAAAAATGTGCCATTCTGAGTGTAAATACCGAAGTTACATAAAAAAGTACGTTATTAAAATACCTAGGGCCTGTGCGCTGAGTAACCCAGAAAGGTCTACAACTCTTGTCGTTTGCGGAACGTCGTCGTTACTTTTCGTGTGCCCATCTTCCGTGATGACCGCCTCTGAAACAAAGTAAACTATGCTGCTTTGTTCACCTCTTTATTGTGGCCGCGGTTTCGCTCTAGAACAACTATTGTATTCTATCCCGTGGGAAATTCTCAAAAAAAATGCTTTTGTCTATGCAGCGTTTCGCCTGCTCTGCCAATTTTGGAAATTCGAAAACTTATTTTTCCATCATATAACGCCACTTTTATGTAAAAAAAACTAAAACCTGTTTATTCCAACAATCGAATAAATAAAATAAACATCCGTATCAACGGATCTTGACACCAAACCGGCACATCACTAAAGCTATATCCACACCAACCAGTGTGCTTTCGCGTTCACCTTGCGTCTTCCTCTGACGAATGCCCGTGCAACCATCAACCACAGCGCATGCCGCCAGCACGTCTTCATAGAGAACGGATCTAGTTTCAGCGCATGCGCTGTGGTAGCACGGGTATGCGTCAGAGGAACGCAAGGTGAACGTGAAAGTGCACTGGTGTGGAGATAGCTTAATAGCTACATAGCACGTCTCTGGTGGAAATCACCCTTAGTGCTCGCTCGTTGATCGTTGACACTTCATACCTGGTCCTTTGTACCCCAGGCTAGTGGTGATGAGTGAGTCCAAGTCAAACTTCTCCGTCTTGTTCTTCTCAGGATCCGACGCTATGTTCTGAACATTTGCTCGCATCTTCTCCTGGTATCTCGACAGCTGGACGTTTAACCTGAAATAAAGTTAGAAAAAATTATTTGAAAATTCGTTGTAAAGTCAGAATTGTACATTAAACTACCGTGAGACTCACTCATCCTATACCCTTAAACGAGCAATTCTTATATACAGGGTGGCCATCTAAAACGGTCAGTATGGTTAAGTCCGAAACTATACGAGATACGAAGATCTCTTTTTAGGAACCATGACATCGATTTTGATAAAAAGAAAAACCGCATTCATTCATTTAAAAAAAAATCTGTACTCAGTCCGGGAATCGAACCCGGTTGTTTTGAAAAAAAAAAACTCTTATAACGTTTGGTTTTCACAACGTTTATTGAATAATTACAAAGTACACGAAACACAGTATCAATAGGAAGAATATGAGTACACAGTCGGAGACGAGGGTCATGGAAAGCAATAAATGCAATAATATTAACGCTCACACTCCGGCGCGTGTCGAGCTCTCTAGCGATCTCTCGTGCCCCCGCGCGGCGGCGCGCGGGGGGGAAACAAGTATGGCGCGTGTATATCGCGCCTGCGCGCTACGGGTGCGAGCGCTGCTCGCGC
>BHDV01013944.1:92531-110513 GCA_005406045.1 Adoxophyes honmai
AAAAAAAAAAAAAAAAAAAAAAAAAAAAAAAAATTAGGTCGAATTGAGAACCTCCTCCTTTTTGAAGTCGGTTAAAAAGAGACAGTTACCTACCAAATAAATGTTGTTGTATCGTGTTTGAATCCTGTGTTTTTGCCAGATCACAAAATTATATTCTCACCAAAAAACGACCGAAGTTGACAGTGAAAACATCACATACATATTCACGAGTATCTTATGCTTAATAATGTTTTGTGTAATTAGATACAATTGCATACATTTCATCCCCAGACAATGTTAATTTCACTTATCGCTAAACTTGTTCCACTGCCTGTAATGAGCGAGAAAGCAATAGCTACAAGCTAGATAAAAATTACTTTCTGCCAAGTTTCTTGCCGCGCATTCTTCTTGGCAATGACGGTCTTTCCGAAACGGCGGTAGATTCGAAAATGACGTGTAAAAGTGCTCTTAGGAGTCTATTTGCAAAAATATAGTTTTGATTTTTTGAATAAAGGTGAGAAGCCATCACAAGTCTTTGTCGCAAGTCTCAAGTCTATTGTTTATTTTAAGATTAGAAATTCAACGCCTAAAATGTAGAATTTTTCTGATTCTCAAATGCAATTCTAAGTCTGACACCACATTGGTAAACCTTTGTTGAGGTCAGTTAAATGTTAGTCAAATTTAATTTACCTAATGAATACAAAAAAACGATGTTTTAGCTGTTTGGGGGGTTTTTGACTGTGGATGTCGTAAGAGGTCACTAAGGAAACAGGTTTAGGTATGGTTTAGGCGACTGGCTAACAACCTGTCGATCTTATAAATCATTCGTCTATTTTTAAACCTGAAATCATACTGAAAGTGACTGCGAAGCGTGTAACTGTTCTTATGAATATTATATGCGCTCTGCCTACACCTTTACCTCGTATACTGCCTTTGAAGTAAGTCACAGTAAAAAACTGTCAGTCTCCTTAACTGATACAAGACCTTGCCTAATCTATTGTTAGTTTCTTGAGCTATAAAATCTGATAGCTATCGCTTTGTCACTGGTTGTGGAACAAGTGCCTATTTCTAGTCTATTTTTTAATCTCTGGTAATAAATTGACTGGTGCGAATATAAAATTCATAAATAATGATACCACACATTGTTCAGTGACGCTCTCCAAACATAAAGGACAGACCAACTAGAGAAACAATGATGGCCACCCAGTTCCGCAAACCGTCAGTTTATTTTAACTTACAAACTGTCACAGAAACTGTAAAGAGCCAATAACCATAGAGGAAAAAGCCACTGCGTTACGCGCGATCTTGGGCCTCTGTCCTCTATGTCTACAAGTTATCAACTATACCCGTGTTATACATATTTTAAGAAACAAATTGACTATCTCAATCAACCAAACTTAAATCAGCCTACAAAAACCGTTGCTAAATTTAATTTATCGTCAGTTTTCGATATGGAGGCACTGTTTTAGAATTATAAAAAAAAAGCCACACCAGCAATTACAGTTTACTTAGTATCTGAGGTTAAAAATAGACTCTACAGTCTACACATTCTGGGCACAGTATGGTCATTCCATTAGAAGGAACAATACAAAAATACAGTTCCTTATTAACAAGACCTATTATTCTTTATTTAATATCATAGTACGCGATTGCTACGACCGGTAATACCCAGACAGGTACAGTCACGAACCGAGATTGTTGAGCAACTTGCCACTGTTCGCAATTTAGATGTTAGCTATTGGATTAGTATTACACGACCAAGTTACAAACATAGGTAAGTGGCTCAACAATCCCGGCTCGCGATGGCACAGGCAACAGACAAGGCGCATAGTCGGAATACTTGGAAGAACTTCCACACAAATTGAGAGCTATTGTTACAAGTTGCGATGAAAGTTCTTTTAAGGGTTTTAGTCTCCGTGCTGCTTTTGGCGCTGACTGTACCAGTCTCTGCCCTTTTGTGTATCACCGACTGAATCATAATTCGATCATCTCAGGTAGTGTCCATTTTCACTTCAAGTTTATACGTAGTTAGTCGAAGTAGTACGCATGCAAAGGAGCGCTTTGGGTTTACAACTGTCTAACTAATAAATATAATTTTGAATCTCATTCTTGTTGATTTCGAATTTGCAGAATGCCAGTTTTATAATTAGGTACGTTGGAATCTTAACAGTATATTAGGTTCAAAATGGCATAACTTCAAAATAATTTCATGGCAAAATTTCATTGTTTGCTTTACTCAAAAGTGCTAATATGTAGCTCATTTTAATAAGAATGAGGCAACTGAACATTAACGAAGCTATGGTTATGTTAAAAGTTAACGGTTTTAAGCTCAAAGCATTGACGTTTAATTATTAGACTAGCTTTGTGAATTAAAACTGATATTAAGCCACCAGTGTTAACAGTTTCAAGCGGGAACAGCTCTGACAGATGATAAGTTTTAAATAATACGTAGGTATTAAGAAACCGAGAAATTTTATTGCAATAGTAGTATTATAATAGTTCTTATAGTAAATATATTTAAAATTCCAATTGTCGAGTTAAAAAATGAATACCCGGAATTTGTAAGATCTAACTAACTACCTAAGCAATGTGTTGCACGCAATTCAATATCAATAGCGGAAAAATTACTTAATAGTTTTTAGGCAGAATGCGGACAAATACGCTTGCCATGAAACTAATTGCAAAAAAAAACAATTTAGGCGTTTAAAAGGCCTGTTACGGAATAGATAAAATTGTGTAAGTACCTAATTAATAATAATGATAATAGAGTTGCTGACTTCTTAAGTTACACAAAGTGAAAGTGTTGGGGTAAGGAAAAAAAGTTGTCAGAATCGTTCCCGTCTAAAACAGATCGTGTTTTTCGCTATATGCCAGTTACACATACTAATTTTTATACTGTAGTATGTATTCATGCACGATGCTATTACAAAGTTACTTTGTTTAATAGTATGATTAGATACTATTAGTTATGTACCAGACTGGAAATATCAATAACTAACTAGCCTTCCTGCAAAATACTACCTACATGCAACTGATGGCGCATTATTAAAAAGGTGGTATTGTCGTTGATTGATTGTGAAACTTAGAATTCGCCTCTAAAGTCGTTCGCTCCTATGTCGGAACGCAAGTTTGTATGGTATTCGGCAGTCTTTATACAATATTGTTGTTATTGTTTAAGATTTTGTATTTTTTAAGGTCTAAAATGTAATTCACTTTTACCGAGGATTTTTTGCCAAAAGGATTCTGTGTGGAGGGCATTTTGCGTCTAAAGCATTTTGCAGCTAAGGCATATTGCGTCTAAGGTCTTCAGCGTCTAAGGCATTTTGCGTTAAAATCATTTTGCGTCCAAAGCATTCTGCGTTAAGAATATTTCGCGTCAAAAGCAATTTGCGTCAGGAGTATTTTGCAGGAATTTGCGCCATAAGCGTTTAGCGTCAAATGTGTTTAGCTTATTGAATATTTTGCGTCAGGAGCTTTGTGACAATCAGTGGTTTTACTTATACTCTATGTCTGATTGGAACTAAAGTATTTATTATTATAAATTATGATTTGGTTACATTTAAATTCAATGCTATAGCTAAGTATGGACATGTAATAGATGGTATAAAACAAATGAAATAACAATTTTTATTTTAAATTTTGCTTCATAATTTAGTATAATTGACTAACGTTATTAAGATACTACGCTCATCCGATATGAAAGATATTTGTTTTGTGTAGTGCCACAGTTTTACCCTGACATAACACCTTTCGGGTAGCAGTTGCTCTGTGTTGCGATCACGGTTCTAACCTAAACTGGAAAAAAATATTGCTAAATGATATTAAATTTTACAAGATGTTGCTATCCGATTCAAACATTATATCAAATGAGTGTTGTAGCGATTAAAATTATATCAAAAGTTTTAACTCGTAGTTTGTTACGGCCCCGCTGAATGTAAAATTGATTCCTTCCTTCCTTCCTTGTTCGTTCACGACTTTTTGCTAATTAAGTAGTTTATGAATAAACCTTTACCATATGGCAGTAACATGCCTTTTTCTAACTTTATACTGAGCTGAATTACTCATGCCTATAGCAAAAGCATATTTGCTCCTTTATGCTTGTAGTATGTTTATGTACTTTGTAGTTACTAATGCTATGCTTAATTATGTTTGATCATGATTCTTTCATCCATAAATCAGTTTGCAGAAAGGAAAACAGACGCATTTGTTAGGACATGAAGGTTTTTGTATAACTTGAACGCTTTTCAAATCACTGGGTGAGTGCGCAACATTTGTAATGAAACGCATGTTTTTTTTATATCCTGCTTAAAGATTAATTTTATATTATTATAATTACTATTTGTTCATTGTGAAATCGTGTAGTATTTTAGATTTAGTTCAAGCGACAATTTAGAGGAAAGTCTTATTTATGTACCTACTGTAATCAATTTTTGACCTGTCAGTTACGTATTTGCATATTTGGTAAGGTAGTTTTTTGTTAACTCGGCATTCACTTAAAGCGTTCGATTTGTAGAGAAATGTTACCCCATACTAAGATACAGCTCGTTTGTTTCAAGTTGCACCAGTAAATTGTTACAGAATCTCGCATTTTTTATCAAACCCTTGCGAACGTGTTTAAAAAATTGTTCGTGTCGTATGTTTCAACACGATCTGATTGTATTTTTGCATAATCATGAAATTCCGAATGTGAACTATTTAGCTAATTTGTTGATTGCTCGTATTTGTTACGTTTACGTGGATGTGTTGTTTCCCACCGACCTTTCGAGGCGGGATGATAATTATTGTAACGATATGACATCGAATACCGTGCTATGAGACAGCGAGAAGCCAACGAGCGGTTCACTGTAGTATTTAAAACTTCATTGTCCCAGAAAGCTCCAGAGCGAACGCTTAAGGGCATACGGTTCAAGTGACGTTTTTTTACAGTCACATGGAGCTTATGTCTCTGTGCTGTCACTCCTTACGTCATACCACCAGCAAAACCCAACAACTACGGCACGGCCCCTGGATCCCTTAGCTTACAGCACAAACATTTACAGGCGGCAGCGGATCCGATGGTTCCTTCGTTGGATCTCATGTTAACTCATATTATGATTCAATCCGCTGATTCTTGTGCATTGACCTTGTCTTGCTTTCTAACCGCTTTTGAACTGCTGCGACTGTTAGCCCTTCGACCTAATCAAGCTTCGACTGCTGATGGCGATTCCGGAACGCGTTCAATAACCTTAGAGAATTAACAACTGAATCTCTTGCTTATTAGGACGTGTTCCGCATCGCCAGTCATTTATCCTTCTGCCCTAGCTTCTTGTGGAGTGTGGAGTTTAAAGGATCAGGTTGGACCGGAAGAGTATTTACAAATCGTTTAAGTTTATTGCAAAGGGGTCAATCAACAATTTTATGTAGGGACAACCAGGGGGTTGCCATGGTAACGACCCCTGAGCCACCGTGTAAAATTGTGATTTTCTAAATAGGATATAATCCGCTGAGAGTTAAGGATTTTTTTTACAGTTATAAGTATTTCTTTATGGCCCACCTCCTGAGTACAAAACGGGACCTAAATTACAACCTTATTCTAAGCAACTCTATCACAGTTGTCCCTGGGACTACGGGACAGAGTAACAACACAAAATAGTTGATTGGCCCAATTATAGTAGCATAGTAGCGAAGTGTTTCCCAAACCGAGGACGATGTAGAGATACCAAGATCCGCAGTGTGTGATAACGTGATGTCAAAGGAGAGGTTTGGGGAAGACTTTTGCTCTGATCTAGGCATTTATTTGCAAACGAATGTTGTAATGTTGTTGTAATGTTAAGGGATGGCTTTAGATGTCGTGTAGATAGTTCACACGACAGGAGTTCTAAATGGCACTGGCTCATGCGTTTAACACTCATACAACGCACATTGAGGACTGATGACACGTGTCCCATTCTAAGTTTGGATGCATTTCACCGTCCAAAATCGTCGCGCAACGTGCGTGCAACGAGTGTTCAACGTTCCTGTAAAGCGTCTACGCTCTTTGAACCCCCACCGTGTGAACAGGATCGCGTACTGACTGCTCCTAACCTCTAACCCTTATACAGGTCTTTGTCCAACTCGACGAGCTTCTCGCCACGTCTGATGGCGACGCGGAATGGAAGGAGACGGCGCGCTGGATCAAGTACGAAGAGGATGTCGAGGAGGGCAGCGCGCGTTGGGGCCGACCACACGTGGCCTCTCTCAGCTTCCACTCGCTGCTGAACCTCAGGCGGTGCCTGGAGACCGGTGTCGTACTGCTGGACCTGGACGAGAAAGACCTGCCGGGAGTTGCCTACAGGTATGTACCCTTTTGTGACGTCTTAAGCCAGCCTGTTTACGTCTTGCTGAACTCAGGTCTTGGCATAAAGTTCTCACGCAGGCTCAATGCGATTCGGAACCGTCACACAGCAGTGGCTTCCATAAGTTTCTATTAAGATCACCTGAGATAGCTAGTCTCAAGGAAAAATTGCGTCTATTTGATTGTGGAAACAAGTAGTTTCAAGCTATGCGCCTAGGCTAGCAAGCTGAGCTCCAAGAACTTTCAAAGTCAACCAGGACCTGACCACTAGGAACCTTTTAGATGAAAATATTAGAATCATCTATTGAAGAAAGGCTATACTGAAAACAAGTTACTTATTTCTTCGTTCGCAGGGTGGTGGAAAGCATGGTCGACGACGAACTCATCGAGGAGGACGACAAACCTGTCGTCATGAGAAGCCTGCTTTTACGTCACCGTCACGTCAACGACGAAAGGTTCAGGTTCTCCATCGGAGGGAAGAAGCACGCATCTTATACCAGCTTGCAGGTAGGAACTGTTCCTTTTTATTGTACACTCGTATGACAGACTTACGATGAATGACAATCCATTACCTTAATCCGGTGTAGGTATCTATAGGAAAACGATAACTGCCTGATAGCGAGGTATCTGCCAAGTCACGCTTATCGCCTAGATAAAGTTTGGCACGTTAGCGCACACTTTGGATTTGCCAAGGTTACAACATGCGTATTGCATAATTGGTGACGTACTGGAAACTTTTCTTTGCTACTGTTTTAGTACGGTCTGCTACAAAAATAAAATCGACTTTTACAGCATTCATTCCAACCAAACTTCAGGAATTAAAAATCTTCAGACTGTTTCCAAGTAAATTTGTTCAGCGTCTGGCTAAATTATCCATATTGACAATGTGTGAAACCAGCATCAGTCAATTTAAAGCCAGATACGTCGTCAATGCATAGATAAATCCATAGATGAACGTAAAGTACCTCTATCTCCAATTGTCATCTCGATATTTCGATGCGTACTTGTTTAAATCCTGTAGACATAACATAGCTAACTTTGTATCTGTCGAAGACTAAACTGCCAATAATATAATCTTAGAGAGTAACTTCAGTAACTAACATGCCTGCTAGATACCTACGAAAGGCCTCAATTCGTGACATTCATGACAATTAACGCCTAACCTCTCTGGTTAGGCACGTCGTAGGTCATGATCCAGTTAAATACCATCAAGTACACTCATCTACATATTACAGGCATCAATTTGGTGAAAGTCCAGCTGACTACCACCTAGCACATCACCTGATCACAGCCTAATTGACTACACCTTTTAGGTTATATTTAGTTAAGTGGAACACCACCTTGGCACATTAACGGCTAGCACTTTAGCACTTCGAACAGCCATCTTTTTGGCCATAGGCTGAATATGAGCTCATTACCTGTGCATACGTCACTACGAAGGGTTTACAACCTTGTACAGCCAGCTTGTTGATTATAGTCGATCTGGCTCGAGGAGCCGGTCGGGCCAGGAGGGCCGGCGCGCTGCTCCCTCTGTGTCGCCGGAGGGATATGTCATCGGCACAGCCTCGCAAACATCGGCAGACCAGTGCGGAACCTCGCTTTCAGTTATCCCTGCAACCTAGAGTGCCACTCGAAATTGATTTTAATTTGCCATATCGTCAGAAGTTCTAGTATGAACACGGTCACTGAGTTCGTGCCACCATAAATTTCTAACTCTGGGTTATTGTGAAATAGCATTTTTTTTAAGATCGATTTCGAGTGGCAGTTTCTTTGGCATCCCAATGACCCTGTAAATCGGCTGTCAGGTTTTTTTTTACCAGCGCTGTGCAGCTAAAACTGTTCACAAATGGCTTGTTTCCAATTTTTTATGTTATTATGGTGGCGTTGTTATTAAGTGAAGCATATTTAGCAAATTTTTGATTCTCTCTCCGCTTTTCGGTGGGATGTTGTGTGATCTTGTCCTACTATCTCCCTCTTTGTTTTACATGGTACGAATATTTTCCTCAAATAGCCTAGATTTTTAAACGTTATATTTAAATGCAGAAGGTGGAAACTTCGTGAGATTTAATAAAGTTCGGGAAAGTCCTCCAACCGTCTAGAAACTTCACGCAAATAACAATACGCCACTTAGCCTATCAAATACCATTTTGACCACATCCGTGGTTCGACATGTCCTGAAAATATTTGTGGACCGTTCAAGCTCGTTTTTTTTTTCAGTTGATATCCCAGCAGATTCTACGTAGATGATATCATTCATAGGTTCCTTCTACGTACATAGAAACAAGAGTTTTTAGAACAGACTACCTCTATGTGAATGAGTGAAATACGTTTCAAATAAGATATCTGTATCAGTTACACCGGGTTAGCGTCTAACCCTCAAGGGAACGAAAGCTTCCGCTTCTATTTTTATTACTTTAAGTATACAAAAACGTATCGTTAGTTTCATTGTTTAGCAAATTAGTTTAATTTTCCGTCGGCAAGGTCAATTTTGAAGAAGTCATTTGTTTTTTGGCCAGTAATTGGGCTCAATGAACATTATATCTACTGTTTTCGTGTATGTGCTGCGTAATATTATTTCACATTGTCTTATACCTGAATTACGACTGAGTTAAGTATGCAGAATTCGAAACATTACGACCGTTCAGTGGTCGTCTCCCGTCCGGAATCGGAAGAAAGGTTTGCACGATCAAATTGCCTGACGCGATCCCTTATCATTCCTTCGAGGTAGTCTTTGAGTTACTAAATACCTATAGGTTTTATAAGACTAAACTTCATCGATGTAACAGTCTGGAATGCTAAATCGTAGAAGGAACCTATATAGTTTTGTCGTTCCATCACGCCTGTTGAATCATCAATCACCAGCCATTTACCCTTGGACTTGAGAGTCATCATAAGTCATTTGCAGACCAATTACGTCGCTCCATGTCGGATGTTGCATGGTCATTAAAAATCAATCTCTTTTGTTCATATTTGGCCGTCGTGGAGATGTTCTCTTCAAAGCGTTCGTCTCGCCTATTGTCCTACGATGGTGTGTGCGATATTTATTCGTCTGCCTGATTGGATAAGGTTGATGAGTGTTTATTAAGCACATACATGGCAACAGTTGCAATTCCGAATTTAGTGAGGTATTCAAAGGAAATGCCATGCATTGCGCATTTGTGAAGCAAACGAGTCAGAAGCACACGGTCAGACGCGTCGACGTAATGCAGTTCTTTTCCAGAGTACAGATTTGGGAAGCTCGGTGACGTTATTTGAGCCTTACCGTCTGTAAGCGCCTAATTAGTGCTGATGCAGCCCATAACGCTTTGAAAAGAACACTTCGGTGTGACCCGTTTAGTGTTTATAGTTTTCGAACCATAGTTTGCGACCATTATTGTGAATAGAACCATGTTTTTTTTCGTGTTTCCAGCATGCTTCTCAGACGCTCTCACGTGGTAAAAAAGAGCGACTTTTTAATGTACTAAAATATCAGACTAAATGTACGTTATTACAATCTTGTACCGCGTGGGAACGTTGCTTTTAAAAAGGACGATGTTGAGAATATATTTTTGGCTGCAGAATTTAGCGGATCCACGCCGTCGCCGCAGCTCCTACGCTATCCCGCTAAACAAGAAAGGTTCCGCTGAACTGCTGAGGAAGCTATCCACAGCCGGTTCAGAAAAAGTGGACTTGCGGGAAGTGGAATACTTGGCCACGCAAGGTTCCCAGGACGAGCTGAAGAGGGGTCAGAATGATGCGATCATGAAAAGGATCCCGGAAGGTGCCGAAGCTACCACGGTTTTGGTCGGTGCGGTGGGTTTCCTCGACCAGCCTACAATTGCTTTCGTCCGTCTCGCTCAGGGCATTCAGATGCCTTCGATAACTGAAGTCCCTATACCAGTGCGCTTCATGTTCATCTTGCTGGGCCCTATCACGGCTGAACTGGACTACCATGAAGTCGGTCGCTCCATCTCGACTCTTATGTCGAACCCTGCGTTCCACAAAATCGCTTACAGAGCGGAAGATAGACGAGATCTTTTATCAGCCATCAATGAGTTCTTGGACGATTCTATCGTTCTGCCGCCTGGTAATTGGGAGCGGCAGGCTCTGCTGCCGTTTGAGGAGTTGCGAGCTAAGAGTGAGATGATCAGGAAGAGGAAACAGAATGCGTTGGAGAAGAAGCGAGCTGCTGAAACGGTTGGACCACTCTCTGAGGAGAAGAAGGCTCTGTTGGACATGGAGACGGCTGGACAGCCGCCAAAGGATCCTGAGGGACCGCTGGATAGGACTGGCCGGCTGTTTGGAGGTATGTGACTTTTCGTTTTTTTTAAGGACACAGGCAATGAATAGCCAACAACGTTTTCGTCTTGATCCTCAAAGCTCCAAACAAAAATGTGCTCCAAAATTGGTTATTTTTAGTAACACAGTGCATACAGTGGGCAGACATATAACACCCCACTTGCTGTGCCTGTGGTTCAAAACGCAAATATTATTCTGACAGTGTCTTTGGCGGATTTTGGTTGTTTAACTCATTTTTGCAAGCTTTTGTTCGCCATGTTATTTTTTGTTTGCTTGTTAGGAACTCTCTGATTTTGCACTAGTACTACAATACTACTATTGGAATTTGGCTCACTTCCAATGGCCAAATTGATTAGCATATGAAAATGTTGAGTAGATAATGAAATTGCATTGAATTGTTATTAATAAAAACTCCAAAAAACCGAGATTCAAAGTCGGATACCTACCCAAAAATTTGTTAAGATGTCCTTTACACTCTTTTATATAATTTTTTGTTTCGGCAAGACTTAACCGTCGTTAATGTTTTTTTTGTAATGAAACCCCATTTGATACTGGCAGGCAATAGATACATCCCTATCGACAATTAACGAATTACAAACACAATAATGTCATAGTTGGCAGCTTCCGCGACAGGAATCTCTAGTAGTCTCCTGAACGGCACGCCGAGTCACGTTTACAACTAGTGACATATCACGCGATAGTAACGTGGATATCTTTTCTATTTATTTTGGTATCACAACTGTTCGTAGAATAACGATCCTAATTGTCATAGTAATCAGATTGACGCTGAAAGTCACAAATAGCCTGTCACTATTTAATAGGCTAGTTGACAAAAAAAAACTATTTAGTCCGTTAGTTAGATAACCAAAATATATTGCACTCATATTTTGACAAACGAAAAATTACGATAATACAACGCTTAAAAGTTGGCGTCACAAGCCCCCACTCCGGAAGTTTGATGGTCTATTTATTACTTTGTCGATGTTTATTAAGTCATTTGATAAAAGAAAAAATATGTGTGTTATCTTTTTCCATAATCTAACGAACGGACTAATTAGGGTTTTTTTTTAAACCCAGGACACAAGCATAATTTGTACCTCTTAACGTAAAATCTATAAAATGTCTGCTGAAGTGTAGCGCTTGCTGATTTAGTGAAAAACTGCTGAATAATTTGTGACTATAGGTAAAATGATACGGATACTACTATAGGTAAAATGAAACGGATCCACTCATGTCTTTATGTCGAGATTAACTGGACATATTTCGGGTCGATTCCTGAACCATCTTCGGGAGCCACGCGCCACAGTGGCTGCGGATAAACGTGCACTGCTCTGCACTGCTCTTTCTTTCTTTTTAACATACATACATACATACATACTAAATACTGTAACTCCAAGTGGGGCAGGCAGAGCATACAAAACGACTTGTAGATAATTTTTGACTCCTGGGTATGTTGGATACAATTCTCTGTAACGGACTTCTCATTTGACTGTATTTTATATTTAAACTAGCTGAGCCCGCGACTTCGTCCGCGAACAAAAGGATTTTCCCGCTAATTCTCGTTCTCGTGGGAATTTCGGGAATTCCTTTCTTAGTGCACCTCTACGGTACCAGACCTAAGCTACGTCCCTTCTAAATTCCAAGTGCCTACATTTAACCGTTTAGGCTGTGCGTTGATATGTCAGTCAGTCAGTTTCTTTTGACTGTATTTTATATTTAAATTTGAAATTTCAATTCAGTCGTCTCAACATGTCACTTGTTCCAGGCGTGATACGCGACATCAAAAGGCGCTACCCGTTCTACATGTCGGACTTCACGGACGCGCTGAACGGCCAGTGCGCAGCCGCGACCATATTCATGTACTTCGCTGCTGTGTCATCCGCGATCACCTTCGGAGGGCTGCTTGCGACCAAGACGCAAGGCGACATCGGCATCACTGAAACACTGGTGAGGAACACTGAAACATACAATTAAGATACGGGGTGTTACGGCTAAAGTCAAAAGTCTTCGTAAATAAAACGTATTATTAAAAAGATGCATCACGCCTGTATTCACCATTATTATAATTATTATGGGGCAGGCAGAGCACAAGAAACGCTACAAGGACAAAACATACATACATACATATTCTCACGTCTGTATTCCCAAGAGGGCTAGGCAGAGCACATGAATTCAAAAATCCAGTGCCACGTTTAGCAATTTCAGGGTAAACAGCTGTTTAAACGTGATATTGCAGTGACAGGTTGCTAGCCCATCGCCCACAATACACTAACCTTTTCCCAGAGTCGACTCTTACGCCACCCACGGGAAGAAAGGGGGAGGTGCTATTCAAACCAGGCACCACACGGGGACAAGAACAAGACCATGACTATTTTACGATTCGTCGCCTCTTCCAGCGTATTTATAAGTTTTCAGTTGGCTATTTCCTTAGTCGCCTCTTACGATATCCACGGAACATATGGAGAGAAATGGAGAGCGAAGTTTTTGCGTGTCGTGTTTTTGTATCCTTCTTGCGCACACTAAGTAATCGCTCGTCAATCAATTGTATTCTTTGCTTACTCGGGACAGACTCAGGAAAAAACCTACTTTGCTTACTTGGTGCTCAAATAACTATTTTCATATACCGCGGGAATTGTGCATTTTCGAGGAAAAAATCAAGAAAGTAGAGTTACAGTCAAAAATCGTTTACGCTTACGTATCGTTATATCGTTTACGGGGCATAAGTCAGTGAGTAATAATATATAAACTTTAATGAAGAACATATTATGCTGAATAATAATATGCTAACAATGCAAGACCTTTACAATCTGATTCTATTTTGTATCCGTGTAAATATCGCGAATAGTTCATGCTCATTCATGAAAACCACGTACGTCGTACACATTTGAAATACTAAATTACCACAATAATGAAAGCGAGTAACAAATTCAAAGTAGGTATTCGTATACCTGAATAGTTTTAGATGCGATCGAGCAGAACCTAATTCATGGAATGGCATGAAAACACGCCGGCTTGAATGCACATAACTGCATCAGATATGCTAACATTTCTATTCAACTTTATTTCAACAGGTATTTAGTTCATCTGATTTGAAATACTTTGTTGAATCTGTTGTTGGGAGCTTAGAAATGGCTAGAGTTTCTGAACGCATTGTTGGAATTATTGCAACTGCAATTAGAGGCCACACGTGGCTTAGTTCAGCCTTTTACAGTAAATTGAGGCAATGGCGTCTTTTAGATTTATCGCTTGTGCCTATTTTGTAAAAGAAACAACAATACTCCGTTTCATGTAGCATTCGATTGTTTGCGGTCAATTCCTCATACGTTTTTAGAGAACATTATAACAATAATTGATAAGTGTCATTGCCTTATTGCAAACATTATTTTCAGTTTTACTCCTGAAAAAATAAACAAATTCTGTCCGTTACAAGTCTAACTTTAAACGTTTCTGAGTACATGTAGCAAGTAACGGAGTTATAACCATAATTCTGAATACGACCTAGTTTTGTAGATACATACTAGGTATGTAGGAGAGACTCCAATTAGAGAGATCTCTCTCTAGTCAGACGTTATGGGGATCAAACTCCGCAGAGGGAAATTTTGAAGTTGTATTCATGCTGATCTTCGAAACTTTGTTAGCGCAATCTTGATGAAGTTTGAAGCCAAAGATATATTAGGGGACAAATGTGCCGCGACATGTCGAGCGATGTTGCGCGACGTCGCCGGACTTCGCCCAACCGTGTATATACGCGGATATAAGTCGCGGCATATTTGTCCGCTAATGTATCCGTGGCTTGAAGAAGAAATTTTATCACTCAACGATAGGTGCAAGGGATCGCTACTTGGGGGTACTTTTTGTGGTTTTCTTTTGAAGCACACTAACATAATTTTTTTTTTAATAATTTGATGAACCGAATAACTTAACCCGTGTAGTGTCGGGCTAGATTAACCCCTGTTAATTTCTTCCGTGGTTCTAGTGAGAGACAACTAAGGAAATAGGACAGAAAATTATGCTAGAAGTGGATTTGTAATGTAAAATAGTCATAGTGCCTAGCTCACGTGGGACATAGCCCTGATTAGTTACTTACTAGCTGTACGACCGAGCTTTACTCGGATTATTCAGTAAGTAGGAGATTATATCCCGGTTTTTTTTTTCTCTGAAAATCACGTTTTCCCGGGAAAACCACTTACCTATGTAGATGAACTTAAAACTCTAATCCTTGTCTATATAAAAATTTTCATGAAAATCGTTAGAGCCGTTTCCAAAATAGCTGGTATATAGAAATAAATATATAATACATATATACAAGAATAGCTCGTTTAAAGGTATAGGATAGGATAGGATAAATAGATATTACGAAATTATTTTATTATCGAATGACTATATAGTTTTCCTAAAAATAATTATCTGCTGTAGTTATTCGGCATCGGGACAGTTGAAAAAAAAAGCAAAAAATTAAAAAAAAAGAAAAACTTATGTCACATCCCAGGATCGAGCCCAGAATCTTCTGCACAGAGAGCGCATAATTTGAAACAAAAAAAACCGACTTCAAATTAGCAATATTTTAAAAGTATTCTGTTTACTGAATGTAAATTCTTGACTTCATCAACAAATTACCGAAAACGCCGTACATGTCCATATAAAATTTGAAGAGTTCCCTCGATTTGTCCAAGATTCCATTATCAGATCCTGGTTTCGTGCCAATGGGACCGATTTCGATTTATACCCTATCGATTAAAAAAAAAATTTTGAAAATCGGTTCACGGGTCTCCGAGATATCGAGTAACATACAAATTAAAAAATTAAAAAATTAGGTCGAATTGAAAACCTCCTCCTTTTTTTGAAGTCGGTTAAAAATATCTGTTGTAGTTATTCGGCATCGGGACAGTTGAAAAAAAAGCAAAAAATTTAAAGAAAAAGAAAAACTTATGTCACTTCCCAGGATCGAACCCAGAAGCTCCTGCACAGAGAGCGCACGTTCATACCCCTGTTCCATTGGAACTCCTGAGCTCTTTAGCGAAATATCTGTATACATTCAGTAAGAAATTCATATCCCGGTTTTTATTTTTTTTCTCGGAAAATTGCGTTTTCCCGGGAAAACCACTTATGTAGATAAACTTAAAACTCTAATCCTCGTCTATATAAAATTTTTCATGAAAATCGTTAGAGCCGTTTCCGAGATAGCTGGTATATATTTATAAATATATATACAAGAATTGCTCGTTTAAAGGTATAGGATAATGTACAATCGAACCAACTGATTTCTGACCCAGCGCAGAACGTTGTCACAATAAACGTCATAAACATTTTCCTTTGTCAAGCAATGCAATGTCATTATGACGTACACTGTGAATAGGTTCTATGGTGGGTCAGGAATCAATTGGTTCGATGGTATGTTAAACCAGAAAATACTTGCCCTCATTCTACAGAAAATGGAAGTGCAAAATAGACCAAGAGTATGGACTCTTGAGATGGCTCTAACCTTGTGTTTTCTCCTCTAGGTCTTCACATGCGTGGGTGGGGTTCTCTTCGCCCTCCTGGCTGGCCAGCCCATGATGATCACAGGCGCTACTGGTCCACTGCTACTCCTCGACGAATCCCTGGCAAACTTCTGCTTCTCCTACGGCTTCAACTTCCTCGCTGCCAGGATGTACTGCGGCATCTGGATGATCGTGATAGCCCTCCTCGTCGCATCTGTTGAGGGGAGCGTTGCGGTCAAGAAGATTACCAGGTAAGTCTGCTGGCTCTTCTGAGCATTCTGGAACGTTCTTTCGTGTGTCTTGGGCATCTATAGATTCATCTGGATGATCGTAATAGCCCTCTTCATCGCTTCTGTTGAGGGGAGCGTTGCGGTCAAGAAGATTACCAGGTGAGTCTGCTGGCTCTTCTGAGCATTCTGGAATGTTCTTTCGTGAGTCTTAGACGTCTTTAGATTTATCTGGATAATCGTAATAGCCCTCTTCATCGCATCTGTTGATGGGAGCGTTGCGGTCAAGAAGATCACCAGGTGAGTCTGCTGGTTCTTCTGAATCATTCTGGAATGTTCTTTAGTGAGCCTTAGAAGTCGATAGATTTCTATGAAGTTTTTACGTGATGGCACATTTCATGTAGATGGTGCCTAACTAAATTTGGATATTACTTTAGTGCTTTTGTGTTAACTAAATTAAACAAACTAAACCTCAGTCCTGATTGGCAGTTATACCAATATAAAGTTTCTTTTGAGTAAAGGCAAGCTTGTGACACGGAACGTCCAGGTTTCAGGTCCAGTTGCTAGGGTAGGTATCTTTATTCTTCTGTTTTATTTTCTATAGATTCTTGGCTGAGACGATCTTCCATTTCAAACGTGTATTTACATGGCTTTGTTTGTTTGTATGTAGTTAACTTCCTAAGCAAGCGCGCTACATACTCTGTTCATATCAACAGGTTTACCGAGGACATCTTCGCCTTCCTCATCTCCTTAATCTTCATCGGCGAGCCAGTCACCAGCATCATAAACGTGTACCGAGCTCATCCCCTGGGCATCGAGTATGCCATGACCGGCTACAACAGTTCTGACCCCGTCGCAGTCGTCAACGGCACCCAAGTCGACAGTGAGTAACTGCTGCCCTTTCAGCCCCAGTGATATGCCATACAACCAATGGCATGGTAACTCCGTGTGGGTTAGAATAATACCTCTCCATTTCTGATGTCGTAAGAGGTGACTAAGGATGTCAGGGTATTCCTTAGCTGACAGGCTTGCCACTGGTCACTATTACACCTCTTTCAACTGTTTTTGAACCTAAAATTATGCTAGAAGTGGCTGCGATTTTTGGGAACACATGCGTGATTGTATGTTACGTGTATAATTATGTCTGCCAATGGTGACCGAATCAAATAAAATGAAAGGGGTCTTTGAGAAACAACCGTGTGGAGGTTTTCGTCAGTGGTGTTCAATTGTTTGTCTTTAATGGGTCCATGCTTAATTAAGATTCTTTGTCCTCTTAGGCTGCCCAGCGCCCCTGCTGCCTGCACCGCCGGCTCCGCAGCCAAACACGGCCCTCTTCTGTACCATACTCACACTCTCTACCTTCATCATTGCCTACTATCTGCGCATCTTCAGGAATGGAAAGTTCTTGGGCCGTAGCGTGAGTATCATTTGGTTAATCTTATTGATAATGGTTGTTGAGGGTTGAGGCTATTATATTAGGGTTTCTCAAAGTGGGGTACGCGAACCCCTAGAGGTTCGCCATTCGACAGCAGGGGGTTCGCGACAAGATCTGAATACAGACATCGACTTGATAGCGAGAATTAAGGTTAAAATTGTCCAAAATTACTTTCAACATTCTATCCATTTGCGACAAGAAACAAGCACACACATCACTTTTTTATTCAAATAAAATTATTTACTTCCACATGTTTTTTTCCTGGGGGGG
>BHDV01013944.1:114310-131880 GCA_005406045.1 Adoxophyes honmai
TAAAAAAAAAAAAAACGACTGTCAAGTTATTTTTTTTTATTTTTCATAGCAATTACATGGGCTTTGCTTGCCAGTACTTTTTTATTTCTTTGCTAATGCATTTATATGTCATTCTCACTATTTATTGAACACCCCTCGTAGGTATCAGGATCCTGGAGATTTTTCGATGTTTAATTTGGTGATGTTTACTTTTGCAGGCCTACGCATCTATTTTATATCATCTCTATTTTTCCATGTAAGCATTCTCATTGGGTTTTCTCTCACGCTAGGTACCAACGTTCAAGATGCACCTCTACACAACGATACAGATAGCAGGCATCCTTGTCCTGTACACGGTGAAGTCGTCTCGCTTCTCGCTCGCACTCCCGTTCTTCCTGGTCATGATGGTGCCACTGCGCATGTCGCTGGCGTATCTTTTCACACCGTTGCAGTTGCGAGCGGTAAGTACTTTGATGTTCTTCTTTAGCTACGCATTTTTTACTCTGATTTTCCGTTTTGTCCATCAATTAATCAAATAATTGGAGTCCGTGCTTGTACCGGCACCCAAAACTTTTGAAAGAAGCATTGTAACTCTCGTAATTTTTACTTTACGAAATAAAAGAAATAGATATGTGAAGAGGTACCTAATACTACATTTTTATCTAATCTAATTGGCGGACTAAAAATTTTATTTTATTTGTGTTGCCTATTTTATTTTATAATAGCGTTTAAAAACTTAATATTTTGTTTGTTTTTTTTTTTACTTGGTTACAATAAAGTTTTTCTCCACAGCTTGATGGCGCACAAAAAGACATCGACAAGGACGACGAACCCGATTTTTACGAGGAAGCTCCTCTTCCCTAGATCAAGAAATTCACCATTTATGTACAAGCAGTGTAGTCGGAGCTTTATCTGAAGATATTAGAGACGATTCTAAAATTCTAATGCTGTCGTCCCACATGCCTGGCAGTCTGGCGACCATAGAGCATGGCTGTCAAACTGATGCGTGGTGTTTAAAAAAAACAACGCCTGCCTTCGCAATATTAGCGAATTTGAAGTTCGAAATATATGATGTTCTCTGTGACTAGGCTTTTACTTAGCTGGTAATTTGATGTAAATTCTTAGATAAATGACTATCTGTAATTTCGTTGATCGTGTTTTAGAAGGACACTATTCTAGTACAATATATTTAAATTCACCGCAAATGGTATCGATGAAGTTCAAATGATATATTATATCATAAGTTTATAAGTCACAATAATTGTGTTACCGTTAACTACAAAGGAAGGTCCTCACGACTTACGTAAGTGAATCGGTGATTGTGATTATAATCACTGGTGATTCACATAACTGTTTAGTGATGCTAACTTGTAGAACTTGGATCTTTCGTGTCTAGTAACATTTTTGTTGAGAGCGCTTTTTAGAGCGAAGCGTGTGCACGACGTAGTCGTTGCATGATCGCTCGCTTCGCTTTCATTTTGTTTGGAAATCACAGACAAGATTTTGTATTCATCGATGTTAAAAATAGGTTACATATTTATTACCTTTAATATTTAAACACTGTTGCGAGATCACAGCAATTATGACGGTTAGTTCACTTGCAATGCATAGAGAATTGAATATTTTAAATATAAAATTGTCAAGTAGGTACGACCTTTCGCCTGAAGGCTTGTTAGTGATATACGGTTAAATATAAATACTTAATGATATTAAAAGGAAAATTCTTAAGGAGAAGTACTTCAATGTTGTAGTTTTAGACGGGTATATAAATTCAAACTTAGATTTCCACGATGTGCATACATAGAGACGTATATTTTACCTACATCTAGCTTTACCGTGAACTCCTTAATCCCTGGTAATAATTATAATATCTACGGCGTAATAATCTAGTAATTGGTTGCGTCCGAGCAATTATCGCGCGATCACCGATCACTGATGAGAATATCCCTAGTACTAGTAGCTACGTTTGATCGCTGATTCGTGTTAGACTTCGCGCGAACTACTTAGGCATGGACGCGTAAATGCGTTCAATTATGACGACACGCTTCTAGCGACTTTGGCATGAACCATGTGCCTGATTTTAGAATAGAAGCCATAGTAGCATCAATTGGCATAAACTTTCAAATCTATTCCATCAACTTTTTCCATAACGTCACATAGACATGACGATTTTTAACTGTTGATCAGGAACCGATTTTTATAATCTGAGAATCACCAAACCAATTCTCATTGTTAAGTTGATATTCAACTTTTTATTGTAGTATATTGTCACCCTACTCATGGTTTTGTCAATGACTTTAAAATTTCTTTCAAAAGACAGCTTCATAAGCGAAATGTAGTCTATGAGTACTACTCATTGAGTAGTAAATTGTCTATGCATGAAAATTCCCTGCGAATGCGATGACACCTTGCCATACCTACGTTTCAACAATAGATGCAGGGTGACCATAATAACCAGTGGTCTTTGGATTTATTAATATTGATCACTAAATGTGTTTTAATTAAACAACTCAGCCTAAATTAAATTCAAGCTGTATTTTTTTCATCTCCCGATCACAGATTGAAAATCATCGTGTACCTAAATACTTAATCTTACAAATAATGTATCCCTATCCTATCTATCATCTCTAGGCCTCAGGCTTTTAACTTCGTTATATAGGTAGATATTCTACTATGATAAGTACCTGTTTTGCTATAGTGGTACACAAATTTTTATCCCCGATATATAAAAAAAATGTCTTGCTCTAACTTAGCGCGAAAGAAAGTGACGACAATTGTTTCACGTTCAATCTGAGGATACATTTTAGAGTGTTAATGTCCCTGATATTAGTCGACGCACGTAAAAAGAGCTCTGTGCGAGTAGTTGAGGGAATACGGTCGCACAAGATGCCAACAAACAAACCAATGACGCAGCGCGTTGTCCGCGCGCTTCTGTACCCCTCCCGCGTACCCCACCGCTCACCGCACAAGTACATCACCTGGATGGAGCTCTTTTAACACGTTCGACGTCGGCAGCGTTTCATTGAGAGTGTTTTTGACACAGACGCTGTGTCACTAGCGTCGAACGTGTAAACGTGTCCGACTTGTATAGTAATGTTAATACTAATTTTAAACGGGTTTCACGGAGAATCAAGAAATATAGCTTTATAGGCAATCGTAATGTAGATACAGACTATTTGTTAGGTACTTACTTAAAATTGCAAAATAACATACAAAGATTTTAGGTAGACTAGGTTTCGCGACATGCCTTGAACGCATCGCGTAATTGTGAAATACTTGTGACAGTAGTTTGTTGTTGATTTTCGTTCGAGACTTTGCGGGCGCAGGTCTTGATTGCTGAGAGGGGGATGTAACTTTACTTATCTAATAGGGATTTGATGATTCAGGAGAGAATGGGTGAGTCAGGAGAAATCGCTTTTTCTTTTAACTTTTTTTTTAACACTGACAGTTTGCTTGCAATATGGCCAGGATGAAATTCCGATGTACTCGTAGGCAAAAATCTTAACCAGTGAACCATGCTTAACTTTTACACTTTTCTTTTTAATTTTTTTGTATACCTACGCTACAGCCACATGTACTCGATGTACTCGTAGGCAAAAATCTTAACCAGTGAACCATGCTTAACTTTTACACTTTTCTTTTTAATTTTTTTGTATACCTACGCTACAGCCACATATTTCGTGTTACTTTTTTTTGCGAATTCAGGGTAGAGACTTTTTTAAGAGTTTCCAACCAGTAACGTAGTGTTTGGTATGTGATTTCGAAGTAGCAGTATCGAGTGTGATAATCAGTGTTAAACACTTCTAAGACTTTAGCTGCTTGAAGACATAAATGTTAGATGTACGAAAGTCCAACGACCGATGTAGTATAAATATTTTGTTCTTATTTTAAAAGAACTCCATGGTGTGATGGTAAATATGTACTATAAACTTATCGTAAATTTTGATACGAGAAAACTGCATTAACTTTCATGTTAAAACTTGGTGCGGTTTTCTTAATCACAGTGCAGTAGACAATTGTGTCGAATCGTTTGCCATAACACAACGGCCGCGGTAGTAGGGTAAGGGGGGCAAGTGCCCCTCTTTACTTAATGGAGGGGGGTTCACCCTCCCAATTTTACAGTTAGCTTTTGGTCAGCAAAGAGAAGGGTTAAAAAAAAGTTTTCCAAATGAATTACCCCATTTGTCATGAATCAAGTACTACTGCGGTTGCTGTCATTAGATGTTAAACTTTAGTTTGTAATTCATAATCATAACTTGTCTCTCGTACTGCCTATTCTGTAAGCTTAGCACGGCTACACGCTCGATGTGACCCGCCCGTGAGATGAACTATTTGTCATTGTCTGACGTCTCTAGTTAGACAGTGACAGGTATAGAGTATCTCTAGAGCTGTGCTTAGCTGACTGGATAGAAGTAGGAGAGGTTCATGTGACATAGGAGCGCTGTGAATAAATATTGCACATGTTCATTGCACGGGTTGCCATAAAAAGTTCTTGGGCAACGAAGATCACTTTAGTTTTGTGTCGTGCAATGATGTAGTCTCGCCAACATGAGATGAAAATAATGTTTTCGGAAAATTTTTGCCACAAAGACAAGGTGCATATTTATTTGTAGCGTAATTTGTAGATACGTAAATACAAAGTGTTTGAAATTTTTGCTCATTTCATGCGTGCTTGAATTAATTTTTATTTTCCGAATTTTAGGTTATAATAATTATAATTATAATACTTACGGCGTTACAAACTTTTGAGCGGGTAATATATCGATCGCACTGTTTACTAGGTGTCCAAAGTGGCTCTATTAAGTGATAATTGAGATAATTATTAGATAATGAAGACGAAAAGTGAAATTAGATAAGGCACACCCTTTTGGAAAGGACACTATAATAGTATTAAGGTTTAATAATAGTAATGCAGGTGTTAGTTTAGAGAATTGTGGTCATATAAGGACTTCACGTGTATTTTCGTGTAATTTCTTGTTGATGTTGAATAATATAATATAATATAGATATATTATACGAATGAATTTATATACTTATTGAGCTATGTATCTAACACCTATTCTTATATACAGACATACTGTAGCTAAGTGATATAATAAATATTAACGTTGATATATTTCATATTCTTATTGTATTATATATCATATATCATCGTCAAATGCAAATTCTACTAGATGTATATTTACTTAAATATAGGGAAACTTAACTATTTATTACTATTCTTGTAACAAATTAGCAGTATTTTGAGAAACTTGTACAGAAAGTTGCTTTTTTGGATGTAGCACGAAATTAAAATGTATCTATTGGTTCTTATAAGCTGACACTTATAGATGAATACGTCCCAACTATTCTGATAATGGTAATGATATAATATATCATATTATGCATTGTCAATTTAGGGTTGAAGAAAAGGGGGGTAATTGTAATTTTATCTTCATTCTGCGAGGCTTGGGGCGGCTTTTGGGGAGAAGGGAGGCCGCATACCCCCCTTTTCGTCATCGTGTATTTTTTTCTAAAGTTTTCTAGTGGAGCCTAAATGCGCTACGGATGTTCGATGTTGCTCAATTGTGACCAAAACAACTTTATTTTCTAGAACTGCTTCTAAAGTTAAATCTAACTGGGTGATGACTTAGAAAGCATTGAGCTGACGAGTCTATCAAAGAAGAATGCAAAGTTGATAGCAGATAAAAAAAGAAAAAAGTTTTTTTTTTAACTAGCTGTACATTGCTGTACATTTAAAACAGCGCCATCAAAATAAAATTAATAGTGACGAGGGAATTGTAATTATTAATCAGTGTCTCAGGCTTCGTTCCAATGACTCCAATGAGTGATCATTGACGCGATCATCGCGCGTTACCTTCTCTTTTCGTATCTTAATAGGTATGCGACCAAAGGCTAAGACAATGTTTGACGTGTGTTTAATCGTTTAATCGCAGCCTCGCGCGAAATAGCGTTGATCGCCAAAGTCGCACATGGACATGATTTAGACCTTGTCGTCTTGCAAAGTTTTTTTAGGTAGATATAATTAAAAAATGAGTACATACCTAATCTTAAAGAGCATTGTTTTATTAAAATCAATAACTAAGTAAACCAAAATTATGGACGCATGAAACTGAACGGCCAAAGTGACGGTGCCAAAGAAATTTTAAACGAAAATGTAATCGAACCAAAATGATTGTAAATGATATTCATTGGTGTTGGCTTTAAAATGTAATTCGTAGATTTGTAAATAAAAACTTCACCTTAATCTTTAAGCCAATTGGTGAAACTGTGATCCAAATAACGCGAGCTACTTTCTAAAAATTTACCTGAATTACCTACTTAGTAGAAAAATAAAACGAGTTTGTATTTTTAAGAGTTTAAAAATCTATGATGAATATTTTTCTAAAAACGATTCCTAATGTAACCAAAGCTTTGGAAATGTAGGTATGCAACTAAAACATTGGTAAGATATTTAAAGCAATTTCTATACTCGCAACATTTCCATGGCAATGTGTGGCCGGCAACAGTTGTTAACTTGCTCTAGCACATCGTTTCTTAACCTCGGGTCGAGACCCAAATTTGGGTCGCGGGCCATATCGAGATGGGTCGCAGGATCCTCGGGATTTTTTGGAAAACAAACAGCAATCACTGCATTTCATTTGTTTTTAATGTTTGATTGGGTCGTGGGCTTCTAATATTCTTGAATTTTGGGTCGCCAGGCAAAAAGGTTAAGAACCGCTGCTCTAGCATGTTACTTACTCTTCTTGATATTATCACGAACATAATAATGGCAGAGCATACATTGCCGTTAAAAATATTGTTTGTTTAGAAGCCTCATTTCAATCAGTTATACCGTCCTGAACTAGCGAAGCTGAACGAAGCTAGCCATTAAAAAAAGGCATTAAGTATTTATTGATACATTTAAATGTGGGCGCTTAAATTGATAGGCTTATATATAACTTGTAACAGATTCAGTTCTACACGTACACAAAAGCTGCGGATGTCACTTTTCTTCGCTAGAGTACTATCGAACCAGATTCCTGACCCATCGCAGAACGTTGTCACAATAAACATAATAAAGATTTCCTTTGTCAAGCAATGCAATGTCACTATGACGTTCACTGTGAATAGGTTCTATGGTGGGTCAGGAATCAATTGGTTCGATGGTACTTACGTGCCGTTCGTTCGGTAGGGCGGTTGCCCCCCTGGTGTATATTAGCCTAGCAAGACCCCGATCTATGAATATGAAACTTGCACCAGTAGATAAAGGTTTCTATGTAGCTACCTCACAGAATGTTTTTTTTTTCAAAGCACTGATCTTTAGTTCGTTTCTATCTTTATGCCTTTAGGCTTGGTCTGCACGCCAGTGTCCGTGTGTAGCATGCGCAGCAGTGGGGTTCCGGCTGTATGGTTTGCAAAGACCAATTGTATTTCGCGAAATACATTTCAACGGGTTAGGGGTTCCGCTAGGCACATACACACAAGGGGAAACCGCCCCTCAGACCGACACATGACGGATTGGTTATTTGTTATTTGAAGTTTTAACCCCTCTGGCTCCTGCCCCACCATTACCTACTTCTAGGTACCCCACTTATAGCTTAATATGTTTCGTATTGCGATAATACTAAAGATCCTAAGATAGGTAGTTTAAATACAGTGTTATTTAAGACTATAGGTAAATTAATATAAGCGATGTACATTTAAAAACGAACGGAAATGATGCACAAAATAAAGTAGAAAGTGAATTGCCCTTTTACTTAATAAATCCCAAATGTTAAATTCAATTTTTTTTCGAAAATGTAGTTGATTTTACTTACTTGGTAGGAATTATAACTTTTTCTTTGTTAAAGGACATTCCTGTCTTAAAAGGTAAGGTAGAATACTTGTACTTAAACGTTTTAAATTAATTCTTAAATGTTTCTTATTGTATTAGAAGATTGTAGTGTAAAGTGAAGTATGTACATAATAGTGTTTCAAGAAGTGTCTACTTTAAGTTGAATCCGATTAGATTAATAATGCAGTAATATTTTAATATAATTTCGACAACTCCATCTAAATTTTTATTGATGGCGTTTAACTTGATTTTTTCTTCCAAATTGAAAAATATTTAGACACGAATCAAGATATTCCGTGTTCATTTTTGCAGTACGATTGTAATGTAGAATTTAAGGAATTTTAAACTGATATGAAACACGGGTCTCAACGCGATATGATTATTTACCTTTATTACTCCGACGTTTCGACACGGGTTGCACCGGCCGTGGTCTCGGAGAACAGTGTTCTCCGAGACCACGGCCGGTGCAACCCGTGTCGAAACGTCGGAGTAATAAAGGTAAATAATCATATCGCGTTGAGACCCGTCCGTGTTTCATATCAGTTTAAAATGTGTACAAAGCGCGAGAGTTTAAAATATTATATTTAAGGAATTGTTTTGTAACTAAATATAAAATTGATGTTCCATGTTAGAAATCAAAATTAGCTGTCTGATTGGCGTTAAAATATAAACAAAAAGTAAAAAAAACTGTTAATTAGTATGAGTGTTCAGTGTACACAAATAAAAATTTATGCGAGTTTGAAATACTTCGATTTAACGGACACACTGAAAAGCATTAAAATTTATCTGATTAATTGAAAATGCTTAATTCCTTAACAGTTTAATACCGGTACTTACCTAGTAACTTTATTTTTAAATCTAACAAAGAACTTAGGTACCTATTATGTCAATTTTGAAACGATACATCGATTACCCACTTTGGTATTTACAATCATGAACTTGACTAGAACTTTTTTAACTATTAACGAAGGTAAATTAACGAAGTTAACTTCTTTATTAAATGCCTCGGTCATACTGAATAACTGAAACTTCTTGTGATAAATAGCGGTGATAATTCGTTTGAGCTATTAGCTGTTCTTAAAAACTTGGTCGTGCATGCTCAGTTTGCTTTTAGTTGAATAGCAAGTACGAAGTACGTATACCTAATTATTATTTTAATTAAGAATTTATTGCCTTATTTCGAAAGGGTATTACTTAGTACAAATGCTTAAAATTTAAGTATTGTAATGTTATTTATTTAATATTTATTTTTTCGCATTGTGTATGTAGCAACACACGTACCTACAAGTTACTTTCAAAACTTGGAACTTCTCTTGGCGATTTTAGTAAAATTTCAAAAGAAACAGAAGATTCAAATTCATGAATAATACATATTTCGATTTTGATAAAAAAGTATTGGGAAGTTTGCGAAAATTTTCTATAAATAGGTAAGTAATTTCGCAATTTTCAAAAGTTTTAGCTTTTTTGGCACATTGCCGAGTTGGCTTATTTATCTCTGTCGGTACTTACTTTTAGTATTAGAAACAAAAAAGTAAAAAAAAACTTTTAAGTAAAACGGTTTTATTTTAGTCTAATCAATGTGTATAAAACCGTTTTACTTAAAAGTTTTTTTTTACTTTTTTTCGAGCTTTTAGTTTTTTTTTTAATTTGATATAGTGCACTGTATTCTCCTTGCAAAGACCTTTCAATTGATACCCATATTGATGGGGTAGATAAGAATTAGGTCATCCGCCATTTTGTAGCGGCGGCCATTTTGAATTTACAATGATAATGAATGTACATTATTGTATTGTCACCACAACTAAAAGCGCATACCGAATTTCAGATCAATCAGTTGACGGAAAGAGGGTGAAATTTCCATTTCTAAATTTGAACCAACAAAGACCAAAGAATAAAGTCTAAAACAAACGGGGTAAGCTAAGTAAAACCGTTTAAAAAGGGATACAAATCCTTTTTATTATGATATGTGCCAGGATTAGCGTTGTGTTTGTTTTGACTACTTGTCAGGGAGTGGCCACGCGACATTGTCAAACTTCGCTCGGCAACATGTCGCCGTGCAATGTCATGCGAAGTTGCTCGCTATATGTTGCCGACTCGAAATCTTCAGTTTCGGCATAGAAATTGAGATTTAAATATAATAAGGCCTTCTTTAAGTACTTTGAAATTGTGAAGTTGATAAAGTTACCTATTAAATTCTGCAGAAAATTATTTTGTCAATTTAGAGTACTTACTGCATAGGTAAGTGGTCGATATGTTTGACTTTGTAACTTTGTTTTCAACATTAAGTATTCAGACTTCATTTAAATGTATTGTTAGACTTAAGTACCTACATTATTTCTATTGTTATCACATCTAAGTTGAAATGTTGAGCAAATGAGCAAAATGTAATTATTACCTAACTGAAGTTGTTTCTAGAGACTTGTTTTAGTATTAAGATTTGTTGAATTATGTTGTTTCCAATCATTAAATTTCAAACCACTGTTTACGAGTTTTCTTTAAACTAAATACCTAAATCTGCCCTTTTAAACTATATGTAGTGATAATTCATTAAAAACGTAAGGGTTGACTCTTCATCTGGGTTAGGGCTCATAATGTCCCACTCGCAAAATGTCCCACTACCAAAATTACGTCACTTTCGCAAATGGTCCCGAGTGCAAAATACACCAATCGCATTACGTCCCTTTCTCTAAACGTCCCTTTTTCAAAACGTTCCATTGTTTTCGCAAAATGGCCCTTCTGTAAAAGCCCCTTTCACAAAATGTCCCGTTCGCAAAACTTCCCTTTCGCAAAATGTCCCGCCTGCAAAATTCTTGTTTAAATAAAGAAACAAGTCTCTGTGAAAAATGACATTTTTGGTACAAGCTTTTACGTCCGACTGTAACGTATTGAGATTAATCAAATGACACGATGGGTTCGCACGGGACATTTTGCGGAAGAGACGTTTTCCAAACAGGACATTTTGAGAAAGGGACTTTTTGCGAATGGGACGTAATTTACGTGACGGGACATTTTGCAGACAGGTCGTTTTGCGAAAGGGACAAAGGGACATTTTGCAAGTGGGACATTATGAGCCCTAACCTTCATCTGACTTTTAGCATTAAAGACAATCTGTCATAATGTCATTGACAAAGACAATTGATCATATTAACCCAAGATATTAACCCTATAGACAGACGCCATAAATAAAAAATAGAAAAACAACCCTATGTTATTACAATTTCAATGAATTTTCACTACCTAATGATGACGGGGTCTGCTCATAATCTACTTTATCAGCAAGAGCCTACGCTAGCTGACTCGGACTATGTATAAACACCGCTAAGGGGGCGTCCGTAAATTACGTGAGGTATTTTAGGGCGGGAGGGGGTCGAGTCAAATCTCATCTAATCTCACGTTGGGGGGAGGGGGGGGTCACGGCAAATATCACGCAATTTTTTTCTTGTTTGAAACAAAAAAAAACTACTATTTTGGTCCATTTAATCCAGATGCCTAAGCCCTTAAAAAGCGAAGTGAGTAAGGGCAGGAGTACCGTTTGTGGCCACCTTAGTACCATTTTTGGCCAGCTGACATACTTAAACCATGTTTTGAAGAAAATTGAAAAAAACACCTCACGTAATTTTATGGACGCCCCCTAACTGACGCGGGCGCGTGCGATTGACCGTCCGGGCGACACTAGGACCTTTGAGGACCTAAACGAAGCACTTTGGGCCGGTAACTAAATGAGAGTGAAAGTTAGGCTTGGAATAAGTCACGCAACTTGCGAGTAAATTGGTGTTTTGATATGAAAACTGACCCAGTGCGAGTCGGACTCGCGCACGAAGGTCCGCCAGTTTTTGGTGGAAGTTAGCATAGTAACACAGGTAGGTACGCTTTTTTTTGGATTAGTCATTCGATTATTTTAGAAGACAGAGGGGGATCCCCGTGTGGTGCCGAGTTAGAATAGCACCTCCTCCTTTCTTCCTGTGGGTGTCGTAAGAGTCGACTCTGGGAAATGGTTAGTGTATTGTGGGCGATGGGCTAGCAACATATCATTGCAATATCACGTTTAACCACCTGGCTACCCTGAAATTGCTATACGTGCCACTGGATTTTTGAATTCAAGTGCCTACCCCTCATGGGAATACAGGCGTGAGAATATGTATGTAGGTAAGTATGTCAGATGTTTCATCATCATCATCATCAGCCTATATACGTCCCACTGCAGGGCGCAGGCCTCCTCTCAGTATGAGAGGGCTTGGGCTATAGTTCCCACGCGGGCCCAGTGCGGATTGGGAACTTCACACACAGCGTTGAATTACTTCGTCGCTGTGTATAGGTTTTCTCACGATGTTTTCCTTCACCGAATAGCTCGTGATAAATTTCAAATTCGATATCGCACATAAATACCGAAAAATTCAGAGGTATGAGCCCGAGGTTTGAACCCACGACTAAATAAGACTATTTTACTGTTATTGCAGTTTCAGTACAGAAAATAATCTAAGAATCATTTGAACCAACCTCAGATAAATACATTATGTGTAATATTTTTCCTATTTTTCTTTTAATAAAAAGAACGTACCTAATTACTGGTAGTCTGGTAACACCTAATATCCAATAATAAGTTAATCATTCAAGGCTAGATCCAAGGGATCAACTTTACTGTGCTACTTCAATGTGACTTACCTGGACTTACCACATGCTTACCACAGTTTAAATAGTATTTTATTAAAATACGGATTTTTATCATTGTTTTACTCACTACTAATTAATTTTAAACTTTGATTTTGAAATAACCGCGTCCAACCCCGCTGTCCAACACGTAGAAAACCGCCAGCCATGCTGTTGCACAATGAATGGCAACTTTATCGCCAGTGCTGCCGCGACCGGCGAAACGCGCAATCAAAAAAATCGACGTCAAACATGTCAGACACATAATGGCGGAGGTTGTGTTGTTTTTTACAACCAGTCAGCCCCGGTAATGATTTTTAATCAAATTACGCTATGAAAATTGAAGTATGCGCGCTGATTAATAGCGTTATCTCATGTTAACTAATTGACATTTTAGTGTCGTGGTATTTAATATACGATAATGAAAATAAGTTTGGTGGTGTCGCGTTGGTTTTATTGAATTAGTGGTGGTGTGGGTTGTTTGGACGGTGCGGCCGTGCCATGGGGGCGCAGCAGGCGAAGGAGCGCGGAACTGCGAGCGGGGCTTCGATGCGGTCCGCGAGGAGCAAGCCCCGCGTGCCCAAAGACCCCCGCGTACTCGGCTCCAACATTTTCACGGAACACAGCGGTGAGTCAACCCCGTGTATCCCCCAAAAATAATTAAAAAAAAATTGACTTCTTTTTTATTCCTGAAAAAAAGCCGAAAAAAATCTAATCTAAATCCTCAGTAAATGGACTGCAAAATAACGATTTATTTGTTATTATTACATAAATTACATAAAATGTAGTGCGATTTACGTTTTGCGTGTGTTATTCTTTATCTCGTATTTATCTTATTGATAAACTTGTCAAGAGATTACCCATTGCAATACCATAAAGTTAAAAAACAGTGTTTTATGGAAACTAATCTACTTTTCTACTATATTTTTGCCCTTTCAGTGCCCTGATTTCTGATATTCCATAGAAATTTGACGCCTATCGGCGTCAGCGGCAGTAAATGGTGTAATTTTTGCATTAAAATATCTCATTCAGTCATAATTACATTAATACCCACAGTATTAATTTGATAGGATTATGTTTTGCTCTACATTAATTGTTTTTTTTCTTAATTGGAATTATGTATAATTTTCAGTAAACTATCCATGTCCTTAAGGCTGATTGGGGTCTAAAAAGTTTTATTTAAACCTAAACTTATAGGACATTGATTCTTACTGCTGTAATAGCAAAAATATTAAGCTCATTCAAAATATTGTGATACTTGAAACAAATGATTAATAAAAACCTACATATCTAAGTAACCTTTGAATTTTAATAATAAATACATGATGATGATTACAGTCAAAGTGCTATAATCTCTTCCATGCTTGTTTACAATCAGACAATTAAGTACACATGTTGCATCTGACACAAACATCTTTCACATTTGGCATTACAATTGTTGCCTTGATTGCTAGGAGTCAAATGCAAATGCAATAAAAGTAACAGCAATCAATGTCCTATTGTATTGACACCTCAATGTTTAAAAATCATTTTGTATTACCTCTGCAAAAGAGAGTATTAGCAGATTCCACCTTATGTCTAATCCTGGATCCCAACTACAATTTTCTTAATTAATCTACTATCCAACATAAATGAGGCAGCAATGATATATAATTGTTTCACTTATCAGTGACAAAGTTATATTCTATAAATTTGAGTAATGTGTGTTTGAATGCATTCCAAATACTTTATCACACAATAGGTAAGATGAATGAAAAAAACTCATCAGTGTGGTACAATTTCTACCAAGACATGATGACACAAGCCCCACTCTGGCAGTCTGATGATTTATATTTATATAGGTTTGATGTGTTCTACATATTTCCATAATTTAACTGACAGACCAATTAGAATGATTAAATATCCCCAATATTATCTGGATAACGATTATCTGGAACACAGACTAAACAGAATGGTACCCCTTGATGCTTTGTTTTTCGTACTATTTAGTTTCTTTATCAAATCAAATAGGTAGCAAACAACCTCCCTCTTTGTAGTCCCTACTAATATTATAAATGCGAAAGTAACTGTTTGTCTGTCTGTTACGCATTCCTGCTTAAACCTCTGAACCGATTTTGATGAAATTTGGCACAGACAATCTTTAGACCCTGAGAAAGGACATAGGCTACCTTTTATTGCAAAAAAAAGTAATGCCCAAATTAATTATTCGATCCACGCGGATGAAGTCACGAGCACAGCTAGCATAAAATAAATAAGACATATTATTCAAAAATCTCCTTCATATAAACGATGTTTTACCTAACCACACTCAAACAAAATGATTTCTGACCCTTGGTAGAACCTTTCTACCGTAAACATTATCTATACCAACATTGTAAGCAAAAAAGAAAACTTTAATATGTTGATTGTGACAACATTCTGTGGTGGGTCCTAAATCAGTATGTTCAAGCTTAAATTGATGTCGATTTGTATTTACCACAATCCCAAAAGAAACGAAAAAGTGCAGTGAAACTCTAGTATAAAAAAATGTTTCGATCTCTAGTAATATTGCAACAGTCTTTTGTTTTGCTATGGATTTTCCGGGCTCTGATCATTACTTACTTGTCATTATTATCATTGCTAATTTGCAATTGAAGTGTAGGTATACTGTGGTAAGAAGCAAAATAATTTCATATTTGTTACAGCCTGATCAATAGTATTTTTATACTATTGGTTTTAGTTTTTACCAATCAAATGCAAATTATCTCATTTACTTTCTTTCGCTGTAATATTTGAAGTTCTATAGTTATAAATATGTAGTCAGTGAAGATTTTGGGTCTCAGTAATATCTGTTGACAATCTTAGGGTATAAAACTGTAATAAGGGTGATAATTTCTTATAGTCTTCGCACAAATTCCTAAATTCCAAAAACTATATGCCAAATATGTGGTCTATAAATTTGTAGCAAATTTTTATCTTATTCATATGACGCTAAAGTTGAATTTTCATGTTTTAAGGCATGCACACAATAATCAAATTTAGGTATATCATGTATTTGACTAAACATGCAGTTCATGTGTTATTTGCAGTGATAGGATCTAGGATGCAATTTCCCGGGGTTTACGTCCATAATATTAAGATGGATATGACTTACAACCCCGCGACTTTTTTTGTTATTTTATTATCATTACAAAATTGTATCTAATATATTCTTGTTTGTTTCACTTATTTCAGAAAGTAGTAACTCGTTTATGTATACAAAATATTTCTGTTGATAGGAGTTATGAAAAGTGTTTTTAAAGTACATACATAATGTACATATCAAATAAATGACCTTATAGCAAATTTTGTTTATTTAGTGTAATAGTTTAAAAACTTGTTATTTGCAATAGCCCATTATCCAAAATCCCGGGAATTCCGAGGTACATCCACGATAAGCATAATGTTTGAGGTTATTCACCCCAAATTGCATCCTAGATCCAATCACTGGTTATTTGTATATGGCAATAAGAGCCCCAAAATTGTGTCTTTTTGGGTACTTGGCATGATTGAACACTTAAACAATTTGTATTTACTTTTTTTCACTGTCCAATGTCCATTGCATGTATAAATGTACTTCGTCATTTTAACACTTTGTTTGAAAAGTCACCTGTAACAACTGAAAGTCTCAAGATGACATTGTAAATAAATGATTTATTTTGTTATGTTGACTGTACACAATTCAGTCAACTTTTAATACAGAGTTTATCAACTTTTTATGTTGTTACTCTAACATATAACTCAGGGGACAACACTGACACAGTTGCCTAAAAAATGCTTGTAATATATCATGTCCCGTATTATTCATAGGATATAAAAGAATTAACTTATAAGTGTATACTGTAACTTTTCTTGACTTTTGTTAAAAAAACCATCACCAAGTGACCCAGAAGATTACCCAAGCAACTAGCGACATAGAATACTTGATACCTAGACCCAAAAACTTACATTTTCCCTTATTAATAATGCCGCAAAGCGAATTCGTCGTAACTACGCTAGCGAATGCCATTTGCTAATTGCTAACTATAATACGGTTTTTACTATAAGTCCCCCATTAGCCTAGTTATTGAAAATGGAAGCTAGAACTCTCTGAAACTTGGAAGTCGGAATTCTGACTACGGAGTTGTTTGCAAATAAGTATCTATGTGTGCTACATAATTATGATTATGTTCAGTTTTGTAGCGCGCTCTAATGGATTGGACGAAATTAATGTAACTTTAGATTATTCAACCTCCACATACTAATCACAGATATATTTATAACTTTTAAAAGTTTCACAACTAATGTGTCTGTGGTAGGAGTGCTGTGAATGGATAGTTTTACATCGTGGTTTTAGATATTGAAGCCGGTGCCATGGTAAATGTACGAATTACTAGAAAAAAAAGATACAATGTGTTGAAATCGACAAGTTTAGTATTTTTGAGATATCATCAACGAACAAATCTTCAACTCCACATCTACAGTCTTCGGCATTTAACTTGGCAAATATTGTGTAGTAGGCAGAGTTTTTAAATATTTTGGTGTACTAATTAAAATCTTGCCAAATTAGATTTCAAGGAGTTTACGTACAAACATGAAATTGCTAACTACTCGTATACTTAAACAATTTTTTGTGAAACATGCCTAAAAAGTCAGGATTTGAATTCAAGTATTTTAATGCACAATCCTGCTTAGTTTAAAACATGCCACCGACGCATTTATGCGTTATCGTGACTTTCGCCCAGTGCCGCTGTCAAAGATTCGCAGGCATTTGAACGCAAATGCGCGTTCGCGGCGCCTGAAGAACTTCTTACTCTGAGAGCCGACACTTGAGGCATTTCTCACATTTTTATCACCGTCATCCCTCGACGCTTCCTATAAAAAGAGGTGTTATTCTAAACACGGCTAAAGACAAAGGCAAAGTTAGTTGTGGCGAAGTGTGGATTGGACATGGTTTTTACTGCGTACCGTATCGTATGCTCTGCCTATCTCATTTGGGAATGCAAGTGTGATTTTTATGTGTTTATTTGTATGTCATCCCAGAAATTTAAGAGGAAATATGCCGGTCGAAGGAATTGAAAAATAGGTATTTGCAAAATCTATTGCTGTCGCGCCGTGACCTGCCTAGACG
>BHDV01013944.1:152934-171724 GCA_005406045.1 Adoxophyes honmai
CCGAAGCCGAAGGTTTGGCCGAAGGTGGTTTTTTTGGCCGAAGGTGGCCGAAGCCGAAGCCAGAGCCGAAGCTTCGGTCGGACACTACAAACTAGTTAGACAACGCCTGCCGTTGACGCTGCCCTGATCTGTCAGAACGCAGCGTTAATAGGGAACATGCAGCCGTATTGTTTGGCCTGTTCGGTGATTACGTACGCCAAGCTGGCGATTGTAATTAACGGTCTTGCAGTGCTTTATGGGCGTAAGTTGATTAAATTGGACCGGCTATCGGCATCCTACAGGCTGGATTCTAATGTCAGTCTGTTGTGTTCTAGTCCTCACCTTTGTTTTCCACTCACGTTATTGGTTCCTCTGGTGTGGTATTTTAGACATATTTCGTACTCATATGCAGAACTGACTTTAATGGTAAAATCATGTCATAGAGTTGAAAAAAAAGTGGCACCTACTCTACATCTTTTGAAAGTTATTGTTATGGCTTGATCATACCCCATTTTATGAGTTGTATTACATACAAGTAATACACAAACATGTTCTCCTGTTTTTGGTTTCCTCCATTTAGGCTCCATTTTAAATATTGGTTGTCTGGTAGTGATTTCGTTTTAGCAATAACTATAATCACCTATTGTATATTCTGCTTATTTTATTCTGTTATTTCATTTAGTAGTGGTGATGGTGGTCGATAAATATTTGTATCCTTGTGTTTTTTTTGTTCTATTGTTTTTAAACAATTTTAATCTAGGATCAATAACATAGTTAATCATGTTCAATATTACGTAACTCGCTTATTTAATATCGTGGCACTTCATTACGCGCTTCCACCTACTTTGCTAACTTTAACTTCTCTCGTCATTAATTTTTTGAACTTGTTGCTATAGATAGGGGCTTGGTATTGGAAACAAAATCGTCTCGAGTTTGAGATTTTCAATAGGCTGTTTAGGTGTCTGTATTGTAACTAACCCCAGTATTACACTTAGAACATGCAGTAAGCTTGACACGTTCATGTGACATACGAATACTGGAAATAAAATAGGCTCTATGTACCAAAAACAAAATGTGGAGAAATACATTTCTGAGATTAAATGTGTTTTGAATGTTCTGGCACTTTTACCCTTTTTAATTTCCGGTATTCTACGGTAGAACCGTGTCGCAGCTAGCGTTTACCTCAATTCCCAAGAGCTTTCTTGATAAGGAAAGCAGGCGATCCCTGAGACAGGGTCCCACTAAGCATCGCGGCACTAAAAAGTACATACATACATATCCTGCCTATGCCTATATCTCACGCCTGTATTCCCAGGAGGGGTAGGCAGAGCACATGAATTCAAAAATCCAGTGCCACGTTTAGCAAATTCAGGGTAACCAGATGGTCAAACGTGATATTGTGGTGACAGGCTGCTAGCCCATCGCCCACAGTACACCAACCCTTTCCCAGAGTCAACTCTTACGATTCCCACGGGAAGAAAGGGGGAGGTGCTATTCTAACCCGGCACCACACGGGTAAACGGCAGTAAAAAAGTTTTCAAATGAGGAGCGACGCGATATCGCTCACGCGCCGGTTCGCAGAACTTGACACACATTCGACTCGTCACAATCGCGTCGGTCTAAATCTGGATAATTGCCTCCTTTTCATCCTCTCCCGCTGATTTAATGAGTCAGCCTGTGACTCGCGCGTTAACGCTGATATTGTGGTAGAACTTTCAAGTTGATGTGATGAATTTTATATGAATGTAAAATATAATGGAATGCACCAAATTGGATGATTATTTTTTGTTTGTTATTTTTGGGTAAAAAAAAGTAAAATATGAGACTTTTTTTATTAAAATCAGATTAAAAGACGCCTAACAAACCATAGTAAATGAATGACACCTCCAACAAGAGAATTTCTGTACTTTGTTCTCATTAACGTAAAAGGCGGTACGAAGTTCGTCGGGTCAACTATCATTTAATAAAACCCGTTATTTGCTGGCAAATTGGCAATTTATTTTTCAGTTTGGTTATTCGTATTATGTATCTTAAAATCCCGACGGATACTGAAGTTAATACGAAATTGAGTCGGGGTTCACAACTCTTTAACTTGGTCAGGTTATAATGTAAGTTGTTTGTTTCAACCCGATCATCCCTGCTTTTATAAACTCGCCTTTAAAACTCCTATTCAATTAATCAGGGTTAGCTGGATGCGAGACAAAGCAAACCGACATACGGATTTGTTAACAATTTTGCAATGGCCGTTCATGTCATTTAATAAATGGATTTGATTGACCAAAAACCGCGACCGATTGCACCCCCTTTGATAAACATTCATAAGTTCATAATCATAACACAGATTAAAATGTATTGACAATTGCGAAGCGAAAGGGATTAACCTATTAATCAACCGCAAACTGAATAGGATTCCAGAGCAAAATGCTAGCGCGGCAGATGCATACTAAACAATGTAGCCTCCATTTAGTTCATAAAATCGAAAGTAATTTTTAACTCTGTCTTTTTGACATTAAGAGTCAGTTTTGAACTACATATCATTTGACGTCGGTTCTCAGGCGGCTACGATAATTGCAGTACCTACTTCATTATTTGTAAATTTACTTGTTTATTAATAATATATTTTAAAATGCGATTTACGTAAACTGCATATAGTACACAGTAAAGCTTTTTATTAAAAATTGACGATGTTGTCTCTATCTTCACAACCTAACCTTGCAATTCGAGTCAAGGATAAAAGCTAATAACTCAGCATGTTTTAGTAAACTATACTAATTTTTATTTTATTTATTAAGACATGAGACGGGAACAGTTAGCGCCAAAGATATCGACACGGTCAAAGTGCCAAATGTACACGCTCTTATTGCCTCAACATTAAGGTTTTAACAGTTCCACCTTGCAAACTACGCAGACTGCGGTTTAGTCGGGCTATGAACTTTGGTCTCTTCAGTATATTATATAGATCTAAAATGGGGAGATGTTTTGATCTTGATAGAGAAACTATAGGTAATTTGCTGCGTTCGCCGGAGGACCGAAGGATGCCTCGATTCTCGTATCAATGCCGTATGTATCAGATTTCCAATAGTTACCTAAAGCGGATAATTACATCCGAAGTTATATAATTGCATGTTCGATCGTTATGATCAATAATTGTGAATTGAATGGATGATGCGTCTCTAAGCCTTTTCATTCCCGAGTATCTGCAACTCCATAGAGGTTTGACGCCGATTGGCGTCAAGGGCAATGTAGAACCGTCCGGGAGTGACGCGACGTCTGTTACGAACTATTCAAAACGTATATAGGATTGACTATATTGGTTCTTGAATAAAATGTCATGAAATGTTATGGCCTAATGGCCCTAGTTGCTAAACTTACCTTTCATGAGGGAAATTTTGATTTTCTAAGATACAGAGCACAACAAGATAGAGATTATCATAGTTACAAATATTGAATATTGCACAATATTCTCTATCACTATCACTAAGCCGGGAGGTGCCGGGTTAGAATAGCACCTCCTCCTTTCTTACCGTGGCTGTCGTAAGAGTCGACTCTGGGAAAGGGTTAGTGTATTGTGAGCGATGGGCTAGCAACCTGTCACTGCAATATCACGTTTAACCATCTGGTGACCCTGAAATCGCTGAACGTGCCACTGGATTTTTGAATTCATGTGCTCTGCCTACCCCTCTTGGCTCTAGGCGTGAGAATATGTATGTATCTATCACTACATAGTGTAAAGCAATGTCGCTTTCCGCTCTCTGCCCCTTTGTATGCTTAGATATTTAAAAGTACTCAACGGATTAAGATGCGGTTTTTTTTAGGGTAGTTCAAGAGGAAGATTTATATGTGCAATTCGTGCATAATATAGTAGAGAATCAATGATAATTTTAAAGAGTTCTAATGTAACGTCGTAATTCTGTGCTATATTTAAATCTGCATTGCACCCGTGAGAAATCAGGGCGGATGGCTATACATAATATTATTGTAAATACAACATTAGCTGCCTGCCTATAGTGCGAGGTATATTAAAAAACTCATAATCGTAGCAAAAAATACTTGCAGCCTCTTCCTAGGTCGACTCTTAAAAATAGGGAGGGATGGAAGTAGCATTTTTCAATTCGTTTGAAAGTATTTCAATTAGATATTTGATTGCATTCTTATCATGTAACAGTTTCTTGAACTGTTACCTTATAAATCCCGTCTAATTATAAGTTAGTTTAATATCGACCCGCTCCGGTTAATATTAACTGCGACCGCGAAGTGACCCGGTTATGTCGGTCTGCCATTTACTTTGCTGACAATTTAAGCTGCACCAATGTTCAGAAATAGTTCAAGTTGGAACGGAACTCTTTAAAGGAAGAATACTTATAAAAATACGTATTAAATTAAAGCTAACGCGATGGTTTTGTCTATGTAGCTTTTGCGTATGATCTGCCTACCCCATTTGGAAATACAGGCGTAATATTTATGTGTGTGTTTACACTGTTCATTTTTCTCGAGTGTCAGATCATTAAAGGGTCATTAATATTAGCTTTCTTTTTTCATACTAGAAGCGTCTACCGTCTTTTACAGTTTGATTGTTTGTTACAGAGGCGCTGTTGCAGAGCCGGCCGCTGCCGCATATCCCGGACCTGCCTGACGGCGAGGCCGCCGCCCCCGCCACCCCGCAGCCCCTCGACACGGCCAACAGGTCCGCAATTGACCTAGTAGACCACAGCATAGTAGACCTAGTAGACTGGTAGAACACATGGCAGTAAACCTGGTAGACTAGTAGATCACACTACCGTAGATCTAGTAGACCAGTAGACCATATTACAATAAACCTAGTAGACCAGGAGAACACACCACAATAGACCTAGTAGACCAGGAGAACGCAGCAGAGTAGATCTATAAACCAGTAGACCACATGGCAGTAAACCTAGTAGATCACATGACAGTAGACCTAGTAGACCAGTAAACCACACTACAATCGTCCTAGTAGACCAGTAGACTAGTAGACCACTCCATAGCAGAACACAATGGATGTTACCTGTCCATTGTTATCATTCAAGCCGTACAGTATGCGTGGTGCAAACTTTTTCTAAAATGGAATTGCTTGCTCTAAAGTTCAATGTATGGTGTTTACCGATTAGTTCAACAATGCGATGATGAGGTTACCTTCTCTTGTGCCCAGATGGACGTCCAAGGAGAACCTCCTAGCCCACCACGAGGAGGACGACCCCCAACTCTTCGTGGCGCTGTACGACTTCCAGGCCGGTGGCGAAAACCAGCTCAGCCTCAAAAAAGGTGCGTACCCAAAGACTTTGGGCTCCTATCTAGGGCTCCGTACCTAAAGGAAAAAGGAACCCTTAGAGTATCATTACGTTGCCCGTCTTTTTGTCTATCGGTCTGTCACGAGACTTTTTTTTAAAAACGCGAAGGTTTGAGATCTTAAGCGGTAAAAAAATTCGAACTTTACGCAATCTTTACCCATGTTTTGCAGACGGAGTTACTTTCGCATTTGTAATATTAGTAGGAATTTTGTTACTGTGTTCCAAATGTTTACTAAATTACCTACTACCTACATCTATGTGTCTATTTAGTCTTTCTAGATTATATTAGAAAGATATCTAAGATCAAAAGATGAAATTGTCTATTATCTTGGGAGCCATCTTTTAGTAATAAAATGATAACGGGTGCAGGGAATAAATATCCTTGAAGTTGCAGTCGCGATTCGGACGAGTTTTATTTATTTTATGGGACGCAAAGTGATGGATAGAGCGTCGTGGTTTGGTGCAGTATATGCATTTATTAGAGGTGTACCCGAAGAATTTTAACACATTCACTGTCACCGACGCACATACGCATATATATGCGATTTCGAGACTTTCGTCCAGTGTCGCTGTTAAAGAATCTCGGGCGTTTGAATGCAATTGTGCGTTCACGGCAATAGAAGAAGGTTAGACTCTGAGAGGTTGCAGTAAATGCCTTTGAAATTTTAAAATGATTAGCTCTGACATCAGAATAGCATAGTGAACAACTTTATTCTGCCGTGGTCCAGCATTCCTATATCGTCACTTCCCTATCTCGTCAGGTTTCTTAGGTGGGGGCCACTGTACCAACTCGTTTACACTCGTAATTAGACTACAGTGCTAATTCTACTACGATTACGATTGCCCGAAGCGAAAATCAATCTTGCGACCCGCAATAATCGGCACAGTAAGCAGACTCACTACCAACTGAGGCATTTTTTTGTTTATGTGACAATTTAACAGCAAATACTAACTGTGACTATGGGATATATAACTGTAGTCAAATAGGAATGTAGACATAATGGGGTATTGACAATGTCAGAAAGGGCGATTTGGCACTGTGGACGATTTTAAAAGGTAACATAATGGAGTTGAGACCGAAGTGATTCTGAGCCGAACTACCCTAATTCTGCACAGATGAAGTTGCTAGTGGAAACTAGTATGTGATAATCTGACAATTAATTAGTTGGACCGCTATGCGAGGGTTGTATTTTAAACATAAATAATATAATTAAGAGCGTGCAAACAAAATTCGGTGATTTTGATGTTTTCAAATGCTTTAGAAAGCTATAAATCCTTAAGTTTTTAAAGAAAAACTACTGTAACATATAAATAAACTCTTTTTCTAGGGATTAACGGAAAAAAATATTTTATTAGCTACACAGATTTCTTTTACTTAGCCAATTTGTTGAAGGGTTTTCACAAAAATACGCGTCAGAGCTGTCTTTCACTTGAAAATTTTCCATTAAAATTTACCATAAACGATATAAACTTGTTATTATCTGATAGACAATATAGTCTACTGGGGATTAACGGATTGACATGAATCAAATTATTGGTTTTTATTATTCAAATATCATTTTACATAATTTCAAAGTTGAACCATTACTTTATTTTTTTCTCATGGATTTTAATGTAATTACAAATGAAACAATTTTATTGTAAATTTACAGAATATGTTTAGTCTAACTATATTTTTTTCATGGCTAAATATGAGTTATTTTACATTTCACGATTTTTTAAACATTGGTCCAAAACCACTACGGTCAGGTGGGGGAAGAGAAACGCAGGGATAAGAGGGCTCTACAGACCATAATCACTCATAACTCGACGAGTTATGGTCTGTGGTGCCTCTTACCCCTGCCCTGCCCCTGAATTTCTCTTCCCCCACCTGATCTTATATTGCGCCCTCTTAAATGAATCAAATACATTAGTTAAAAATTTAATAAAACAAGATCTTAATAATAATAATAGTAACATGTAGGTCTGTACATGTTCATAGGATGCATTAATATGATCTTCGGGATCATTAGTACTTTTATAAATTATTGTATTGAACATAGTAAATCTTTTGTGAACTTTATCGTGTGTTCCTGTTGTTAATTATTAATGAGATTATTTTTTCAATTAATGCATCCTAAAGACGAGAAAACCGCCGGCCGGACCCGGCTGCTCGCCCTCAAAAAAGGTAAATTTTACCCCCTTTAAAAAGTCAATTACTTTTGCCTGGTGAATGATTTAGGCACGCCAGTGTCAAGCTGCCGGTGAGCATTTGAGCAAAGCGATTTTTTTTTTAACAAATTTTTCATCTACGGACTCGTGGTCCGTACCTTGATGATTTTAGGATATTTTTTTTTTTTAGCTTAACTGTGCGCTCCGCGTAAAGACACAAACGCTTGTTTGTAGTTTGGTTCATAGGGATCGTCCCCATAGGCCATAGAGTCGCAATAGTATTATAATCATAGCATTAACTTGAATAATATTCAACATTAGCACAACTGAAACCTGCCGAGTACCTTTATCTTTTAAAAACTTACATTTGTACCTATTATTGAAACATTGTGCTTTAGCAAACAAAGAAATCGTTTCAGAATATTTCCTGTTACAGCGTCATTGTTGTCCGCAAGAAAGTAGATTTCCATCTACAAACGAAATGCTTATAGTCTGCTTTAAATTATTAAACGCGTCTCATAAAACAATTACATGAAAGCGAGTTATTTGGGATAGCGTAGCGACCGATTCGTTGTTGTTAATTGCTATTGCTATCGACACTGGACGAAATGTCCAAACGAAAGTTAAGGAGGCACTGACCTATGTGCACTTTTGATTTGATAGCAATTGGATTTAAGTTTAAAATTTATGTTTAAATTTAAATAAAAAGGATCATATAAAATTGGCACTGGATTTTTGAATCCATGTGCTCTGCCTACCCCTCATGGGTATACAGGCGTGAGAATATGTATGTATGTATGTATAAAATTAAGTACATCTAAATTGCATACCTCAAACTAGACAAAGACGGATAAACATTCGCTTTTGAAACTAAACGCATGATTACGCTTATAACTATAAGTGTACTCCTAATCACGTATCATATACCGAAGGTTCTAGAATAAACATAGCCCCGTCCGGTATTCCCATCCGGAACCACAAGCTCCTCAAGTCTGTTCTCCAGCTTGTAATGGGAAGTTTGCACTTGCAAGATGTTGCTGCAAGTTACAAGTTAAGACGCAAATATGGACATGAGTGAGTGGCAAATATTGCCCATCCTGTTTTGCATATACTTAGCTTTCTTTCGAACTTGCAGCGATAACTTGCTAGTGCAAACTTTTAAAGCTATGATGTTCAGTATTATGTGATGTATGGCTTGGTACGTTTTTTAATGGCACTGTAAGCGCTCAAGCTAGGGATTTTATGGAGTTCCTACTCCTATTATCCGTTTGACATCATACCTCCGTTCCCGACTTCGGTTATAATACTATTAATCATACATAGGTTTTGATTGAATGTCTCTGAAAACTTTCTCCAAGCTTTTGTTAAAAAATTAAAGATACTAATGAAATAGGTAGTACATAATATTTTAGATACTAATTTGTTCTGCCCACGATCCTAACACGCGTCTTTTGCTTCATCCACATTCACTAATTTCTTTATACATACATGCTCGTCGGTTTCGGGAACTATCAACCTGATCTGACTGACAATAAGTAGTTTTTTTTAATGATAATATCAAATTGGCAGTGCTGGATTTTGTCTAAAAGTTAGGTAAGAGTGCAATTGCTCCAATACCCATTAAGATTGCTCTGCTCTATTGCTTCTGCTTGATAATTAAGATTAGAAAACTCGGTCACCTTAGGTTCCGATGAAACCATCTCCGTTATGCCTTGATCACACGTACCGAGTAGAGTGGCGAGAGAGTGTTCTCGGCCGAGTACTCGGTTCGTGTGTTCTATGAAAACAATAGTACACACGAACCGAGTACTCGGCCGAGAACACTCTCTCGCCACTCTACTCGGTACGTGTAACGACCCCATTACATCCTTAGTACGAGCATTCCCAGTTTGGTGTTGGCTTTACAATTACATCTCGTCATTTTTACCGTGAATTTCAAAAGAACCGTCTAAGGAAATTTATTCAGCTGTCTTGTAAAGAACATCACCCTCCAATATGTTATTTGCACAATTGCCAATAAAAATATCTTTAAAGACGATAAAACGATTGGGAACGCCAAAGCGATGACAATTGAGTTAGACAATAGATACTCTGGGGAACACGGCGCCCACCCCACGGTCTGGTTCCCACTTGTGGGCGGCTATCGTTTCATTTTTCCGGTCTACCCGTGCGTTCCTAAGTCTTCTTATTTGTTTACACGTAATTTCTAAAGAAAAATCTTTTAAGTACCACATCGTGACGAAGCGCGAATGAAAAGAAATGTTTGCGTGGGTAGGGTATTTAGACGTATTCTTTAAGTTTTTAAAAGTACCCAGACGGGACAGTGTTCTGTTGTTCGTTCTTGTTGTTACTTAACGTGATGATATTAATAGACGTATTGAAGAAATGAAAACGAAGACTTATTTTTTCAAACTCTAAATGAAAATTTTAAAAAATGGCTTTGAACTGTATCGAAAAAAATGCTTTTAAATTAGGAAATCGGATGCGATCGATCGAATAGGACACCGACTCTAACTTAAAGCTCGGTACCGCCGAGCGATCTTAATCCATCGCGTCATGTGTGCCTGGTGGAGCCTTAGGTACCAGAAGTGACAAATTGTGACAGATATTTTTTCCGTCACTAGCAGTCTGGCCAACATAGCAACACAATCTCGCGCTCAGCTCGACTCGCCCACCTTGTCATGCTAGGTACACTTATAGAGCAAAACAAGATATATCGGGCTGGACGCGTTTCCCGTACTTCACAATACATTTATTGTATGACGTGTTTTTACCTGAGCATTGTATAAAATGTAATTGTATAAGTTTCCGGCGGTCGGATCCGGGCCACCTTTGCGGTTTAATCGAGCATGCCCCGGTGCGGGGTCATTATTTCATCATTGATACGTTACGAGTTTAATTTGCACTGAATACCGCCATGTTTTTTGTTATTTTGCGAATTAGAGTTTATAGAGCAGAAGACTAGTAGTCCGTTGGCTATCATTGGTGTGAGAATTGACGACTGGTTTGTATGAAAAATAGTCTAATAGGAATCCTCGTTTTCGAGTCTGTGCTCTTAGTTGTTAAATGTGCATAGATTTTTTAGTCTGATTAAGTTTAGGTCATAGGTTTATCTCTTGTGTGTTTTATATCTATTTTAACCTTGTGGGAACTTATGATCATTAGTTTAGTTTAGTTTCATTGGTTGATACTGACAGTCGACTTAGGAAAACAACAAACGGTGGCATGTCTTATAAATATCTACTGCCTGTGTGGCATGAAGAAGCCGAAATTCTGACTTAAGGACTCTACCCTTTGCCTGCAGGCGAACAGGTCCGCATAATGAGCTACAACAAGAGCGGGGAGTGGTGCGAAGCGCACACGCTGAGCGGCGGCGTCGGCTGGGTGCCCAGCAACTACGTGACGCCGGTCAACTCGCTCGAGAAGCACTCGTGGTACCACGGCCCGATATCGCGGAACGCCGCCGAGTATCTGCTCTCCTCGGGCATCAATGGCAGCTTCCTGGTTAGTAACTTTTGACTCTCGGTGTCCAAGGTCCTACTACGTGACGCCGGTCAACTCGCTCGAGAAGCACTCGTGGTACCACGGCCCGATATCGCGGAACGCCGCCGAGTATCTGCTCTCGTCGGGCATCAATGGCAGCTTCCTGGTTAGCAACTTTTGGCTCTCGGTGTCCAAGGTCCTACTACGTGACGCCGGTCAACTCGCTCGAGAAGCACTCGTGGTACCACGGCCCGAAATCGCGGAACGCCGCCGAGTATCTGCTCTCCTCGGGCATCAATGGCAGCTTCCTGGTCAGTAACTTTTGACTCTCGGTGTCCAAGATCCAACTACGTGACGCCGGTCAACTCGCTCGAGAAGCACTCGTGGTACCACGGCCCGATATCGCGGAACGCCGCCGAGTATCTGCTCTCCTCGGGCATCAATGGCAGCTTCCTGGTCAGTAACTTTTGACTCTCGGTGTCCAAGGTCCTACTACGTGACGCCGGTCAACTCGCTCGAGAAGCACTCGTGGTACCACGGCCCGATATCGCGGAACGCCGCCGAGTATCTGCTCTCCTCGGGCATCAATGGCAGCTTCCTGGTTAGTAACTTTTGGCTCTCGGTGTCCAAGGTCAAGGTCCAACTACGTGACGCCGGTCAACTCGCTCGAGAAGCACTCGTGGTACCACGGCCCGATATCGCGGAACGCCGCCGAGTATCTGCTCTCCTCGGGCATCAATGGCAGCTTCCTGGTTAGTAACTTCGACTCTCGGTGTCCAAGATCCAACTACGTGACGCCGGTCAACTCGCTCGAGAAGCACTCGTGGTACCACGGCCCGATATCACGGAACGCCGCCGAGTATCTGCTCTCCTCGGGCATCAATGGCAGTTTCCTGGTCAGTGGCTTTTGGCTCTCGGTGTTAAAGTCCTCCAAGTCTAAAGCTCCAAAAGTTCTGACAGCTGAAGAGGGGCAGCGCGGCGTGGTGGAATGACGGTATCGATTTTAATGTTCGAAAGACGGCGTACAAAGCACCGACCGGGAATATAGCGTTTCATTTATGCCATGACGCCACCGCACCACGCCGGTCAGCTTCCACTGTCAGTGTGTTTGGAGCTTTAGCCTTTATCTCTGCTTTCCCTTAAGGCTTGGCCACATGTCCACGACACGGCGCCGTTGACGTAAAACGACGCGGTGTCGTGTCGGAGCACGGCATGATTTTTGCCATGCAAATCCACGACGCGCGTCGTGAAATCCTACGGCGCTGCACCGGGCAGCGCGCTTATCCTGATTTTTTACAATGCAATTTCGCTCAGTGTTGCCAACTATATCTTACCGTTGCGGGCTACAAGAAGCAAGCTGCGACGATTGTAGCGACTGGCGGCCACTGGCGTCAACCGTGTGCGGCAAGTCCATAAAAAAATATGAAAACTATAGGAAATATGCCAGTGGCGGTGTTTTGTGGCCCTTAAAATTATAACTAATTATACCTAAATCAATTTCAGGTCCGCGAATCCGAATCGAGCCCGGGCCAGCGTAGCATATCGCTGCGGTACGAGGGCCGTGTGTTTCATTACCGCATCAACGAAGACTCCGACGGGAAGGTAAGGGGAAAGAGGAGTGACTGATTGGGGTCTTCCAAAGACTTCGGCCGAATTCTACCGATGCCTTGACATCTTCGCTCTTATAGCATAGACGTATTATTTCTGTCATTAAGCGTGGGGAGACTTTGTGTGTAGCTTGCTGTCCCGTTAACTTAGAGTCCTGAGAGTTATGTCTTTAGTCTTGAGTATGATCTTAAAATACACGCGGGCAGGCCCTTTGTGACAAAGGTGTAGATCGCTGTCTCGCTCTAACTTACGTTTCGCCAACTGTTTAGATCCAATAACCGATTTGCAAACTTTGTGGCCGGGTACTGCACGTATTGTATATATTAAGAAATTTGAAGAAATATGTCAGTGACTTGAATACCTGATAAACCTAAAGAAAATTAAAAGAGCACTATAAGTGTCGATTTTTCCGATAAAATAACAAAAACCCTGATAATGCATTACATCCATATTCGGTACCGACCTCACGACCACTACCGGCCTAAAACACAGTATACGTATCCTTCATTATGTTTTGAAAGTGTTTGTTAAATATTTCAACATTTCAACATAGGTTTAGGTTATCTTAAGATTGTAACTGGAAAAAAAGTGAAAATAAAATTCAGTAAAACACTGTAGTGACAAAAAATATTCGGTGAAATATGCCACACGCATATGGTACTGTCGAGTTCATTAATATATGAGCAAAACTGACGGTTCAAAAATATCTGTACACCCTTATGACATTGACAATAAGGAGCAAAAGTTTACATATTTGGCATTTTTCTGCTCATATATTTATGAACTCGACTGTAATAATCGTCACCAGTTTTTTTTTTAAATACGGTACAGTCTCTAATGTGGTTAATCAACCTATAGATTACAAGTTAGGTGATCTAACAGGACTCTTCTAATTTATTCCAGGTGTACGTGACGTCGGAATCCAAGTTCGGCACTCTCGCCGAGCTAGTCCACCACCACTCCGTGCTAGGCGATGGCCTAATAACCCAGCTGCTATACCCGGCGCCGAAGCGGAACAAGCCGACCGTGTTCCCGCTGGCGCCGCCCGACCAGTGGGAGATCGATCGGACCGACATCGTCATGAAACACAAGCTCGGTGAGCGCTGCTTGTGAAGTAACGCATACGTGTCGTCATGGTAGTTTTGAGTGATATTTTGGCTATAGCCAATTTCTAGAAGTGAGAGAGCACAAGCTAGGTGAGCGCTGCTTGTGTTGTGACGCATACGTGTCGTCATGCTGATTTTGTAAGAGTGTGGTTATAGCAGAATTCCAGCATTGGGAAATCAATAGCTGTAATAGTGTAATGAAGTACAAGCTCGGTGATCGCTGCCTGTAGCCGTGACGCATACGTGTCGTTATTATATCTTTGAGTGATCGTGTGGTTAGCCGAATTCCAGCAGTAAGAGATCGACCGTGTCGACATCGTCATGAAACATAACCTCCTATGTTGTGCTAATGCTCTCTATACATATGAGCTAAAATTAATGTATGTGATCCCTGTATGATGTCTGTGCATTTTGCCTGTTGGTAGATAGTTGGTGGTAAAAAAAATAAAGGCTTAACTTTTTTAATTTTCAGGCGGAGGCCAATACGGAGACGTGTATGAGGCGGGTTGGAAGCGGTTCAATATAACAGTGAGTATCGATCACTACTTAAACCGGTTAGCGCGGTGCCAGCTGCTAGTTCTACCTAGGTAGAACCTTATCACTGGGAGCTGTTGACTTATTTAGATACATACATACATATAATCACGCCTATGTTCCTAAATGGGGTAGGCAGAGCACACGAAACGTGAAATACACATGACCTCGATTATGACTATTTCACACTTCGCAGCCACTTCTAGCATCATTTTAGATTTGAAAACAGATGAAAGAGGTAAAATAAAGAGTCGCGTAAAGAAAAATTTATTATTCATTAATTGGCACTGTCTCATAGTCATAAACTTCTTATAAAACTAAGGTTACGTGCTGAATAATATTTGTTCATGCTGACACTTTACAGACAGCAAACAGACATTTTGCAGATAAGCACGTTCCACACATATGTGAACGTGGCTTTAGACTCCGTATACAGCGACATCTAGTACTTCGTTTGGTCACAGAATAGATAATAGTACAGTTTGGTGCCGCAAATTTCTATAATCAATTTTGAATTTTAAAATTTCAATTTTGGCTGCGAAGCGCGAAATAGTCATAATCATGGTTTTGTCTACGTCACGTTTCATATGCTCTACCTACCCCATTTGGGAACACAGGCGTGATTGTATGTATTTTTTGAAAATAATTTTCTTCTATTAATGCTCTGGTATTATGACAACCAAGCATGTTGACGATGAAGTTAAAGTTGTGCAATATAAATATTAGCTGTTGCCTGCAACTCCGTCTGTATGTTTTTGTTTTGTTGCAATCCCAAGGAATCTATGTATTTTTCCACGATAAAAAATGTCTATGTGTTAATCCATATTATCAGCCCTCTGCATACCAAATTTCATCAAAATTGGGCCATTTGGGCATGAAGAGTTATCAGACCTATACACAGTCACAAACTTTCGCTTACATGGTTCGCTGCCACTTCTAGCATAATTTTACGTTTGAAAACAGATGGAAGAGGTAGTATCATAGTGACAGGTTGCTAACCTGTCGCCTAAAGCATACCTAAACCTATTTCCTTAGTCGCCTCTTATGACATCCACAGAAGAAATGGAGAATTGTTATTCTATCCCGTATCCCGACACCACACACGAAACAACTATTGCACATACTTTCTCATTTATAATATTAGTGTGATCTTCCATGTGTCATTATTGCCTCATTTACATTCATCTGTAGTGAGCAAGGAAGTGGGCAGGACGAGTATGTAAACGGGCCACTGCTTAATGCCACTCGCGCTGCCCAGCGCTCCCTCTAAGAGCGGTTTTTAGGGAATTATTGCCGGCAGCGCGAGAAGCAGCGATAGGGGCTGAATGTAAATGAGGCATATCGAAGTCACGATAGCCAGAAGCGTAAATGATGCCAGTTTTCTAAAGACTCAATACTTATTTACTATCTCTTCCCACAGGTCGCCGTCAAAACGCTAAAGGACGACACGATGGCCCTGAAAGACTTCCTCGAAGAGGCGGCCATCATGAAGGAAATGCGGCACAGGAACCTCGTGAAACTCCTGGGCGTGTGCACTAGGGAGCCTCCCTTCTACATCATCACCGAGTTCATGTCGCGAGGCAATCTCCTGGACTACCTGAGGACGGGGAACAGGGCCAACATAGATGCCGTGGTCCTCATGTACATGGCTACACAGATCGCTTCGGGAATGAGCTATTTGGAGAGCCGGTCGTTCATACACAGGTGGGTGTGGAGGCGGTAGTTTATGTAGATGACATGATAGTGGCTTTTACTTCATGTAAAATACTAAATACGTCACATGGCAAGGCACAGGCCTCCTCTCGGTATGAGAGGGCTTGGGCTATAGTTCATGTCGCGAGGCTATCTCCTGGATTATCTGAGAACAGGGAACAGGGCCAACATAGACGCCGTTGTCCTCATGTACATGGCTACACAGATCGCTTCGGGAATGAGCTATTTGGAGAGCCGGTCGTTCATACACAGATACATAGGGTAGAGGGAGTAGCGAGTAGTTTAAGAGGCAGCCATCGTGATAGAGATGCGGCACAGGAACCTGGTAAAACTCCTGGCCGTCTGCACGAGGGAGACGCCCTTCTACATCATCACCGAGTTCATGTCGCGAGAGAATGTTGACTAACACTGACATGTCTTTTTACGGATATACACGCTTTTAAAATCTAAAACTTTAGAAATTGCAATCTAATTGTGAAATAACAGCGTAATTTCATACTCAAATTGTAAAGTGTATAAATTTAGATGTTAAAAATGTACATTTCAATAAAAAGACGTGTCATGGACAGATCAAGATTGTTTTCATTACTTAAACCTTTCGGGTATAGTGTCTGTGTCACAAATTAAAGTTATTTAATGAATAAGTTCGGCTGGAATTATATTTGGTTTTTTATTCTTAACCAGGTTAAACAAAAAACACGGATATTCTTAACGTCGATAATATCACTCTCGAATCTGTACTGAATAAAAAGTAACCCTGTCATGAGATCACTCGAGATCGGGATTCCATCCCCTAATAAAACCGTCTTTCCGCAGGGATCTAGCGGCCCGCAACTGCCTAGTCGGCGAGAGCCATCTAGTGAAGGTAGCCGACTTCGGCCTCGCTCGCCTCATGCGTGACGATACATACACAGCCCACGCCGGAGCGAAGTTCCCCATCAAATGGACGGCCCCCGAAGGCCTAGCTTACAACACCTTCAGCACCAAGTCGGACGTATGGGCGTTCGGGATACTGCTCTGGGAGATAGCCACTTACGGCATGTCGCCGTACCCCGGCGTCGATCTGGCCGACGTGTATCACATGCTCGAAAAGGTTAGTGACGACTGCTGTAGGATAAGGGTGCTTACATGAAGAAACAGGTTTCTGGCACAGAGAAATCCGTAAAGATCGGTATCGACCCGCAGGAAACCAGTTTCTTTGTGCACCTTAGGGTATGCATAGAGACAGAGAGCGAGAGGGAACGCAGACGGAAACGTTCACACTCCGGGCACAAAACAGACTAGTATAAAAGTCAATCAAGTATGTACAGTCAAGGAAATTGATACCTGCACAGAACTTTTTCATAGTGGTTTCATATTGCTCTGATTAGTAGAAAGTATGGTATGTCACAGTGACATTTCTTGTGTAAAGGTGCAAAGTGGCACAGTAATCAATTTCCTTAACTGTACTTCACTTTTCATGCATACGCTCGGCGGTCGCTCTAATGCGGCGTATGCAGATAATACTGTGGTGGTTGTGCCACTCGTATATAGTTGCTCGATTTAAAACATACATACATAACCGTCACGCCTTATTCCCTGCGGGGTAGGCAGAGACAACAGAGCGCCATTCGCTTCTATTTTGACATACTTCTTTCGCTTCACTAACGTTCATCACTCTCGTCATACACGCTCGACGGTTTCGGGTACTCTAAATTGGGCCTCCTTTTAGCACATCGCCTATCTGGTCGATATACGTTCTTCGAGGGCGCCCTCGACCGACTTGCCCTAACACACTTCCCTTGTAAATTTGCTTACATACCCTATACTCCGTTTTTTTTGGGTTGAGAAATTTAACTGTCAAATCCTTACACATTTTTGAGTAATCCCAAGATATCGGCGTAAATTATGATGATGTTTGATTTAAGAACATTATAACAAAGAATGTTAAGTGTATTTGCATGAATATTTTCCAGTTTTACTAATGAATTCCAGAGATAATTTCAAATTGTGACCGTTAAATTTCTCAACCCAAAAAAAATGGAGTATAGCTTCATCCATTCTCTCCGCATGCCCAAACCAACGCAGCATACCTTTCTCTACCCTTGTTACTATACTTTCTTTCAGACCACACTTCTAATCACGCTATTACGCACCCTATCAGTAAGTTTGATACCACTCATGCTTCGCAAAGAACGTATCTCAACCGCATTCAATCCACTTTCGTGTCTCTTCTGCCACACCCAACTCTCGCTGCCATATATCAGAGTAGGTACTAGCACACCGTTGTGAATAGCCAGACGAGCATTCTTAGAAATGTCCTGACGGCTCACAACGGAGTGAAGTGCTCCATTCATTTCATTTCCCGCTTTTACTCTACTTTCAATATCCTCGATTTAATATCAATGTTAATTTGTATTAAGTACACATTTAATTAACACACAAAAAAATGTATTCTCCTATACCTTTTCTTACATTCGTTTAAGTGACGCCAGAAAATGTTGCAGAATCGTTAATTGACGCGCGTCTCAAGCGGACGGCAATCGCGCTCGTACGGGTCCCAACTTCCGGGTTATCTTGTCTGTGAGACGTATCTAATTGTGCATTGCTCGAGCGCATTTTGTACGGAGTGTAACTTCTGTACCTATAGGACAATCGGCGAGACATGATCCCTGACATGAGCCAAGACAGTTCACGTTAGTGATGGGGCGTGTCGATGGAACTTAACTTTATTAAAGACGAAGGAGTTTTGTTATGTTGTCGTTGAAGTGATTTAATTTTTTTGGCATAAATTAAAAACTAAAAAAACCTAAATTTTCCAAAAATAGAAATGGACCCATTTCATTGCCTTATCGTATAATTTTACCCAGTAAACAAACTTTCGTTTTGTGAATCAGGTCATTTATGTAAGGCCCGTACCGTACCGAAAAG
>BHDV01013944.1:173271-195663 GCA_005406045.1 Adoxophyes honmai
TGAAATAAATCTACCTAAAATAAATAAACGTAATTTTTAAACGCCTACGGTTCGATTTCAATGTAACGGTGACGCCGCTACAAGGATGTATCGTGATTATTATTGTCAGTGTCCCAGGGATCATTACTCGTCGATTGTTCTATAACTGTTGTGTGCTCAGGGAAAGGGAACACATGCACCGTCAGAAAGAACAAATACCTAATGTGATTGAAGTGACGAACAATTATAAACTAATGAGCTTTATTATTTAATGTCAAAATACATGTCAAACACAGTTCACTTTTATGCCTCGGCAGGAGGCGTGAAAGAAGGATACGACAAATGTTTTTTTTTACCTTTAAACCGGGGATAAACGCTAGTACGCTAAGGCCATAGGAGTTTAGATGATTTAAGTGTGCCATCATATAGAGAAATCACTTGACAAGATTGCCTAGTTCTTATACATTTATCATTATCACGCATAAAGATGTAAAGAGAGATTAAACGCTCTCACACGTAAGAAGATCTCCGCTCAAAGAGAGATGACTAACTGTCCGCATAGTTCCCGGCATCTAAATTGACAAGAATGTGAAAGTGGAATCGTGGTGCGCGAACTTATAGACCGCTGGCCCATGTAGTAAAAAATATGGGTCATCTGAACCACCAAGTGACCTATCTAGAACGATATAAGGGCATAAAATAATAAGATTCAGCACTATGCCGTCACTTGTAAGCTGTCCAACTGAGTGCAGTTGAGAATTCAAAAGTACAACCCTCGATTATTTCCTCTTGTCGCATGATTTTTGTATGGGGTTGCGGAATAATGGAATAGAACTGGTATTGAAATAGTATGAAACTGGTGCCGAATAAAATGATGAGCCGCGAAGTCGGATTTTCTTTTTATTTTCCGACTATTCCCAGGGTAAATTTGGTCGTTTGATTTTTTACGGCACCAGTTGACGGCATAGTGCTGAATCTTATTATTTTATGCCCTTATATCGTTCTAGATAGGTCACCTGGTGGTTCAGATGACCCATATTTTTTACTACATGGGCCAGTAGTCTATTACCCTCACTAGTCCATAATGAAAATAGACTTCGGTAATTTTTAATACTGTTATCTCCATCGAAAAATCTGAATATACAAGCACCCGAAATATCAATAGTTAATGTATTAAATTACTTACATTTGTTAATTTGATACTTTCATAGTTTGATGTTTTATAAAAAAACAAAAATAAGTATCGCATTCGATTTATTTTCAATACCGATGCAAATGAAACCACGATTCATCGCTTTAACAATAAAGTTTATAATAACAGCGGCATTTTACTTTATAACAAACCGTCCATGTTGATAATTAGTGCATTGTATGCGCGTAGGAATATCTCTTTATTATACATGAAACAAAGTAGGTAACAAGTACAGTGGAACGTCGATTATCCGAACTAATTGGGGGACATGGGTGTTCGGAAAACCGGTTTATTCGGATAATCGAACTGTATACGTTTATATACCACTAGCTTTCCGCCCGCGACTTCGTTCGCGTAAATTTCGGATTTTGGGGTCGTAGGTTTCTGAGCCTATTCATAACAAACAAACAAAGTTTTCCTCTTCATAATATTAGTGTAGATGTAGGTATCTAAACCCAAATATTTTACGGAATCCTCTTTTTCTCAAAATAAAAATTAGCCTATGTTACTCGTGGATAATGTGGCTTTCGAATGGTGCAAGAATTTTTGAAAACGGTTCAGTAGTTTCTGAGCCTATCCATTACAACCAAACAAACAAACATACAAACAAACAAAGTTTTCCTCTTTATAATAGTGTAGAAAAAAAAAACATATTTAATATAAATCTCGTTTATAACTAAGTAAAGTAGGAATAATTATATGTGGACGTTATAAGTGGACGCGGGTGGTAGCGGGGGAGACGGTTGCGTGCGAGCGAGTGAGAGAGCCGCGTCTGAGCGAGCGAGAACTAGCAGTAGTAGCAGTTCGGTTAAGCGGTCGTTCGGATGATCGACGTTTGGATAATCGACGTTCCACTGTAATAGGATTAAGAGGATAGGAGTCGCGCCACTTCTCCATACAAACGTAGTCCCCTGTTTTCTCCGTGAATAATGACATTAGAGCAAAAATTTTTTTTTCATTTTTGTATCTGTTGTGGCTATGCCCCTACGATTTGCTTTTATCGATTTTCTAATTTTTTTTTTAATTTTTAATTTTATTTAGAATATCGATAAAAGCAAATCGTAGGGGCATAGCCACAACAGATACAAATATTATGTAAAAAAAAAATTTGCTCTAATGTCATTATTCACGGAGAAAACAGGGGACTACATTTGTATGGAGAAGTGGTGCGACTCCTATTCTCTTAAGACAGACGCACGAATGAGTCCGTTGGTGAGATTATGGAAAAATATGGGACACGTATTTTTTGGTCCACCATACTTCCGCAGTTGAGGTTTGTCCCAAAATGTGCGATGTAAAACTTTACGAAAAAAGGACTTCGACCCGATAGAAGATGGCGTGGCTTCCTTCAAGATAAAAATAAACATGCATTCATTTGTTTTTAATTTGAAATAAGAAGGAGAAAATCAACAAATACTGTCCCTTATTTGTATTTTCTGGGATAATCGGCTGTTGTGAACACAATGGATCTAGCCACGCCAAAACCCTCGAAAAATACAATAAAATTGAAAACATACCCCGTTTCGAACTCGGTCAAAAATCGAACAAACGGAAGTGTTTGTTGTTAGTCTATTAATCGTGAACTTGAAACCATTAGACGCTAATCTCATAACAAACGCTATGGCTGCTGTTTATAAACACGTGCCGTGCCGCCCCGATAAGCGCCCGCTTATGTAACGCGAGCTGTAACAATCAAAAACCAACATAACAAACTGTAACCTTATCAACTTGAAAAGAACAACCCCCGGCGTTTGAAATACGAATGGGCTGGCCGCGAGATCGACTATACCTTTCGCTGTCTAATTAAAAGTGTCAGAGAGTGATGAGTGAGTCGCACGCGGGGTAGACTAGATGTCATGCCCACGTTGTCTCGCTAAGCAGGCACGTGGAAGGTAAATTGTGGACGATATGCTCTGTGTCAGAAATCAAAATAAAAAGTTGTCAGTGCCTTTTTTTTTTTAATTGGAAAAGTTGGTTTTTCATACTCAGAATCATGGACGCTTTCGATAAAAAATGGAAAAAATGTCTACAATTTTTCGTTTGAGGTTCGATTCTAAGTAGAAGAAACATTTTTTTTTTCAAAATTGTTAAAAAATTAGAAACTGTGCAATTTTTTATAAAATATTCAAAATACCTACAGCGGTTTTTTTTAAATGCCATCGAGGCCGAATAGAATTAGCTTTTAGAAATTGTGCAGATTTTTAAAATACCATTTAATTATCTAGTAATTTAAGTTGTGATGAGGTGGGGTGTGAAATAGAAATACAATTTCCCCAATCTATGTCGTATTTAATAATTAAAAAATAAGCGAAATATAACATTGCATTATCAAAATAGCCAACGTTTGAGAGACGAGTTCGTTACGATGGCCGCTTGTCCATATATTTAGTTCTTGGGTTAGACCAGGGGTCACCAAATGGCGGACCGCGGTCCGCATACGGACCGCCGAACCATTGTATGCGGACCGAGAAAATATTATCGTCATTCATCTTCAGGATTTAAAGTCAATATTTTGCACCAATTCCACTCCAAACATCAGACAAAAAAAATATAACTAAATTCTTCTTCATAAAAAAATGACATTTTACTCATTGGTATTTATTATACCTTTGTAGTTACCATAATTAGCTACCTTTGTTCATTTTTTTTTAATGTGCGGACCGCGAATGTCATTTCATTTCTTAAAATGGACCCCGAGGGAAACTAATTGGTGACCCCTGGGTTAGACTATAATAAAATGATAAAAAATTTCGCGGATTTTTTACTTACACCGTTTTTAATTGAAAAAAGAAAAGGTGTAGGTACATACCCTTTAATTTTTTAATTGAAAATGGTTTATCCGTCATAAAATTACGAGCACGATCGGGGGCAATAGATTTTAAAAAATAAATCACTAAATCGAAAAAAAAAAAAAATTTGACGAATTCTGTACACTAAATATATTCAACTTTGCAAAGTCAAATTCATTTAAGCATGCCTTTGCTTGCAATGCGAAAAGTCTAATTTGCTGTCACTATAGGAAATTTTGACAATCTGTCATGCGAATGTCAAGCTATCATGACAATGTCATAATGACATGCGGTCTCGTTGGCTTGCTAGCCGAGCCGAATGGATAGTCGTTTGTTTGTATGGACAAGCGGCCATGTCACACCGATATATTACAGTTACAATTTTAATCTTACGGTACTAATTGTACGATGACAATGAGAATATGTTTGGCAAATACAAAATTACAGCGTTAGGCACGGAAACATTTAGTTATAATTCAATCCAGTATTCGAACAAAATGGCTGACAATTCCATGACTTGTTATAAATCATTAATTTCTTGCCACGCTCAAAAAATACCAAGGAACATTTTGACCCGTCAACGTAATTAGGCGAAATAAGGATCGCTGCAAAATTACAGCGTCTGCTTTTACAATCATCCTAAGATACATCTCGTAATAATACATGCTCCACAAATCAATCATTCAACAATTAAGTCAGTTTAACACGCCCCTGTCCAAAGTTCATTAATAACGCTTAATTGAATCACAAATACGAACAGCGAACGTGTTAATAAAAAAAATCTAAAACGAGAAAAGTGACTTACATATTATAATTCGGTACGAATCGCTCTGGCTTTTCTTACAATAGTTTCTCTTAAAAAAACTAGCTCAAAATTTCGGACGGGGAATCTCGAATTACGATAATTATCTTTCTACATACTAGAAATAAAATTAATTCTTCCTTGACGGTTCTGAAAGCGCCATTTTTTGACACTGTAAATAGAGCTTAGTATATCACTGGCCTTTTAACTAACACCTGCAATCTTAGGAGCATTGCAGATAGGCGAGGTTTACCGCGCTACATCGGCTAGGTCAGGGGTAACCAACAAGTCGATCACGATCGACCGAGTCGATCACGATCGACCGAGTCGATCGCGACTTAGTCCAGTCGATCGTGCCAAAGCAAAAAATATCAATACGTAGACCAGACGGCGCAATGTAATCACCAACTGCTTTCGATAAGTATGTAAACAAGAGATTTTGGGTCCAATAAAGTTGGCCACCCCTGGGCTAGACGGTAACCTTCGCCGGTATGATTCGGGTAATCTTTACCGCGGTGTAGTTTGCCTAATAACATCCTTTTATGTGCTAACCGGTCATAAGATAAAAGAACCATGTAATAAGGTGAGAAACTAACCAACCCTGTTTAATAAAGTTACTTTTTATAGCTGTAACGATGTTGACAATTTCATGGAAAGCGTGAAATGATAAAATTGTCTTGTTTATAATAACGAAGTTGTATATTTGTCTAACATTATTTTATTTATTTCCATGTATAATACAGTAGCAATCGATCAACCGATTGGGTTTTTAAGCTGCCAGGCTGAGTATATTTTTGTCATGCGCATAACGTTACTTAAATGGCTGTTTTTATTTCACTCCTCTACTGAAATACATTATTATTTAAAGCCTCTGTTAATTTCAAACTGTAAATCAAAATTTATTTAAAACAATGTTTTGTATCAGACACAAACTTGATTGGAAGTTTTTAGGTCACTATTTGTAAACCTCGTAAATAAAAAGGCACAAACAAAATATTCACGGGTTTGACTTGCACGGCTCCTGTTCGCAGCGACGTCATTTAACTACTAATTAAATTATATATATTTCGATCAAAAAGTACTAACCTATCTTTTGCAGGCTTTACAAGTTTCGCCCGTTTCGATGTAACTAATTAAATCTAATTCACTTTAAACCACTTCCCAGTCGGATCAGTTTAAAATCTCTTATGGATATGTGCATTGTGTTTTAATACGAAAAAGCGCGAATGTTGTTGATATAAAACGTTTATATTCATCCAATGCCAACTATAATATTCGCGCATTGAGTCAAGCTGATGCCCGCAGCTGACAGCTCATCAGTGCGCGTATTGGATAATAAAATGTTTGGATAACAATCGGCATACTTTTTCATCGAAATATAAACTTGTCGCCGCCTGCCCCGCGGTTTGAACGTCACTCGTCTATGAACTACAAGTACATCTAACAGTGCGCCGCGTCTGTGCATAGATGCTTTTTGCAGAGTGTGCACTGCGGACGGCTGACGGCTATGCGGGAGAATATCTCTGATGCTGATAGCTCCTTGCTCAGTTTACTGCACATAGTGTATGAGACTGTCTTCTTGGAGAAATCCTTGGCGGGCACGCAGGTCCGGGCCCGGACTGGACCGATCTCCTGCCCCGTTTCAACTAGAAACAATGTTTAGCTGTCAATCCTTGAGAACTTGGGTAGCTGGACTAGTTGCCCTACTAAATCTTAGAGCTGAGATTTTCTATCGAACAAGCTGCTGATTGCAAGCTTAGTTGATGGTCAAATCATTTTGTCTAAAGATCTTTCAATCTGATCCATTGCCTCGTGGAGCTCAGTCTAATATTTTTCAAGTAGGTTAAAATTACTAGAGCTTTCGTTTCCCTGTATGAATCGTCATAAAATATAAACGAATACGAAATGATAAGCATCTCAGTCTGATCTGATACCATTGAATTGGCAGGGCAATCTCAGTTATCGTAATTGTAATACTGTCCAATATCACGCCGTTATTACTTATTGAATACTTTAAGGAGCTACAAATTTACACGCTGCATCATAATGCATCTGTAAAAGTCTTATTACAAGGTAGTAAAGCCCCAACTCACCCAGCTTCGCCGACTCGGATGTTATGACGATACACAAGAACGCCATTCCGGGTATGTAACAATCGATGTTTGGTACCTGAGAACAAGCGTGTTTGTATAACCAAATTATATCTGGACGCCGGATTATTATTATATACCAATTTATACTGCTACGCGTGTTGCGATGCTGCAACAATGTTTGTTTGGAGGTTTGGATTGTTTACATTTGTTTATAAGCGTCGCTGGTTGTTCCTACGTATGGAGAATTCTGTAAGACGTTTCCGCACGGACCGCTGCAGAGCTCTTTCAAAGTAAATGCTTCAGTGAATTTCGTACCAAGTTTTTAAGTAGCTGGCTTGCCTAAATCGGAAAAACTTGTTGGATTTGTCAAAGTTGCGTGACGGTGTGAATATACTTAATCTTTATGCCATTATACTTTTTTTTTGTATCAAATTGCAAACAATACTGATGTTTGGCTGTGCCCTGTCTGTCAGTAATGGTACTCGTTAAAGGGTTATAAAATTGTATATTGCTATCGGAGATAATCCTCACTAAAATAGCAACGTGTAAAGTTTGTAAATATGTGCTTGTTTGTAAGTAACATCAATAAACAACAAACATGAAATACTTTATAGTTTAAACGTAATTTTAATGATAGTTCACGTATTACATCAAAGACTGTGCGAAAATGTTAGCATGCTTTTTATTTTGTGTATTTGTCACGCTTGAATTACAAAAGGCGGCAAAATTATTTGTCCACCGTACTTTATTAAAGTAATGTGAAAGTTAGAGGTTTAAAAAGAGGGACTTTTACTAATTTATTTATTTATTTTGAGTTGTTTAACATCCTTCTGTAATTGGTGGCTGATTAACAGAAGAAATATAAGTCAGAACGCTACCGAAGGCATCACACTTTTGACTATTATGGTTTAATCGACGAACGATGTTTACCTCCGTAAAACTCGCTTTAGCAAATTGGCTATGTTGTAAGAGTACTCTTTTGTAAAAGCGTTTTTCAAGAAAATACAATCGGAATCAGAATAAAAAGTAACTCACTGGCTCACGCTATCCGTTATTACAAGACTGACTGTTAATTTCCGAAGCATCAAAACTTTATTTTAACCGACTTCAAAAAAAGGAGGAGGTTTTCAATTCGACCTAATTTTTTTATTGTGATTGATAATTTTGTCAAGTATTACTCACTGTTATGTTAGCGAAGTCGGGATGATCCGGATCCCAGCAGCCGGGGTGGTCGAAGGATAGGCAGTTGTAACACTGTATACCTTTCGTGCTTGGGGAGACGAATTTCTTCGTTTTGACCTTCTTGTGTTTGCCTGTAACAATTTACAGGTCTGTAGTACACGCTTGACGCGTCTATAAGACACAGTATTGGTGTATCTCTTTGCGAGGTTCCTCTGTCTGCAGCTATATAATTAAATGGTATGGATACCATTCCTTCCGCCTTTCCGTAAACCTTCCACCATAGACTCCGCAAAGTATCGCCTGAATAATATTCAAGGATTACGTGTGAAGATAGAACCAATAGGCATAACACCCCGTCGTTTTTGCGTCGGGGGTTAAAAAGTGGAGGTGCAACAGAGTTTCAAAAATCCTGTGTTCCTTTTTTTCAGAAGTTAAGTTTTTATGTTTTTCTTTCTCAGTACCAACAGCACTAACGATCACAAAAGTGACCCATTTTCATATCAATTTTGCTCTTGCATACGCGATCTGCGATTTAGATAGGGTATATGAATAAAGTAGTCGAGTAACAGAAATTTTCATAGCCGACACTATTTTAACTTTTACTTTGATCTCGATTGAGGCTCGGTGAATAGAATTATGTACACAGTCTGGCTTCCTGGTAGAGATTTAAACAACTTGGACGTTTTGAAAACTTAAAAGCACATAGGAATAAAAAAAAACTCGCCATATTGCGGAAAGTAATAAGACTATTCTTCCACTGGTAAATTAACCATATAATGTTATGTTATTCGAATGCTGTCAGTGTAGCGCTGTTTTTTTTTTATGTATATAACTGCCATAGAGAAGTAATTGACAACAGTTTTAAATTTTGCAACGTTGCGTTTTTTTAATGGTCTATTTACTTAAATATAATGAATATTGTTTCTAGCCCTGGTATAACATGTAATCGCAAAAGTATAACAACAAAACAATAAAATTTTGAAATGAACACTAGTATTGAATATACTAGTAGTATTGTAAAATAATATAATCGGTAATTATCTATCAAGAAAAACTTCTAACTTTTGTAGTAAATTAAACGTTGAATATTTATGAAAACTCGTGAAACTTATAAAATGTCAATCGTTGTAATGGAATTATTAATATTTATTAAGCACAGAAAATTACAGAAAACGTTTCCAACTTTAGTTTAGAAAAATGTAAAAAAAAACTTTGACTTAAGTTTGTGATTTTCTGAATTTAATTAACTTAAAAAATATATAAAATTAATAACCACATTTAAAGGAAAAACTTACCCAAAACTGTGACGGCGATAAGCAGAACATACACCAGTGATTTGCTCACAAACATTGTCTCGCTTATCTCGCTCGATTCGCTCGCCGCTCGCTCGCGCTCTCACAGGCTACTGGCTACGTATTGCGCCCGCGCACTCGTATATACGGCAATTGTGTGCGTTGTTATCATTACTCACGCGAGCTATAGGGTGGTCGGAAACGAGGCTTTTGTTCTGAATGTCTACAATAGTTTTAATAAGAAAATGATTGTGTTTTATTTAATTTTAATGCACAGAGAAAAAAAATCTTTACTCAGGCCAATTAAGTCAGCGTAATATATTTTTAGATAAAGGTTCACGTTCTTGGACGAATACATTTTGTTGTTTTTTCTTTTCTATACGAGGGCTGCACTGAAAGTTTCGGGAAACTAATATTTAAATAACATTTTTTATCACGTATTATACCTTTTTACAATCGTCAAAGTTTCTATATCTTAAAACACTGGCCACATAGAAAAAAAAAACAATGGTTCGGTTTCAATTGTTTTTTGAACTTGATGAGTCGCTGCTCAACATGGTATTGTCACGTGAAAATTTAAGAGCTATGATTTACTACGACTTTAAAAGTGGATTAACACAAAAATAATGTGGAGACCGGATGATTGCTGCTTTTAATAATGAAGCCCCTTCGATGACCACAATATACAGGTGGTTTTCGGAATTTCAACGTGGCCGTGTTTCCCTCATGGACAATGTGCGTGAAGGTCGACCAAAATCGGCAGTCACCCAAGAAAACATCAATGTTGTGCGTCAACTGATTACGGAAGACCGACATGTGACATATCGGGAAATTCAGGAGTCTCTGGGCATTGGAATGAGTCAAATACAAATTATTCTACAGCAAGAGTTAGGCGTGCAAAAATTGTTTTCCCGGTGGATACCTCATCAGTTGTTCGACGGACGGAAAACGACTTGTGTCGATTAGTGCCACGAAACTTTAAATAAAATCAACAGAGGAAGCTCAAATGCAGTTTTTAGTATTGTATTGGGTAATGAGTCATGGATATACGCCTATGAGGCTGAAACTAAAAACCAATTTCGAGTATGGGTCTATGAAGGCGAGATTAAGCCGACAAAAGTGGTTCGCTCTCGCAGCACGGCCAAAAAGATGGTGGCTAGTTTTGTCTCCAAATCGGGTCACGTGGCTACAATTCCTCTTGATGACCGTAGAACAGTCAATGCTGATTGGTATGCAACCATTTGTTTGCCGAGTGTGTTTGGTGAACTGAGAAAAAAAAACCTCAATCGTCGCATCATCCTTCACCATGACAATGTCAGCTCCCATACGGCTCGGTTAACAAAGGACTATCTAGACGGTGAAAAATTCGAATTACTGAACCATCCTCCATACAGCCCTGACTTAAGCCCCAATGACTCTTTCACATTCCCCAGAATCAAAGATAAGTTACGTGGTAAGCAGTTTCAGGCGCCAGAAGATGCCGTGGAGGCGTACAAAACGGCCATTTTGTCGACCCCACCTTCAGCGTTCAATGAGTGCTTCAAAAACTGGTTTGAACGTATGTAAAAGTACATTTAATATAAGGGAGAATACTTTCAAAAGCAATGAAATTACTTTTGATCATTTTAACTGGATATTTTTTTCTATTCCCGAAACTTTCAGTTTGACCCTCGTAAATTAAGAGACAACAGTGACACAGTTGTTTAAAATTGGTGTACTTAGTTGATGTTCTGGAGATGCGGCTAAAACAAATGCGTAACAATGTCTATCTAACGGTGGAATTTATTTTAGAATATCACAATTTTGCTGGATGAATAAGGACACATTATAAAATATTTGATAGACCTACTTCTTGTTATAAAAGGACTATGAATCGCTGACTATCACATTTTCTAATCCGTTACTCGTTTTGTTATTCCAGCACTCTGCCGTTGGATATTGGTGATCGCTTCACACTTCCCACTAGTGTTTATTGCATTGAAATAAAATTAAATCTCATCAACACAAAACATCAACTGAAATACCTAAGGAAAGACATTAGCTCAAGCTCGTGTGCGAATGCCTCAATAGTGGTTTAGCGAAAAACAATCGCTACTCGGCTTAGATTAGCACCCCGCATTACGCGACTGCGCAATCAGTCACCTATTTTCGACTCCAGTTAAAAAGTTAATCTTGTACATTTGTAAAGCTTCCTCCTCCCGCTCGAAATGCAAAAATGATTATCGACTGGTAACGGCTAGTTCTTCTGTTCAATCTCTCGACGGTTTGGCTTACTAGACGTAAAAATATATAGATAATGTTCTCGCATTTCAGACTCTAATAAGCCGGTAAATTGAATAACGAGGAAAGGCCGTAAGAGAAAACTAGAATTTATGTACCGAAAATAACATGTGATTTTTTTTAGCAAGGAAATATTTTAATATACTTAGGTAATTATACATGGTGCTCGTGAACATTGCGAGAGATTTCAACCACGAATTCCAGAGGCTTTTTAGACACGATTTTTTTTTATAATTTTCATACATAATAATTGCTAATGTCGTATAAACGAGCCTTAATAATAGTAAAAAAAATCGTGTTTCGACCTAAGTTCATATAACATTTATTACTTCTTATAGCCTCTAGAATTCGTGGTTGAAATGTCTCGCAATGCTCACGAGCACCATGTAATTACAACTTGACGAAAATACTTACGCTTAACTTAAACTTACGAAAAAGTTGACTGCAATGATGGTATCATTTCTTCACTATTATTTGTACGAGATAATAAGTAGTATTAGAGGGTTGTTATATTTTTCTTAATATGGGGTAGGCAGAGCACACGAAACGCTACGTAGCCACATTTAGCATAATATTAGGTTTACATGCAGTTAAAAGAGATTAGTGACAGGTTGCCAACCTGTCGCCTAAAACATTTCGAAAACTTTCTTCTTTTTGGCCTCCTACGACATCCACGGAAGAAATGGAGAAATATCATTCTCAACCCGGCACCACACTTGGACATTTTTTTGCTCTATTATATTTCCGTTTGCGAGCAAGTCAGCAAATAGCACGAATACGGTTGTTCGATTAACGTACGTCTAATGTCTATGAGTTAGTCATTGCCTAGGCATATTATCTAATCTCGTCTCTTGTATGCAAATATTGTGTCAAATTGAAACTAAAATAAACTTAGTGATGGTACCCACGGTATTTTTGCCATTTGAATCGGTCACCTTTAAAACAATGCCACAGGACATCCTAATCATAATAAGATGAGACATTGCCATTGAAAGTATGTACTAGAAAGACCACATAGAATGAATCACGCAGCGTCACGGCACAGATTAGTTACCTACTATGTACCGCCAAGCCTATAACTAACTGTAGTTTCTCCGAAAGACTTCAATGGACGGCACTGTGTGAACGAAATATCATTGTCACATTACAAATCTGAGACCTTGATTGTACAACACTATCTAAACCTCTAGCTGCTACATTTGTACGAAAAATCTATGTGTGCCTTTTCTTTCACGCTTTCACTATCAGTACATAGTGCAAAGCAAAGTAGCTTTCCACTCTCTATATATGTCTCTATATGCTTATATCTTTGAAACTACGCTACTGATTTTGATGCATTTCTTTTTAAATGCGTGATATATGTAGTAAAGAAACACTGTCAATTTTAAAGGTTTCTGTTGTGAAGTCGTTAAGAGGATAGGAGTCGCGCCACTTCTCCATACAAACGTAGTCCCCTGTCTTCTCCGTGAATAATGACATTAGAGCAAATTTTTTTTTTTTCATTATATTTGTATTTGTATCTGTTGTGGCTATGCCTCTACGATTTGCTTTTATCGATTTTCATTTTTTTTATTTTTTTTTTATTTAGAATATCGATAATCTCGGATATCGGCTCTTAATCTGTAGTATAGAATATAGCCCCGTGTGGTGCCGGATTAGAATAGCACTTCCCCCTTTCTTCCCGTGGGTGTCGTAAGAGTCGACTCTGGGAAAGGGTTAGTGTATTGTGGGCGATGGGCTAGCAACCTGTCACTGCGATATCACGTTAAAACATCTGGTTACCCTGAAAATGCTAAACGTGGCACTGGATTTTTAAATTCATCTGCTCTGCCTACCCCTCTTGGGAATAAAGGCGTGAGAATATGTATGTATGTATGTATAGACTATAGAGTAGTAAAGAATATTTGCATCATCATGTATATAGCTCACGCATCGTATTTTGTTGTGTTAACAGATTGCGACGCGTGCGTAGTGATCCCGGTAATGCAAACAAACATACGTGTCTATTGTTATTGTGTATTGTTGGCCACTATAGATATTTTGTTGCGAATACGCGCCCACTATCGACATTGTACGAATGAGATGTATGAAAGTAGTGGCCCGTGGGAACTCGTTGGACTTTTGTTAGTTTTTCATTAATCATCTTTATAAAGTTGGGTGCTTTCTTTGTTGGGGAATTCCGAAATTAAATAAAACTTGGTTGAATGCCGTGTGGTTTGGAATAACCCCTTTTCATTAGTGGATGTCGTTAGAGACGACTAGGGATATTTAGGTATATTTTAGCCGACAGGCTAGTAACATGTCACTGGACACACAGTATTTTCGTAGGATGTTCACATGGACGAACCAGGGAGGTGTCGGAGGGATGTTGGTTCAAATGCCTGACTCATCTCACTTCTTGACTTTATAAAAAAATTTGGTGCGAGATGTGATTGAGTATGTAAACATGACTAGGAATCCCGCGCATAACATTTTTTATTTATTTAAAAAACTACATGAAACTGTAACGGTAAATTTGCTGTTCAAAATTATTAAAAAAATTATTAACTTCTGTAGGGTCAGAGTCAGCACGGCAACACACTCTAGTTTACCTGTCATTTTCTGACGTCCCTAATTAGACAGTGACAGTTATAGTCTATGTCGCGCGTATTCCTCGCCTACTCCCGCCGTGCTAAGCCGGCTGTACCATGCTGATCACAAAAAACCTTGACTTCTTAAAATTTAATAATCGCCAAACCATCGAGGCGATCGTTGTGCTCTTATTGCCCGGCCCAAGATCGCCTTTTTCTCGGTTATTGGCTCTGTACAGTTTCTCTGACAGTGACGGTGACGTTAGTAAGTGACAAACCACTAATTTTTTGCGGGCCTGGGTGGCCGACATTGTTTCTCTAGTGGGTCTCTCCTCTAAGCCGTCTAATGTTGATTACGATGACCTACCCCCATTCCCCAGGGTTACCGCATGGAGCGCCCGCCCATCTGCCCGCTGGCTTTCTACGAGCTGATGCGAGGCTGCTAAACCCTACCCTAATCAGAATCCCTCACCAGTCAATGATGTTTACGATTACGATGTCCTTCCCCATTCCCCAGGGTTACCGCATGGAGTGCCCGCCCGGCTGCCCGCCGGCGGTCTACGAGCTGATGCGAGGCTGCTGGCAGTGGAACGCTGCCGACAGGCCGACCTTCCGCGAGATACACCACGCGCTGGAGCATATGTTCCAGGATAACAGCATCACGGAAGGTTAGTTGTGAACAGCCATATGGTGGAGACTGCCCCAATTTGGGTCGCGGGCCATATCGAGATAGGTCACAGGACCTGCGGGACTTTTTGAAAAAAAAAAACACCGCAATCACTGGTTGACAACTTTTTTGAGAAACACCAGTTATTATTTTTTTTTTTTTAATGGCGTCTGTCCATTAGTGGTTGGACAGATTTGCCAGCGTCTAGGTTGAGAGCTACAAGTGATCGGTGACCAAAAGATGTTTGCTCTGCTTTGGGTGCAGCGATGAACGTTGTTTTAGAAGTCAGTTGGTCACTACCTACAACAAAAACAAATAATTCTGCCTCATCGCCAATTATCACACAATCACACATCAGGATCATTGTAACACCAATTTTATTACAGTGGCAAAATTGTATCGCAGTGTGACAGATAGAGCGCCAGCGATGATAGGGAGTCGCGTAGGAAAATGTATGTTTCTCATTTTTGAAATGTGGGTCCCCCGCCAAAAAGGTTAATAACCGCTGGTCTAGTCTAAAGAAGTCGATCAAGAAACACGTCGATTTCGTTCGCGTATTAACTCAAAGAATTGTATGGAAACTGTGTCGACCGCGGCATACAATTCTTCGCGTTAATACGCAAACGAAATCGACGCGTTTTTTGACCAATATCATTACATTAGACGCTCTGTTTCTCGATGGAATTTAGACCAACAGATTGCATGTTTTACACAGTTATTGATCACGAGCTGTTACCCGCGACTTCGTCTGCGCAGAATAAGTATTTTGGATTGCGTGGCGTAGAATAATTATGGCATTAAAATTATCACACAAATAATTTTTGAATCGCATTTGACAAATATAACAGCTTTTTTAACAAATCGCTTGCACCTTGAAAATTCGCAAAACAAACAACCGTCAACGACGTCTGCCCGCGTTCGGGTCGCGCACTCAGCGACGCGTGACGTATCTGTCCCGCGCATGCGCGCCGCGCACCATGCTTGCCCGCGCATGCGCGCCACTTCAACGGTTTTGACAGCGGACGCCAAAACTCGCAAATGGTAGATTTTACCCGACTTACTTGAGAATTATCGTCGTATATTGGATAATTCACAGAATATCATTACAATTTGTAGCCTATGTGTTATTCTGATGTATAAGCTACATTATTGTAAAGTGTCATTAAAATCCATTCAGTAGTTTTTGCGTGAAGGAGTAACAAACATCCATCCATCCATACATCCATCCATCCATCCATCCATACATCCATCCATCCATACTCACAAACTTTCACGTTTATAATATTATTGATCATTGTGATGTTTAAACATCGCTGTCATACTCGATTGCTAAGTTAAGTTGTATGTATTGAAAGACTTTAAGTAGGACGATCGTCATGTAATCTGACATCAGGATATAAAATAGTATACCTACTCGTACGCACCCTGTAATTTTACTTTGTACCTATTATCAATTTAGGTCTATGGTACTGTTAATATCCTCGACATCTAATTTGGTAAGGTCTAAGTAGTGGGAGTTAGTTTGCACATCGCTTTTCCACTACTAAAAATCTTGCTCAGTTGATACCGGCGACTGTTCGAAGCAAGTAGAAAACAGTTCCCAAATGAGTCAGTTTACGAAACATTTTTCGCTGAAACATAGTAAACCGAGGTCTATATGCAAATTTAATCGGCTGATGGTGGTGATGATTTGCAGAGGTGGAGAAGCAGCTTCAAGAGGGTGTGGCCTCCGCGGCGGGTACTCCTCAGATGTCCCTCAAGAAGACCGGGGGCGAGGCGGCGCGAGTCCAGATGCGTCGGCCGACCAACCGGCGCGGGAAACAGGCGCCCACGCCGCCCAAGCGAACCAGGTGAGACCGAGCGAGACGGGTTGAGGTGAAGTGAGACTGTGCTAATTGAACGGCGCGTGATGTAAGACGGAGACAGGGAGACGGGGTAAGACAGCAAGGCTTGGAGAGGCGACTAACTAGTAAGAACCAGGTGAGACCTGGCGAGACCTGGTTGAGGTAAGGTGAGACCGTGCTGATTAAACGGCGCAAAAGGTAAAGTAGACTGTAACAGGGAGTATGGGCAAGACAGCGACGCTTGAAGAGGCGAGTAACCAGTATGAACCAAGTGAGACCTGGCGAGACAGAGCGAGATTGGTTGATGTAAGGTGAGACCGTGCTGATAAAACGGCGCGTGAGGTAAGACGCATACAGTGAGAACCAGGTGAGATCGAGCGAGACAATGGGAGCTACTAGTAAGACCGAGAAAGGTGATGATTCGTGGATGAGGTGACGTGCGGAAGGGCTACACACGTCCAGAACTACTATGAGAGGCAAGTATCTACGCTTCCCAAGCGTATCGTGTGAGATCGAGCGAAGCGCGGTGAGATTACAAATCTTAGATAGTGATGCTGATGAGATTGTAAACGTCACGACAAATAAAAATCTCTGATCCTTTATAAGAATGTCTTTACATTGCTGAACCTTATATCTTATTGCGTTAATTGACGATTATGCACCATGAGCTTGAGAAGGGGTTGAAAGATGTAACGCGATTAGATACGAAATGGATTTAGTACAGCGACGTTGATTGAATTTTAGCTGGGTTATACGCTTTGCCATGATTTAGATACTTCTTGTCCATCACTTCGTCAGTAAACCATGTCTGTCTATCTCTCTGCCCGCAGTCTACTGTCATCGTGCAGCTCGTTCCGAGAGTCGCAGTACGCGGCCGAGGATCACCACGAGGACGGACTGGCGTCGCTCAACGGTATGCACCTTAAATGTATTCGCTTAGAGCACACAATGCCACGGCATCGGATGTGAGATGACGTACAGAAAGGTAACTAAAGTCGGTTACACCTTGTGGAGGGCTGGGCAATTCTATTTTTAAATATTTTCAGTGATTCCCTGGATTGTCTTCCTTTATTGTTATTACTGTACACTTTTTTTACATTTCACTCATCTCATCTCACATCCATTGCTAGCTTCACAACTAAAGAAAGTCGTAATTTTCGACGTCGTTCTAGCAAAACGCGATCGTGCGATCACAGTTGGCTCGCGCGAACCTAACTGCGATCAAACAGTGTGGATACGAAAAATCGTTTCATGTTGACGTCTCAACTGCTAAGACTAAGCGCGTACGTTTTGTGGGGACGTTATTAGGTATAGATAAAAAATATACATTAACGAGTACTTCTGTAGCATATGATATGTAATCATTTTAACACTAAATAAATAGTCATTTCATTGAGGTGAGTAGATGATACAAATAAATAGAAAATGTTTAAACATTCATTAGTTGGGAAATGTTTAGAGTTTATACGTTACGTATTCGATACAATATTTGTAACAGGATTATGATTTATCAATCAATTTTCTACGTACTGTGTACAACGCCTCAAAAGTATAGTATTTGTGACTTAAACTGGAACGATTTCGTGATGATATACACTAGCCTTACGGATCGGCGGTGTGTGGTGGGACTCGATCAAGCAATAGTCGCGAGTAGGTTCGCTCGATTATCACCAAGACGCGTCTGAATAGAACGACGTGTCGATTATTTTTCATCGACGGCTTATTCGATGTGCGTATCGCTGTGTAAAAGCACCACGTGCATCGTCGAAATGTGTTCGCTGCCGGCAAACAATGCCTTTACGTAACTCGCTCTGATCGGAAATTGATAATTTCAATTTTTCGTGTGTGATGTTGTGTAATCGCCCTTCAGCGTGTTCTCACTACAGATGTGCTAGTTGCCGAAAGATATGAATGCATCTCAAAATTTTCAAAAAGTTTCGAAAGTAAGAGAATTTAAAAAAAATCTACGTGAAAAACTCCGTAGTTTTGGAAAGTTTTGAAACGTGAAATCAACGTGACCCGGTATTTATACATAAGTGTAAAAAAAATGAAAAGAGACAAAACAGACAGATTGCCTATTTCGATCGCTTTTCGTCATTTAATCCAATTTCTAGATACTCGAAACCACTAACTGCACTCTGTTGCGGTGCCTGATACTTAAGTAAGACCGTTTGTCGGCAGTGAAAACGTTAACTGTACTTAGTGGCAAAAATGTGGCCTGAAATATTTGAAAAATAGTGAATTTGCAGAGTAGAGGCCTATTTTATTGCTACTAAGTTAATTGGGGGTATAGTTGCAGTTCCCAAACTATAGATCGGCAACCTCGCGCGCAACCGTTCCTGGGAATGAGGGCCGGGAGCGGGGGCGATAATAATCACGGGTATCGAAATAGCATTTGTTATACTGTTTGAAAGGACTATTAAAAAAATGCTAAAAAATTTACATGGTTTTTGATTGGCATTCAACATAAATCAATGGTTTTTAAATACCTACACGTTCGAATACTAATAATTATATGTATAATTATCCTTCCGAATCCTGGTGCCGTACCGCATAGATAGGAACGCAGGCAAACCTATTGTGTAAAGGATTACTTATAAATACGCATCTAAAACGTCCGTGTAAGTATCAAATACAAAATAAATTGTTTCTCATTTGTCTATAATAGTTGAGACGTTAACGTAAACTTGTTTGATGCTTTCTTATGTCTACATAAACGAGCCACAACTGATATAGTTTGGGAACTGCGACGTGTACAGTACTGACATGAAGTCGCCTTCTTTCGCCTACTACACTTGACTTGCCGCCTTATCCGTTCTTTTGTGGATACATATTTGATAGTTTAAACTGAAATTACTTCAAACTTTCTACCACATGTTTACGGGAAATACAAAGTGTCCTCAGGGTGGACTTAGATAGACCTACTGGATGGTATTATACTCCATTTATAGAAAAGATTAAGGGAAAAAATTGCATTTCCTCTGGAGGAATAATCTTGAAATTATTCACTCTTTTCTCGTTACTATTTTTTTTTTCAAAAAAGCGAGTAACACTCGTTAATGTTAGGTATATCTATTGGCCATTTTATAAAAAGTTGTAAATTTGGGAAAAAAGGAAGGTTCTTTGATTACTCTGAGTCGAAAGCACAATCGATACCGATAGTTAAAAAAAAAAATCTTTCCATTCCGTTACTTTTTTCACACACTTACTATGGCGGTCACGGAATGGAATCACAAAATCAAAACTAAAAGACTTTTTTTTTTCAATTTATATCGAAAGTCAAAATAGTAGTCGTCATGTAGTAGTAGTAATGATCGGATCGGACGCGTATAAGGGAAGGCCGGTCTGGGGAACCAGGTGACTTCTTGTCAGATAAACGCAACACGCTTAAGTGTACGCTCACAAATTTATAAGCTACAAATGGGTCAGATTGTATAGTTGGGTGTGTTGCTTTACCACCGAACCAATCGAAACCTAGATTTCGCTGATTTGAAGAACGCTTCCGCAGTAAACGTCACTGTGTTATCGTATCGCATTAGAGAACGAATTGTCGTGACGTTTGCTGTGACAAAGCGCCATTGTGAATCAGGACTGTATGAATGAAGCTTAGTTTACACTAGGAAGTGTATAGATGGTTTGTAACGTTGGCCTGTATGGACTTATTATTCAATAACTCATTCTATCGAAGCGCGCCAGCTCCTATAAACTATTAACGCATACCTAAGTACTATTGTTTGATCCAACTGGACATTTCCTTTCCAATGTGTAAACTGAGCTTAAGACGCCGTTTTTGAATTTTAAGTCTACTATTCCATATGTGCTGCGTTCCGACTGCATTGTAACTGCTAACTGCCGATCGCCTAGTACATATTAATCGCAGATTCGGACGCCGCGCCGTTTTGCCGAAATCAAAGAAGCACTGAGTCGACAGTTAGCAGTCACTTTGCAGTCTCATTGCAGCTCGTCTGGAATGACCCTAATATAAGCCTACATGTCTTTTTTATATTATTCGTTTCTCACTTCCGTTTTTGTTTTGTCAAAATTATCTTCGCTTCCGCGATTGGCTTCTATGTATCGTTACTTAGATTTCTGTTCGACTGTCGTGTGTCGCTGTGTTGCGTGTTGCGGTGCTGTCTGCAACTTGTTGCTGGTCGCGTGACTTGTTGCGGCTCGTTAAAGTTTACGAACGGCTTCTTAAACCACGTAACTATGTTTTCCAGCTTCAAACGCACTTATTTGAAGATGCTACTTTGGGTCAAAGCACTGGTTGTTACGTAAAACCGAGTCTTTCCCTATATTTCGAGCTTTAAACTGCTTTTATAATTTAAATGCCGTGCGGAACTGCAAATGGCGATATGTAGTATGTAGTTATGTAAAGTGCTATGGCGATTTTGCAAAAAAAAAAAAGGATTTTTTACTACTCAGAATCGATACCGATAGTTAAAAAAAATACAAAAAACTTTTCCTTTCCGTTACTTTTTTCATGTATTTAGTACTCATGGCTGTCACGGAATGGAATCATATAATTTTTATAAAAAATACAGGACACTTCTATCATACTCCGTTGTTGTTCAAATTATAAAAAATGCTTTATAAAGTGAATCAACTTACCTGGTAGGTTTGTGGCATTGTAAAAAATACGCCGAAAATAATTTTACTTAAATGCTCTTGTAACATCTTACACAATCAAACGGTTTTATCGTTCTAGTATTGTTTTGTGATTCAACGTTCGTAAACTTTCTGGAAAACGGAACTGGCACGAAGCCTGTTGCAGATGGCACCTTACGAGCTGTGAGCTTGACCGAACGCCTGTACCTTACACGATCGCACTCTACCTTATTTATACTTTGTATTTACTTTATACGATACCAACTGACTGACGGACAACTTCTGTTATTCATTTGTTTATATATCAATAATATAAATGTAAGTTTATTAATGAGATGCATTTTTTGGTGTAGCCCGACTGCGATGGAAAACGAATGTGTGCCTTACTTACGTAGTATAGGCAAATTACTACTTTCAAAGAGCTGACATAGGCCGATAATTAACTGATAAGAGTTAGTAATTCAATAGTCTTTATCTTTGTACTTAAATCGAGCTTAATTTTGTCAATTAGAAGTCAATATTTAATATTTAGACTGTACAAAAGTGTCACTGTGTACCAGGTTCCAATGAATGAAAAGAGTTTGTCTCTTGAACCTGTATTTTTGCTGATTTGTTAAAGCTGAACTTATCGACTGTAATTGAAACTGTCCAGTATCAACTTTATTAAAAAAAAAACAATTCGAATAAAAGTTGTTCGTATTATTCCGCAGTCGGGTTACTTTTTATAATGTCTATGTACCTGTTCAAATACGATTGTTTATCTTTTTCCCCGCTCGCTCAGGTGTATAGCAATAGGTTCAACTTCGTAAGTACACGCCATACGTGTAGACCATATCTATATGTAACTATATATACGAAGCCCTTGATTGTCTTAACCTGGAATTAAATAAAAACTAAATAAAACTGTTGGTTTTACTAATAGAAACGGATAAATTGACGTCCACGCGTTTGTCGTGAATGCCCGCCTTTAGAGTGTTGCCATGACAAGCGTGTAGGCAATCTAAGTTGATGTTTTTTTTTCGTTTAGTGGAATGTATCAGACATCATGTCCATTATGCCCATACATTTAATAATAACCGTGTACCCTAACAGTT
>BHDV01013944.1:203187-237531 GCA_005406045.1 Adoxophyes honmai
AAACATCTCAAATTCTATTAATGTTTTTCGCTGTCGGCCACACCTTTGTTTACCTTAATTCTACGAGATTTTAAATTCTACTATACAACCGGTTTTGGTTAGAACGTTCTAAACATTATACTAGCCATTGTCCGAGACTCCTTCTGCATATATTTCTCTAATTATTTTTACGCAAGATACAGGCTCAGCCTAGTTTGGGATCCGCTAGGTAAAACTTTATCTGTTTTATGTATATGGTACTCAAATAAAGAATTTGAATTTGAATTATAATCCCGCGGGAACTGCATATTCGGGGCTAAAAAATAGCTTTTGTGTTAATGCAGGCTCCTTACCTACCAGAGTTTATCGATTTTAGTCATTCCGTTTGCGGTTGAAAACATAAATTTACACACACTTACAAACTTTCGCCTTTATAATAAGAGTGACAATTTGAGATAAATTCAAATAACACGATATTGAGTTGATATACCTACACAAATATAAAGGTTTCCTCACAAGACTCTTTTCCTAAAATTCTCAAGAATATACCTGGGAAGGGCCGCGAAATGCGTAAGAATCCCAAATTTACGGTATAAAATTCGAAAAATATAACATTGCTTGAGTATGGTATGGCCTCAACTTTGTATGAAAAAGGTTCTACCACTTTTTGGCCAGTCTATAGAGTCCATAGTATAGATAGACGTTCAAATTAGCCTCATAGGCCATAGAAACAAAAATAAAATCTTTTAAAAGACAAAATTATAGAAGTAATGACATATGAAGAAAGAGATGGTTAATTTTAATTACGATGCCAAATTTTATTGATACGTATTTCTAAATACTAATAGGAAGAATAAAACAAGATGACTGTTTGAAACGTATTTATAACAAAACATAATGTAAACATAGTAAATGCAATCTTACAGAATAATCCAGATCTACATAAGACGAACAATTCCTTAAGTAACAACAGACTACTTTAAACCTAAATAGAAAAATAATATCGATCAATGACTAGAATCCAAGATTCGTAAGTTACTTAAAGACTAAATAATAACGAAAACCTAGTCTTAATTCTAATTGCACAATTTCGGTTTCCACTCTACTATCTTATGTATGCCTTCAGCCATTCCATTTGTAAGTGGCTTTAAGAGACACATTTAATAAACCTTAAACTATTTCCTTTGTCGCCGCTTACAACACGAAGAAAAAGAGAATTCTATCTCGACACTCAGAAAATACTACTACATTAGAAACTAATACATAAAACGTGTTACAAAAAATAGGATAAAAAATGTAAATTATTAAAGCGAAAAATATTGTAAATCCTAGTTAGCTGTCACTTAATAGAACTGAAGTTATCATAGACTATTTAACAGAGTGTGTTATTTGGCGGATTCTCAATTTTTCATTCGAAAAGCCAAACTCAGTAAGAGAAAATATAACTTTTTTTTTTAAATATTGTAAATGGACTCCTTTGACGCCATTTAACCCCCTTTTCTGCCTTACTCGTATTTTGTAACACATTGTATAACAATATTATGCAGAATATCGAGAAGGAAGAAATACATACATCCAGTCAAGGAAATTGATACTTGTTCCACTTTGAACCTTTTCATAGTGAGTTTTCATAGTGCTTTGATTAGTGAAAAGTATGGTAAGTCAGTGACATTTCTTGTGAAAAGGTACAAAGTGGCACAGTATCAATTTTCTTGACAGTACATCACGCTTGTATTCCCAAATGGGGTGGGCATTGCACGCGAACCGCTACATAGACAAAACACAAAATTACTATTTCACTTTTCCTGGCCACTTCCTTTTTTTTAAGGTTTTGAGTTAGCAGGAATAATAGTGACAGGTTGCTATCCTGTCGCCTAAAATGTACCTTAACCTCATTCCTTAGGAAGAAACAATAATGGCATAAGTGTAGTTATCCCTGTCTACCCCTCAGAGTCTACGCGCTCGCGCCGCCGCCGGGCCCGGGGCGCGCGAGGCGGCGCCGGCAACTTAAGATGTACAGTTCTGATGTGCAGCTTGAGGGACGCCGCGTGAGCGAGCAGCTTACCACACATCTCGCACTTCACTTGGGGCCTTTGGCCGAGATGTACCTAAAAAAAAAAAAGAAAAAAAACAGCTCACGTAAGCTCATAGTGACTGTAGCGTCATCTATCATTCAGTAGTAGAACTTTTCCGTCAACTGTTACAGTGTTGTATTTCGCGCCAACGAAGTTTCGAAGATCGGTAGAATAAGTACAACTTGTAAATTTCTCTCTGCAAACTCTCAAAGTGTTCTACATGGCGCTAACGAAGCTTCGAAGATGGTTTGAATAAATACAACTTCCAGCTTTCTTTTTGTGGACTTCGGTTTCCAGGCGTTATATCTGCCTGGAGAGAAATGTCTGTGTAGGTGTCATTCCCACAAGACTGTATTTTTAAAGGGGTATGAAAAGGTAGGGGGCATAAAAAGTCACACTGAAAGCAAATATACATATTTACATACAAATATGAATTCTCAAATAGAATGGGTAGAGTCATATCAATTAACGTTTCATGGCAACTTCTAGCATAATTTTAGTAAAATAGTATTTATAAGGTAAACTCAAGTTCATTGGTAAATAAAAAAAACTTAATTATGGACCTTGTTGGGCACAGCAAAATCCTAAAGAGAAGGCAGCTCACACAATAATTAAAAAAAAACATTAGATACAATATCTCATATACTATGTAATTCTTATAATAGGGAAATTCTTCAATACACACTTTTTTTTGTCTATGTGTACTCACCACGCGGTGGTGTTTCTCCATGTTGTCCTTCTTCGCGAACCGCAGCGGGCAGCCGGGGCAGCCGTGCGGCCGGTCGCCCGTGTGCGCGCGCAAGTGTACTGCTAGCACCGACAGGGACTAAAATAAAAACAACAAAAAAAGTTTTCAAATAATGACAGAGATCGGCTCACGGCGACGCCCCTCGACACTTTCTGCGGCGCACACTTTAAGAACGATAACATAAGTGATAAACAGATTTGACAGTAACGTGTCTGTCGTAGTTTTTTTTGGGCCTAGAATTCCAATTTCAAGTATAGTTTGCGACAGACCAGACGATAACAACTACGATAGCAAGTTAAATAAAAAACTGGCAACTTCACACTCACCGTACACTTCTTTCCGCATACTTCGCAGATGAACCCCTTCCTGCTGCAGAGGGGGGCTTCGGTCCCGGCCTCGGGGCTCGGCTCTTGGTCTTGCGTCGTCTTATGGCACTGACAAATAAAAAAATAAAATAAAAAATGCGATTTTTAAAATCCCTTTCTAACCGAAGTAATAGGATTGTGCAGTTTAAATATGCAACCACTGCATACCGACAACAAGGTTCAAATTCGAAATGTGACATAGGCAAAAGTATGTCTATAACTACTTCACGCTTCGTAGCTACTTCTAGCATTTGTAATTTTAATTTCATTCAATTTATTGAGTAAAATACATTCTTAGCGCATTACAGTCTGGACCGATGCGCCATGAGAACTACCATCTTATTTAATCTAAACTTATGCTATACATTACAAATATTACATAGGGATAGGGACACTAGATTATTTAGATTTTATAATGCAAATGTTATTTGAAACGTAGTATAAGTGTAGGCAGAGTGTCACCTTCTTGATCTGATGCAGCTTGAGCCCGGGCGCTCCCTTGAAGGTGTCCCCGCAAGCGCCGCAGCGCGCGCCGCCCCCGCCCCCCGCACTCGCATGGTTCATGCGGACATGCGTGTAGAATGTAGACTTCTTTCTGCATACATACATACACGCATAAGATGAGATAAAATTTTATACAAAAATATCTTAATTAATGCAAAGTTTTAAATCTAAGTTAGAGATAAGTATTAGGACAATAAAAAAAAGAGTAATTGCATAGTCGTTTGTTTGTACATAGTCGTTTTTTTAACCCCTAATATCGTGCGTCAAATTCCATAACGACAAAAAACGTACTACAGATAATAAACGCAATGACATTTAAATGGATGTTGGGAAAAATCAACTTAAAGGTAGTAAATCGACACTGAGACTGGCAACACAGCTTACTTGAAGGAGCGCCCGCAGTGCTTACACTCCCAAGTCTTGCCCGCGTGGAATTCAGCGTGCAACAACGCTTCATGCCTGAAAATAAAACAAGTATTTTTTTATATTGTTTTAAACGTTCGTTATACACACTCACATAACAACACTCGCGGGACTTAAGCTTAGTCTACTCGTAGTAACGCGTAGTCACCATGATCCCACTTTCATCTAAATCTAGAACGATAATCGTGGTAAATGTGACTACGAAACGTGAAATAGTCATAATTTTGTCTTAGTAACGTTTCTTATAGACTGCTTATGCTTAACCCAGTTGGGAATGCAGGCGTGATATTTTAAAACAGGGATCGAATACCGGTATTATTTTCATACATTTATACCGGTATTTAATTACGGTATCTCAGTTGTTTTTGTATATTAGTGCAATTTTTTCATATAATGTCGTAGTTTCGCAGCCTTACCTAAATACTATCTAGGAATACCCAGCTAAAATTCCGAATTAAAGGAGATATTTTAGTTTTTATTAATACCGGTAACGATCCCTGTTTTAAAATGTATTTTCAAGCGTACACGTGTAATTGCGTGCGTGCATGTCTTCGCGTGTTTGCATGTTTGTGCCTGTCTGTATGTCTATGTACTCACCGGCCCTTGATGACGCGCTGGCACTGCTTGCAGACGTACTTCAACTGATGGTTCTCTATGACATGCGTACGAAGGTTGTTGGGCCAGCGGAAGCGGCAGCCGCATAGCGCGCACTCGTTCGCGCCCGACGCCGCCTGCCAATGCCAAGACAAGGCAAGGCAAGCACGGTTGAAATAAATTATCATTTATTTTCGCTAAAACATACACTAATGTGACAGGACTAAAATAATCGAAATTACTAGTAACATACCTATCCATTTGTTCAGTGTTTTTTTAAAAGCAATTTACTGAATCGTTATTAAATTATTGGAAGTAAGTTAATTTCGCTAAAGATTTTTGGCAAGGCAACACTAACAAAAAGAAAACTTACAGCATCATGTACTTTCAAGTGGTTCTCGTAAGTGAACATGGATAAAAATCCTTTGTAACACTTCTCGCATCTCACAAGCGCGTTTAAGTAACTGTCTGTATGTCTACGCGCCTCCATCTCTCTCTTTTGCTCTTCCTCCGACAGTCTTATCACTTGAATATTATATTTCTCTTCGAATTTTACATAATCCTCATCACACATAAAATATCTTTTGAAACCAGTTTTTTTCCTAGCCGGCTTCTTTTTAACAACCCATTCGACTTCCGGTTTACCTTTTACTTTTATAACCTTCTTTTTCTCTTTAGGTTTTCTTTTCTTACTTTCCTTATTATTTTCAATTTTTTTCACCGGTTCTGCGTCCAATATTTTCACTTCGGCTATATTTTCTACCATTTCTACCACGCCGCTTTCGCTGGGAACATCTTCTATGTCACTTTTGACGTCCGCGTCCCGGTCGCTGTCAGAGTGACAGCTGTCATTGGACTCTGGCTCGATTGTTTTCGCTTGAGGGTAGTTTGAGAATATTTTTGGTTTCTTATCGCTGGTTGGGTCTGGTGCTACGTGATCAATAGAGCGGATGAAGTTATTTGTAAGCTGTGAATAGAAAAATTATACTTTAAATAAATTTATAGACACCAAAGCACTGTCATAAGCTGGAGTAAAATCAAACCAATAATGTAACAATAAAAAAAGTCAAAAGCAAAAAATGTTATTTTTTTTTTATCGCATTAATTGTGCGTTCAAAAGTTGGCAACCCCATATTTATTGTGAACAGCTGGATGTACAGTCACCAGCACCAATATCTGATGATACAAAGCTGCATAAATATCTGATACTACTCTATCTACGACAGAAGTACATATGGAAATAAAAGGCTATATTATTATTATAATACTTACATAGTGGTGGGTGGCCAGCAAGCCTCTCAGGGTTGCGTCGCTGACTTGCGCGCGCGCCCGGAGCCCCGCACTCCGCTGCAGCTGGCTGCGGCACGTGCAGCACACGTGCTGTGGCAGACCGTCACACGGAGATAGCTGGAACGAAGGGATGATAGGCTGGATGAGTTAACTCTATTCTACTAAGGATAAGACCTTTTTTATAAATGAATTTACTTACACTAGATGCAATGGCACACTTTGAAATTAAATTAAATTAATTATTTTTGTGTAACTCCAGAATATTTTTTGGGCAATTAGTAAAAAATATTTATGGCAATTGGAAAGCAGTTTCTGCAATAAAAGTCCGTATGGGTTTTTGGGAAAGTGGGACTGGGCAGGCCACGTAAGCCGAATGCATCCACTGCGGTGGGCCAAACATGTCACTGAGTGCCAAGTGATGGATGGCGACGACGGGGCAGGCCCAGACGGAGATGGCGGGACGACCCGGACATATTTCTCAGCGACTGGCCCCAGACCACTCTAGATCGGGAGGAATGGAGGACATGGGGGGAGGCCTTTGCCCAGCAGTGGGATACTGACCCAGGCTAGATAATAATAATAATAAAATGGGTTTTTGGGTAAATAGTGCTACTCCTACTGTGCTGTGAGGTAAATAGGTGTCCTGCAGCTTATTTTTCATAATTACTTACTTTCATTTCAATTTAGTGTTACACGCTAAAGTAGTACACATATATTTTGCAGCAGCATCAATTTGATGTTAGAAAGAAAATTATTTAGCGAAAAACAATTTTCCAATAAGAATTAAGTAACAAATGGATGTTGTGTATAAATGACTTTTTACTTAAACTATGAATGAAACCCAAAATATTTTCAACAAGTTACTATAATAGTTGTATAACTATAGATTTTTTCAATGATTTATAAACAATTTACGTACATTTGTTCCCAAAACATCGGTAAACGCCTCATTGAGTCGGTGTTCATATATTCCGACCAACTTTGCGTCGGTCGTGAGACAAATACGACATGCTAATAGTTCTTCCACTTCTAATTCTATCTTTAAATTCGACATTTTGCCTACTTTAACATTTATTTATGTCACAAATCCTGTATTTAATGATAAATACATGAATTAATCAAATAAACATTATTCTAAGAGTACATCATCATTTGACATTGACAGACTGACAGGTCGATTTTGTGAAAATAATCTTAATTTCCTAGGGCATTTTGTGACTTCATCAAATGATTTTAAGCTTAATGTTATACCGACAGAGTCTATATTTAAGAAGCAATTTATCAAAATCCTTGTTGTAGAATGGCGGTTATTCGCATTAAATAATGTTGCCAAATAAAACACATTTCTACCATTTTACGTTCGAATACACGTACAAAGGGTATGTTTGTTTAGATTAATAAATGTGGATGAAGTAAAAGAGGTATGTCAGGATCGTAGCAAGTGGATGGAACAAAGTGGTATTTGCCTACCCCTGTAGGAATAGTAATTCAGCAAACAACTTGGCATTAAGAGAGGGTATGCGCAAATTTACTCTCTCTCTCTACAATCGTGCAATTCAGCTCAGCCTTGTACAGTTTTTCTTCACGTGCAGACAACGTTAAGGCCAATTTTGACAAAATTTTATATGCTTCTGCAGCTTTCTAGCTGACACCCTGGGTTACCATATGCATTAGGTATGCTATGCTTTAGGCGAGAGGCTAGCAACCTGTCACTAACCTCTTCTGTTTTCAAACCAAAAATTGTGCTAAGTGAATACAAAGCGTGCATTAGTCATATTTTTTTCAGTGTTGCGTTTCATGTGTACCCCATATGTGAACACAGCCGTGATTATATGTAATACTGGATTTACACTCTCGCCTCGTGCATCGTCTCGCCTCGCGTGATCGATGGTAAATGAGATGTCTGTTCACACTCTCGTGGTGAGTTCAGTTGTATCCGAGCTATAAACCAGAATGGAGGACGTCTAAGTATTAGGAGCAACAAGTCTTTGCTTACTCAGTTTTTACTGCAACTTTAAACACCACGCTCGCGTTTGTTGCAAGGTCCTTTGACTCGTGCCCAAAATACCGCTTCGGATGCGAGCGCCGCGGGCGAGTGTAAATTAAGAATAAGTATGCACGTACTTCTCACGGCGTTGAAGTTAGCCAATTCTACGCAGACAGGGTTAGTAATAAATAAAACAACAAAATCTCTCAGTCTCTAATTTCCTTTAATAAAATTATTTAAACACATTTCGAACCGAATCTAGCGCCTTGACAAATTGTCGTTTTCCTATCATTTTCTAAGTAGATAGAAATTAGATAGATGTTTTAAGCTAAACCTGAAACAATAGCAACATTTTATAACCCAAATTTAGGAAATACTTCGCTATAGATTTCTATTCAGGCAGGCAGATACCTGGGGACCGTAGTCCACAGTGAGAAAAGTGAAACTTGTATTTATGCAACCAAAGTGTGAAACTTCGTCATGGCGGTTGAAACTTTGACAGCTGACGTTTGTCGAAGAAGTTCTGTTACTCGACGATAGGTGGCGCTAGGGGTCGTTACACAAACATAAAGCTACATCATGATACAGGTTTTTTCAAGAAGCTTATACTCAAACTGGAGATTGCATATAGAAGAAAAAAGTGAAGCCCAAAAAATTGACCTTGAATGACGTCACTGTTATTTGCTGTCCCTTTCATTACGGTGACAATACTTTCGGACGTTAGGTGAGAATCATGATTAGTTTTATTCTAAACCTATTTACGAACATAAGAAAGATCATAAAAACAAGCAAGTGAATCAACTAAAAGAAGTTCGTCTCTTAAGAATTATTAAATTTCGTAAAATTGTCGCCCCCGGGGAATAAAATGGTAATAGGAAAAAGAAAATTTTACAGGAAAAATAAAAAACCGATTCTACTCTATATCTTTAGTTCTACAAAGAATTCATCAACGAGTTATATATCAAATTAATGGTGATTTTAAGGGCGTGTATAATGTGTATACGTATGTCATAATTCATTTATTTTTACCTATCTTAATTTATTTGTTATAAGCCAAAATTTACATTACCGAAAATATAAAATTGAAATATTTTCGTAATAAACGGTTACCATCTTATTCGTGCAAATCACTGACAACTAAAGCTATCGTAATATGGAGTTGCTATTCCACTCATTGACTTTCTTTACGTGGGCTTGCTTTGGTTCCTGTAAAAAAAGTAAAATGTTATCTAAAAAATTAATCCTTATATCCAAAAAAAGTATAATAGAACTAGCTTTCCGCCCGCGACTTCGTTCGCGTAAATTTCGGATTTTGGGGTCGTAGGTTTCTGAGCCTGAGTTTTCCTCTTCATAATATTAGTGTAGATGTAGGTATCTAAACCCAAATATTTTACGGAATCCTCTTTTTTCAAAATAAAATTTAGCCTATGTTACTCGTGGATAATGTGGCTTTCGAATGGTGCAAGAATTTTTAAAAACGGTCCAGTAGTTACTGAGCCTATTCATTACAACCAAACAAACAAACAAACAAACAAACAAACAAACAAACAAACATACAAACAAACAAACAAACAAAGTTTTCCTCTTTATAATATTAGTGTAGATAAGAAATAAGTTTGTTCTTTTGATATGTAACTGTAACTGTACATTCCATATAATTACCATTAACTTCATAGGCAAATCGTAAAACCTTCCGCGATTGGGTTTTATTTAACCTAAAACATGGTTACCCTAATCATTCTCCTTCATATTTTTATGGTTCATTAACAATCAAGATTTTTTGTATTTACTCTTATCTAACACCAAAAATGAGAACTTAAATCTGATAATAAAGGCTTAAACTTATTTTATCTGTCTCTATTTAATAAAATAGTTACGAGATATACGTGAAATAAGCTTCTGTTAAAAAAGTAAACGATTGAGTAATAATAATGGAATTAATAGCTTGCCTGTGAAATTATACACTTGATCCTGGATACCACACATTTCTGCAACTACGAACTATGCAACTCATGATGATTATCTCCAGAATACTGCTTAAATAATACATAAAACCGTTGGAAACTTTCGAAGCGAACGATAACTCAATGACAGCGGAAATCACAATGTTTGACATATGCAAATGGTGTTGCTATATTACGTTGCAATAATTACCGTAACTTTTAGTAAAATTTTACGAAAAATGATGTAATTTGAAATCACTTAAATGTGTTTTTGTCAGTAGGCTATTCGCGGAAATAACAAGCAAGTAACAAAGTAAAGCTAACATTTTTTTTACTTCACATTTTATAACTTGTGTGCGTCCAAATTTGGTAGTAACATATAGTGCACTGTGAATTAAGCAATTTTATTTGGGAAAATTAAACCTGAACTTGGCTACCCCGTCTAAAGAGTAAACGAGATAGAAGATACAGTAAAGTTCAAACCAGGTCAAAAAACAGATCATCAAAATTTTATTACTAGTGCAATATCCAGATAGTATACACGGTGACTTCTAATCCGTGATCAGGTACCATTTTTTCTAACTCAGTAATTGATGACGATCACGCTGAACTCGTAATTACATGAAAAGAACTTGTTTTTTTTTCAAACTTATTTTAATTTTGAGATAATTTTTATCCTAAAATCCTTGTCACTTTACTAATTTGTATCTAAAAGCTTATAACCTCTTTACAAATTTACTGGCAATTGATAATTTATGAGTAATAACTTGTAACTGTCATTGTCATATTGCATAAACAAAGACGTATAAAGTTGCAACCACACCAATACTTAAAAGCGATGACGGTACGAATTCGCAGTGACCTCTCTGTTTTTGACGCATGCTCGCCGTTTTTTAAGCATTGGTGTGGTCGCAACTTTAAGATCCGTCAAATTTCCCGCCTTAGCGATGCGATGGCACATGACGTCGTCATGTTCATGTAGGATGACCATGTGTATTCCGTGGTAATTCTTTTCAATTAAGTTTTAACTTTTAATTAATTAAACATAGAAGGAATTGCGTGAGACCTCGCTTAATAAGTTCAATTTAGGGTATATGTTAATATTTTCGGGTTCCTGATCACGGATTAAAAATCACCGTGTATAAGATTCTTGGGTTTTTTAATATAGACCATTTTGCTTATGTATCTGAACGTATATTAGGATACATGATTTGGATTTTCTTATGGTCTATTTTTAAGATATTTTTTAAAGCATTTAAGGCCTAAAGGTCTCTATTTGTCGCGACGTCGCTGCCGTGGCGGTAAAGGCAGTTTCAAGTGCACTGTGTTAATGTGTAGCTTGAGCGATGCCGCATGCGCCAGGAGCTTGCCGCACGTGCCACATTTAGCCTGCGGACGTTGACCCAGGTGGACCTGAGAAATGACGATATATCTTTAGTAAATGATAAAGAGGCTATGATGAAGTGGTTTTGTTTGACTATGTAATGTTTTTTGTGCTCTGCCTAGCCCATTTGGGAATACAGATGTGATGTATGTATGTATGTATGTACATCTTTTGTAAAAAACATGCCAAGACACATATTCATGGATAATAAAACCAGATAGGTATATCAAACACGGCGTGACATCAAATAAAGATACAGTATTCATGTATACATCACACCTGCCTTCCAAAATGGGGTAGGTAGAGCATACAAAATTTTACATAAACAAAGATGACAATTCTGCGTTTTAATCCCATTTTTGCATATTTTAGAGTTTGACGAAAGAGGTACAATAGTGACAGGATGCTAGCCTGTAAAAAAATTACAGATAGAAGACATCAAATTAAACTAGATAAAGTCATACATGCGTACATCACAAATAGGGTAGCCAGAGCACACGAGACGTTACATAGACAAATCACGAGTCCACGACCAATTCCAATTTCGTAGTCACATAAAGTACAAATGTAGGTTTAAATAACAGATGAAGCATAATAGTTTTATCATGTGTATGTTGTGTCTGTGGGACTCACCACGCGGTGGTGTCGCTGCATGTTGTGCCTGCTGGCGAAACGTCGCGGGCACGCGGGACAGCTATGTGGGCGCGCGCCGGAGTGCCTGCGTTGATGCGCCTGTAGGTTGCTCGGAGACTGTAATAATTAGGTTATTATTTTTGAGTAAATATTCAAAAGGTATGACTACGTATGTCTGAGTGATTTCATTCTCAATCTAAATAACTAATTCTACCACTAAGAGGATAAAACAGAGGATGAAAGTTTGTATGAAACTTTATCAATTTTAAACCGATCTGACTGAAACTTTGCATACAACCCCCTTGAACCCCCCCCCTGGCTACTCCCATGGTCACAGATATGTGTCACTGGCATAGGAGTAAGATTTTTTTGATCACAGACGCTGTGTCACCGGCGTCGAACGTGTTAATAAAACTGAATTGTTTCATTCCATCTTCCTTTGTTGCTTTTTTTTCAAGTCGTCGACTTCTTATATTTAGATAATTTATACAATACAAGCTATAAATATCTATAACTCACAGTGCATTCGCAGCCACAAGCTTCGCAGATAAGTGCCCTTGCCGGAGCCCGGCGCCGCGACGGCTCCTTGAGCCGCTCGTGCCGGTGCACGCGCGCGCGGTGCGTGTTCAACGCGCGGGCGCATGAGAACCACTGGTCACACTGACAAGTATTTTGATCACTCAAAAATTAGAATCACAATCAAAATCGATATGAAACTCAAAATCAACGTTAAAAAGAGAATAAAATAATCTAAACAAACATCGAAAACGAATTGAAATGAAATATTCTAATCTAAATCGAAATCAAATTCAACATAAAAAGTTTAAACAAAATCAAAATTTCATGCCAATTCAAATATAACTGGCTTGACATGTCACGGCACATGAACTCGAAAACAAATCAAAATTCAATATAAAAAGTTAAAAATCTTAATCAAAACAAAATCAATATTAAACAACACGAATCGAAATTGAATTCTAATCGATATCAAAAATCAAAATCATGATATTAGAATTAGACTTCTAAATGGCAAAAGAAAAGATTAACCTTTGCCCAGGGACATGATATTAAAAAAAAATTACCTCCCGGCACAGATGAGCCCTGTGCGCATGCATGTCCCTCTGGTGGCGCGCCAGCTGCTCGTCTCCGGCGCAGCCCTCGCCGCAGTGCGGACACGGCCTACAGACACAGAGGAATACAACATACAGTCAGGGAATCTGAATGTTTAGCAGGTTGACTGCCTTCATAATTTGTTCGTATTATGGGACAAACTTCACCATGAAGTTCAATATTGAGTATTTATGTCATGCAACTGGCTGGAAACAGTGATAAGGTCAATTTTAGAAGTATCTCAACCTGCTAAACATCCAATTTCCCTGACTGTACACTATCGGCACGCCCCATTATAGCTACCTGAGTCGCTCCCCGCATCCTCCGGGCGCGTTGTGTCTCCGCAAAGCCGCCGCACTGGCGAAGCGGGCCCCGCACGTCCCGCATGGGTGATCTAGCTGCGGAGCTGGCCACTGCAATACAATACATAATACACACTACTTTTTAAATCTTGCACTAAGTGAAATTCTCCGTACAAATGCTTTTCCATTTTCAAAAAGAAGTGATTTTTTAAGGTTCCGTACCCAAAGGGTTAAAATGTGACCCTATTACTGAGACTTAGCTGTCCGTCCGTCTGTCACCATCACCAGGCTGTAATGTATCATGTCAGAATAGTGATAGCTACACAATTGAAATTGTAAGGACCGTATCGGAAAGAAAGTAGACAACTTTAAAACTAAATTATTTTTATTCCATGAGAAAACTGAAAACCAAACAAAAAAGAACTTAGCTTTGAGGTCTTTTTAAAGGGTTATAATAGATTAATTTTAAAAAGAACGTCTATTTTGCTTGCAATCTAACTTTTCGCTTGATGTCTCTCATTAAATTCTGGACGACTTCATTTGACACATTTTTAGATGCCCTGTTCCACTTTTTTTTAAAGTCATCGAATGAGGTGGCAGGTTTAACATTTTTTTGCAGGTACCGTTTCATAATAGCCCAATATCGTTCAATTGGGCGAACTTCTGGGCAATTTGGAGGATTCATTTCCTTGGCTACAACATCTACCTTATTCGTTTCATACCACTCTTTTGTAGCTTTCGAGTAATGACAAGACGCTAAGTCAGGCCAAAATAAAGTACTACCTCTGTGCTTCCTCATGAACGGAAGTAATCTTTTTTGCAAGCACTCGTCGCGGTATACCGTAGCGTTCAAATTCCCGGTAGTGAAGTAGGGTTGCGATCGCATACCGCATTGACAAATCGCTTGCCAGACTAGCACTTTCTTGCCAAATTTCTCAATGTTGATAGCTTTTTCTTGTCTAGTAACCTTTTTGTCAGCCGGTACTGTAATGTATTGCGGTCCGGGTAATGCTTTAAAGTCGAGTTTGCAGTACGTCTCGTCGTCCATTATAATACACTGCCTTTTTTTCGTCAGTATATGATCGTATAACTTCCTTGTCCGTTTTCTAACAGCTACTGTTTGCTTTTCGTCTCTTTTAGGTTGCTTCTGTTTTTTATAGGTCTTTAGGTTGCATCTTAGTTTTATTCTTTGTATCATACCCGAAGAAGTTTTAGCTTTTTTGGCGGCATCTCGAATGGAAAGCGACGGATTCTGTTGAAACATTCTTACGACTTTTCGTTGTAGTGTTGGGTCGGTTGCCCCAGGCCTTCTTCCAGATTTAGGTAGATCTTCGATAGTACAGAAGTTACCGAATTTTTTTAATATCTTATGTACCTACGCTAGAAGGGCACAAATTGTACTTTTTTGCCAGCTTTCTTATCGTCAAACCTTTTATTTTACACCAGTCGTCCAAAATTTTTTTACGCACTTCTAAACTAATTCGTCCCATTTTGACAATTTGACAAAAAAATCTGAGTTTTTTTTATTTGACATTGCTGACAAGGATATAGCTCAGTATTCTAAAAAAAGGTCATACCTGATTTATGTACGTGCCAGTTTTTAGAGATGCCTAAACTTGTCTACTTTCTTTCCGATACGGTCCTTAACAGATGATATTATTTCTGTTGCCGTTAAAACAACAAATACTAAAAATAAAATAAAATAAATATTTAAAGTGGGCTTCCATACAAAAAACGTGATTTTTATAGTTTTTGGTACGGAACCCGTCGAGTCCAACACATATTTAGCTTTTTAGTGCGTTGGACACGTCCAAACGTCTCTGTGCGTCTGTGCCTTATGTATGTGCCCTGTGTCTACGTGTCTGCGCCCTGTGTGGCCGTGCCCTGCGCGTCTGTGCCCAGTGTGCCCCTACCTCTTTTCCGCGATCTGTCCATAGCAAGTACTTCGGCCGTTCGACGATAGATGGCGCTAGAGCGCTTCACGAGGTAAGTAGTCAGCTGGTCGACGATAGGTGGCGCTAGGGCGGTACACGTAACACAATGGTGTCCAAGCGTCTCAGTATGTCTCTGCCCTATATGTCTATGTAGCTGACGCGCTCACAAAGGTTTAGTTTCAGTTCTTATTAGTTTATGGTTACTTTAGGTTTTCTTTGAAGCTGTCACATGTTTAAAATTCTGTTCTAAGTCAGCCGCCAATGAAGTATGTGTTTTTGTATAAGTTTATTTTAATTATATAGTTGTTCGCTGTGAATATCTCTTTTGATCAGCCCTGAGCCACCTACAAACCTCTTTCCCATAGTGCGCGCACGCCGTGTTATGCTATTGATGGAACTATGGAAGCCTATGTGTGTTCAGCAGTGGCCGTCTTATAGCTGAAATTATGAGGTGTCACACAGAGCTTTAAGACCGTACCTCTTTCCCCCGGTGTGCCCTGGCCGCGTGGTGCCGCAGCCCGGTGCGGCCCACGAAGGTCTCCCCGCAGTGCGCGCACGCCGTGTTGGCGGCCGGGTGCGCGCGCCGCACGTGCGTCAGGCACGACGTGTGCTTGCTACAACACGTGTTATGTATAGAAAGTCCACACGCGAACAAAACTCATGTTTAGGCATAAAAAATGTTATTTATTTATTTTCAACAAAGTTTACACTATCATTACATTACAGGCTACGCCTAATGAAATAATTGTAGCAAAAATAAATGCAATTAGAACTTAATTTATGAGTATAACAGATTTTATACAATTGTATTCTTGTGAATTCACTCATAGCACAAAAGAACAAGTCTAAGTGGCTTTGGGTTTGAACGAAAACCCCTATTTTTGAAATTAACGAAAAGTAAGAATTTATATTATACGTATTTTTTACTTTATTTGACAAACAAAACACGACGAGGATACAGCGCTCCGAAGTTTCGAGTGACGTCACTACATGGTAGAATTTTTATTTTATTTAATTCTGACGTCACAAGTCCACTCCGGAAGTTTGATGACCACCTTTTTAATGATTTGACAAACCAAAAACCACACACTTTGACAACTTACCTGAACACAGCATCGCAGTGCGGGCATTTGTGCGTTGTGCCCGCGTGAGACAGGAAGTGATTCTTCGCTATAAACCTAGAAGTAAAAAGACTGGTGGACTGATTATCATTTACCCAATTTATTGTTTTTATTACATACATACATACATAACGCTTGCATTCCCAAATGGGGTAGACAGAGCATTCGAAACGCTACATAGACAAATCCATGACTATTTCACGTTACGTATAGTTAGTTTCACATATTTTTAGGTTTTAAGTTCGTCCGTAGCAAGTAGTTCGGCCATTCGACGATAGATGGCGTTAGGGCGCTTCACCAGGTAAGTAGTTAGGCTGTTCGACGATAGGTAGCGCTAGGGCTATAGCGATTTTCGGTTTCGGTCGCCCCTTTCGGTCCTTCTTTGTTAGAAATGGAACAGTCAAGGAAATTGATAAATGTGCCACTTTGTACCTTTTCACAAGAAATGTCACTGTGACAAGCCATACTTTCTACCGATCAAAGTAATATGAAACTCACTATGAAAACTATGAAAAGGTTCAAAGTGGCACAGGTACAATTTCCTTGACTGTACGCAGGGACAGTTTGTATGCAGTGGCAGTGACGTGCGAGCGCTATACAAACGAAATCTGCGTATTTACAAGCGCACGCACACATAGTGCCGCGCGCACAACTGAGATGAACTATCGGTACAGTCAAGGATATTTATACCTGTGCCACTTTGAACCTATTTATAGTGAGTTTCATATTGCTTTGATTAGTAGAAAGTATGGTAATGTCGCAGTGATATTTCTTGTGAAAAGGTAACATCGCGAACAGGGATTGTTGAGCCACTAGGTATATGTTTGTAACTTGGTCGTGTAATACTAATCCAATAGCTGACGTCTAAATTGCGAACAGTGGCAAGTGGCTCAATAATCCCGGTTCGTGACTGTACAAAGTGGCACAGTTATCAATTTCCTTGACTGTATGTGGCGCCCTGACAGCACTGACCTGGTCCGTGTGACGAACCCGCAGACCCCGCAGGTGAACCGCAGCCGGTGCGTGTCCTGGTGCACGTGCGCGCGGCTGCGCGTCCGGAAGCGCACCTGGCAGATCTCGCACGCGTGCGCACCAGCGCTCTAAAGGGAAAGGAGCTGTGTGACAACCTAGCAACTACAACAGGGCTAGTGCGTATCGATCGAATTTTTTCAATGTACAGTTTTTTTTTGCGTATTTAATATATCGATATAAAATTCCACGTGTCGAAAAGTTTAAAAATCTATAGTTTTTGGGTTCCGTACCCAAAGGGTAAAAACAGGACCCCGAAATCATAATTTAGTAAGATGATTGAAGTAGATTAAGCCAAGTAAATTAATATTTAGAGCAAGGTATAATATGTATGTATATGTTTACTTTTATGCGCTCACTTGTAAAGAAACAGGTATCAAATTTACCGGTTTCTTTATGCAAGCACCCCTCCCCCGTATTTATGGTAAACATTTGTTTAGGAACAAAGTTGGATCAACATGATAAGTTGCTGTCAACGCGTTGCAGAGTTGATAGTTTAACTCACTCGATGACCGTAAACATGCCCGCAGCTCATCAACAATGTTAATCAACTATTGCTAGACAGATGTTTGCCATTAATACAGAGCTGTACTCTTGCTACAAACTCACCGCACTGTGTTTCACCATGTGCCCATCATACACCGCCTTAGTTGCAAATCCCTTCCCACAAACTTCACACCCAAACTCCGAGACCGCCGTACCGACTGCCATCTTCCTCCCCTCCACTTCTCTCAACTGCTCTTCTCTACTCAAGACATCAATCCTAACATTATATTTAGTTTGAAACTCATCGAAATTGAAATCTGGCAAGAAGTCATTATCAGCCATTCGCCTTTTTATAACTCTTTTCGTACCAGCTGTCAGTTTACGCTTATTGATACTTCTACTCTCTTTCTTTTTTCTTTTACTTTTAACATTGGTTTTCTTTTCTTTAAGAGTTTCAACAGTGACATCATCTTTAAAACTGTCATTGCCTTCAACATCATTGACTTCATTAAAATCATTGTCGTCAAATTCTTCGTTTACAAATACGCTTGAATCGTTGGTTTCTTCTTTGATGGCTTCTGTTTTGATGATTTCTGGCTGTGTGGAGTCAGAAGTGAAAAGTGCGCTGGTTTTGAGGACTGGAGTGAGTTTTTGTGCTTCTCTGTCTATAGTGCGAAGATATTTCATGGTTACCTGGAAGAAAAAATTCTACATCTCTATATCTTTTTTTTTAAATGGTTAAAATATTTACGATCAATTTCCAAACATTCAGCAATTCAGCATTTTAGTGCAGACGAAGTTGCGCGTAAAAATTCATCAATACTATATAAACCAATTGCATGTATTGCAAGAAAATATTAATAGGTATTGTAGCGCTCTAGCGCCATCTATCATCAAGTAGTAACTTGTACTTACGTCAGCGCCATCTAGAATAGTTTTTGACAACTCATTGTTCGAAGAGGTAGGTGGGTAGGTGGCACTATGGTCCGAATCTATCAAGCTAATCGCAATACCGCAAAAGGCAAAATGGGTTAAGCAATTTTGTTTTTGGATATGGAATTAGATCCATGGTAGAAATCAGCATACTTTGCTGATATAATGAAAAAAAAAGGATTTGCCTATCCCATTTTGTCTTTCAAGCATTAATATTATTAATTGTGAGAATGTATCCAATTATTTCATAATAAGTTAAATGACTTACAGCATGGCTATCTGCCAAAGCCTTCTGTAGAATATCCTGTGCCCTCTGCCCCCGTTGCCTGAATGCGTACCACTTCATTATCATAGCATGACACCATTTGCAAATGTGTTGTGGACAGCCATCCCACTCAGTAACCTGGTGACATAAAATGTGGATGAAACTTTTTCTTAACTTTTAAGCTTTTTAAGGTCCAGATTAGACAAAGAAGTATAATAGTGGCAGGTTGCTAGTCTGTCGCCTAAAGTATACCTTATCCCTATTTCCTTGGTCGCCTCTTACGATTTCCACTGAAGAAATGGAATGGTGTTTGCGATTGGAAGTTTAATGAGAGCCTCAGACTTAAAATAGTAAGTACGTTGAAAAATCACAACTATGTAGTTTGACTTTAACTGTAGATATAGGTGGGTTCGAAGTTTCGACTTAAATTACTTTAAAGTGTAACAAAAATTACTCAAATACATACCACGATTCCGGTTAAATCGGCGAATTTATCTTCTAATTTGGATTTCCTTAGTTCGTATAAATCTACATCCACCGCCAGACATGACCGACAAGCTAACAAATCTTCTTCTGTAACAGTTGTCATTTTAAATCAAAATTTATATTTTGTTTTGGTTAAAATAATCAATTGTTTACTATCGGAATAGATAAGGCAGTCTATCGATCGATCATCTGTTCGGTTTGACATTTCATTGATAGTGTTGCCCACCGTCAAACATTTTTCTACCAATTGCGTTCGGATACTCTTCCACTGACATTGCTATATTTTTTTCTAAAGGACGTACAAATCCTGTGCTTCTGTGAATCCTTGTCTTAGAAAAAAAAGTTAAATGGGGTTATCAATATTTGTACCTACTTTCAGAGTAGAGTAGAACTAACGAGTCTGCGACTTGGGATTTTTCTAAAAAGTTCTATATGGCAACATTATTAATCTGCCAAAGATACGTCTCATTACGTCAAACGTTGTGTCAGTGTTGTGCTACGATTTATATTTAATTTTAATAAATTGCTTTATTATGGGTAAAACATTGGAAAGTAACGTGAGAAAATTGCTAAATACGATGATTAGTAAGTTTAGACAAAAACAAGAGGAGAAAGAAATTGTTTTCCAAGAAAAAGAACAATGTTTACTTACGATCTCAGATTTTTTAGGTTAGTATGACCTTTAATCTTGATATTTTTTTGCATGTATCCTCTATGGATTATTAAATGATGTTGTATTTACTATATTATAATACTATTTCTTGCTTATAGAAAATCTTGAAGATATTCAAGGACTCTGCGATATTAAAAAGACCGTCGAAACACTAATAAGAAGTCTTAAAATTTGGAGAAGAAATCTTTGATAGAAACTCAGACTATGTTAATTCTTAAAATAAATATCTTCACTAACGGGTATGTTTTGCATCAATTTAGAGTTATAATCATTTATTTGCTTAGTTTCGGAAAGATGTACTCAAAGATAAAAAATATTTCTTGTCTAGTTATATTAGTGATTGGTCAAAAAAAGAGTTCACTGTTTTGGATGTGTCAAATTGTTGAGGACCTTCATTTATATCCATTTTACACCTTGTTTTGCAGAAGATGATATGGATAAGATTTTATGGAGCAGAGGTTCCAGCGAATGCAGGCAGTGATTATGAGAGGCAGACGCCTATTATCCTGAAGAGGAGGAAGAGAAATCAAAATTGGTATTTAAACCTTATTTTATTTTTATTCATTAATAAATATGTTAACCTTTATGCATTTATGGTTGTTGCTCATGCCTCCAATTGAACAAGAACAGTTTGCATTCAAAGGAAAATATATTTATACAATGAAATTTAAATCTGAAACGTATATACTCATTGCATATTAGCATGTTGATTATGTATAAACAAAATTTTATTTTCCTGTGTCAAAGTTCATGGTGAGCATCGAGGCAGCTGGGAGACTGGCATGAGGGCAGCCTGGTGAACACTGGATTGGTGTTCAAGGTCGAGGCCACGCTCAAGAAACTTGATAGAAATAAGTTTGAATAGCAGTCGAGATAAGGATTTTTAAACTTCAACATTGTACATTTTTTAAATATTTTCTTAAATAATATTGTATTGAAAATTGTTTCAGATTAGATTGCATTCATAACTATTGTTTTTGCGACGGTTTTTCTATAGTTAAAATCATAGAGATGTGTGTGATTAGCCTCTAGTAAAGGCTGGCTGTGTAATGTTCATGCCCGTCGATAGGTAGGGCTATAGGGTAGAGTAGGATCCCCCTCCATTTGTAGGGAGGAGGGATGTAGAATAGGTTTTATATAATTATGTAAATTTGGAATACATTAAAAAGAAGAATATTAAGATGTCACTCAGAAAAACAGAATAGATTTGTCAGTATATAGAAAACTATCGAAATAAATCAGAATATTCTCAAGAACAGTTTTTATTTATAAAGTTACCTATTAACTAAACCCCCGTAGCTCTACAGTACTTAGTAGTCAATAATAAATTAATACACCTAATGTATTTTGTATTAAAACAAATTTATAAAGTAATAAATCCATTTATTCATGAGTCATAATCAAAATCATCTTCAAATTCATCTGTATAAATAGATAGTTATATCATTTAGTTTGAAAACTAATCAAGTCCTATAAAAAATTGTCAAGTACCAAAACAGTTTTCTCCTACTATAGTTAGTAATACCATATAAAGATTTTTTAAATTTGCCGCGTTTTCTCAGGTCAGAGTCACGTTAGCCAGACTCTATTTTTCTTTCTTTAATATTTTTATTAATTGGTTTCTCGTGGTCAAATAATTGAATTAAAATGCGTATACATAATTTAATAGCCTTTATTTACTTACAGAACTAGTAGACATAAAAATAAATATATTTAGCTTTTTTTAACGCGTCATATACTGTAATTATACTATCTTTTCACATTTATGTTGAATAGTTTCAATGACTAACACCATTTAAAATGACATAGATAAATTTCTGCACGAATTTTTCTATTTTACACAACTATCATCACTTTTTCATAAAATACCAGACCATTCACTTTTGAAGTGCGCATTTTCTTGGAATTAATAACTATAGAATTGTCACTTCTTCGATTTCAAATGCTGTCTTTTGGAAAATCCACAAAAGTATATGTTTGGCTATAATTGTGTAAACACAGGCAAGAATTACTGGCAACTCACGACATTGATATTCGATGGAATATAAAGCTCTTTAGACTTAGTCATTAACATTCAACATTTTTACGTGAGACTCGAGATCAACATTGAAAATTTTAAAACACAACATTAATTTTACTTCTCAATGGTAAAGGTATAAGGCAAGGATACACTAGGGGACAATGGTGCCGCGACACGTGTCCCCAGCAACGTCGGGCGAAGTAGCGCGACGATGCCGGACTTCGCTCGACATGACGCGCGACACGTGTATTCGTGTATATACGCGGATATAAGTCGTGCGATGTCGCTAGATATGTCAGGCGAAATCGCCCGACTTCGCTCGACATGTCGCCGACACAATGTCGCGGGACATTTGTCCCCTAGTGTATCCTTGGCTTGAGCGTAGTCCTTTTCCGTGTTTTTTTTTTCATTAAAGTCGTAACTACACTGAGTTGTTCACTTAATACGGTAGTCGCACTTGTTCAAAACTACCATCGAACCAATTGATTCCTGATCCACCATAGAACCTATTCACAGTGAACGTCATAGTGACATTGCGGTGCTTGACAAAGGAAATATTTATGACGTTTATTGTGACAACGTTCTGCAGTGGGTCAGGAATCAGTTGGTTCGATAGTACATCGGTCAACGAACGTTGTACGTTGTCTTTACACTAGACTGTCCCCCGACCTCCATCACCTAATCAGGCTGCGAATGCGGTTGACTACCTTTTTTTTACATTTATTCAGTCACCGGATGTAGCATGCGGCAAACAAATGAGTGTGTATAGCTATGTCCACACCAGTGCGCTTTAACATTCACCTTGCGTCTTCCTCTGACGCATGCCCGTGCAACCACAGCGCATGCGCTGAAACTAGATCCGTCCACAATGAAGACGTACTGGCGGCATGCGCTGTGGTTGGTGGTTGGACGGACATGCTTCAGAGGAAGACGCAAGGTGAACGCGAAAGCGCACTGGTGTGGACATAGCTATTATTGCAATTGATGGCTTTACTTATTTTCAACAGCCTTGAGACTCCTAACTCGGCAAAGTACCTTCGCCATGCACTCTCGCGTGGCGAGTGACGTCACAATGCCGCCTAAACTTTTTAAGGCAGACGTCACACGAAAACGATTTCTCACTCGTGTGAATCCTCATATGATTTATCAAGGTACTCCTCTGTGTGAACTGTTTATTACACACTTTACACACGTGCGGTTTCTCACCAGTGTGTATCCGCATATGCATAGCCAAGTTACGACCTTCCGCAAACTGTTTCTTACACACTCCACACGCATGGGGTTTCTCACCCGTGTGTACCCTCAAATGCAAATCCACGTGGGATTTGCGTCTAAACTGTTTAGTGCAAATTTCACACGTATAGGGTTTCTCGCCTGTGTGAATTTGCATGTGTTGTGTGAGCATGCAGTTCTGCGTAAATTTTGTTTGACAAATCTCGCAGGAGAATGGCTTTTCTCCTGTGTGAAAAAGCATATGTCTCTTCAAATCGCATTTGTCTCTAAATGATTTATTACATATTTCGCACGTGTAAGGTTTGATGCCTTGATGAACGCGCATAATATGCTTTTCCAAATGTATTTGTTGTTGGTACTGTTTGTTGCAAATGTTGCAGGTGGGAGGTGGGTCTCTAGTGTGCATTAGTTGATGATGGATCATGTTGGATTTGCAACGGAATTTTTTGTTGCAAGTCTCACAAGTGAATGGCTTCTCGCCGGTGTGAATCCGCATATGCTTTAGGAGATGCGACGCCTGTGTGAACTGCCGTTTACACACTTCGCAGTGGTGCGGTTTCTCACCCGTGTGAAGGAGAGCGTGCCGTTTCAAAAAACACAGGAATTTAAACTTCTTATTGCACACGTCGCAATTATATTCCTTTTTCTCGACCGTGTGACTGACCGCATGTTGTTTCAAACCTGTGTAAGTCTTGCACGGTTTGTTGCAAACCTCACATAAATAAGGTTTCGCTTCCGTGTGGGTTTTTAAGTGTCGTATCAACATTTTTTTGTGCGGAAAAACTTTTTGGCAAGAGTTGCACGTGAATATTTTCCGATGTTTTACTTTTGGTTTGTCTTCACAATTGTCTTTTAAATTAAAGGTTTCCATTTTTTCGCAGGCATGATTTAGGAGATCTGAGCTCTGGTCGAATACTTTTGAGCAAATCTCGCAAGTATGTGATTCGTTATCACCTAGAATACAGTCGGGCTCCATTTTGGTTGATATTTCAAAGGTGTACCTAGGTAGACCTTCAGGGTATGCTTTCGTGATAGCCACGGGTAATGGTGCTTCACTGTCAGCTTGCAGTGGCTCTGGCTTGACATCTCCTGACTCTTCTTGTTCCAGTGGATCTGAAATTCGATAAGGTTATATTTTAATAAGGCACTACTGCCATCTGGCACTATTATCGTCTGGTTACCCTGAAATTGCTGAACGTAGCACTGGATTTTTGAATTCATGTGCTCTGCCTACCCCTCTTGGGAATACAGGCGTGAGAATATGTATGTATGTATGGACTACTACACATTTACTATAAACAGATCCATATGGGATAATGGACCAATCCCTATTTTCCAACAAACTTTAGTTTAAAGTCTCAAGGAAGGACATAGGCTAAAATACCTACACAGTTTTTGACTTCATTCTCTCACTCACTCTCTCATCACTGGATTTTTGAATTCATGTGTTCTGCCTACCCTTCATGGGAATACAGGCCATATTTTGTGAGTGGTGGTAACAAACGTGATTTGAAGTTTATTTTATCTTAAACACTGACAAGCATATAAAAATAATCTACATACATATTCAAAGCTGCCTATTCACATTCATTTTAATTTTTCTACAGTAAATTGTGTTTGATAAAGAGTATTGGATAAAGCCAGCCTTTCTAGAGAACTACTCATACTAGAATGCCGTGTGCAATATGGTCACATTAACTTGAATGTTTTTTTTTATATTATTTGATAAAAATAAAAAAAAGCCTTTATTACTGCATTTACATCTACAAACAAAGTTTAAGTAGATATAATATTTACTTTTTCTTAACTGCATATCTTTCACCAAAGACCTACAATACGGCACTAAGTTGTTCAAAAGCAAAGTCAACAATAAATTTACTTAAGAAAGTCAAATATAAAATTATAAAAAACACATACATACCTTGAAAGGGACTGCTAGCATCGTGTGTCTCCCCTTCTCCTTCAAAAAGCATTTCGATTTTGACTTCATGGTACATCACAAATGGTTCCTCACTCTGTCTCGACACAAGTTTGCCGTCACTGTCTAATTTCGTCAACGGCTCATCTTCCCATTTTGGTTCTTCTTTTAAGGGGACAGTTTCTATTGACATTTTGTTTTCAGAACCGCTCTTATTTTTATTAGAGTATTCCAGGCCAGTACGGCAAGTAGTTTATAAACACATTTTCATTTTTATCGCTAAAACTGATTTTATTGGTGATTAGTGAACACTTGATGAACTTAGTTTTCTTTTCTTATCACTTGTCGTGAAATTACGCCTAACTAACTCTCTAAAAGATTCACATCGGCGTTAACACCTGTTAGATATTTTATTACACTTATAATAAAACATCGATATCCAGAAATTTATATACAATGAAAACTAAGCAAAATAAAATAATACAAGGCTCAAGGCTGATTATGACATTTGACATTTCGGAGACAGTGCTGCTAGCTATCTTAGAGCTAATTTCTACCAAATATATTCGGATACTTGAACGACAGATAAATAAGCTTTGTCATTTTTTCGCGCTGGTAACAAAGTAACAAAAAAAACATGTTTTTAACATGCCTATTAAAAACTTTGGTGTTTTATAGTTCTTGTGCATATTTTTTTTAAATGGTCTTTTGCTGTTGATACAATAGATTTTTAATTTGTTTAATTCCTATCATAATAAAATTTAGTTAACATGGCGTCGTACTGTTATATTTCTTTTTTTAACACAATAATCTAGAGCTCAGAAACCCTAATCAGAAACAGCAAGGTTGTCATTGTATGGAGATTATCTGTCTTTACATGGTCTCTACTGAGAAATTTCTGTTAGAAACGAAACGCAGCTGACAACTTGACACTATTGACATGACACTTCGTTTCGGTTCATTTTCATTCCTAATTATTTCTTATTCGGGATTTTTATTGTTATCTAGTTAATTTTTTTGTTTATATACGTGAAAATCCATTGGTTATTCAGTTTTGAAATACAGTTATGGCTTGTACACAGTTGCCATTGAGTAGTATGAAGGTGGAAGTGGAAAACAATCCGGAAAATTTGCTAGCTTGTCGTATTTGTTTAGCAAACGATGTAAAACTGTTTAATATTCACGAGTGCGGCCTCAATCAAGTGTTTGTGGATCTAATAGGCACTGCGGTGAGTTATTTTAACATATAAGCTGAAGGAAATCATTGTGAGGAAACTGTGCTCTATACCTAGCAATTGAATGTTGTGTATGAAGTTTCCAATTCGTATTGGGGCTGTGAGGGAGCTGTAACCCAAGTTATTGTTTACTGAAGTTAGTACCGAACAGTGGGACATACTCAGGCCTTGTTATTCTGATTAAAAAAATACAGGTTCACAGATACAGATAAAATTCAGAAAGTTATTAAAAAAAAAAGTACATTAAAAAAAAAAGTAATAAAAAACAAAATGGTGCAGATCACAAATATAAAAGCCACTATAAAATCACTAAGAAATTTCATAATTATATCAGAAATTATTTTATTAAAATAATGTAAAAGTTTTGTAGTGTTATGTCGAACATTTTGACAGTTGATGAGGGTTGCGGAAGAAGTTCTACTACTGGACGATAGATGGCGCTAGGGTCGTTACATTCTAGTCCAGCGTTTCTCAAACTTTTTTAGTGACGGAACCCTTTTGGAAAGCGAAACACTTGCCAGAACCCCACAAAAAAAACAGCAGTTTTTAAAAGTATTATTTATCCACCCGTCCGTCCATGTATTCGCCGCGTCAAAACTTTCGATCAGAGAATGGCGTTTTTTTTTTCTAAATTCTTGCGGAACCCCATCAGGGACATCACGGAACCCTGGGGTTCCGCGGAACACAATTTGGGAATGGCTGCTCTAGTCTATTAGTATCTGTGAATAAAACAGTCTGTTTTTTGATGGCATTCACCCTTCCTAGATTGGCAAGGAGTATTTTGCTACTGTTGATGTAGAGACATAACACACACGAGGAAAATGTTCGGTTTAAATATTACATACATACATATTCTCACGCCCGTGTTCCCAAGAGGGGTAGGCAGAGCACATGAATTCAAAAATCCAGTGCCACGTTTAGCAAATTCAGGGTAACCAGACGGCCAAACGTGATATTGAAGTGACAGGTTGCTAGCCCATCGCCCACAATACACTAACCCTTTCCCAGAGTCGACTCTTACGACACCCACGGGAAGAAAGGGGGAGGTGCTATTCTAACCCGGCACCACACGGGTTTAAATATTACATACATACATACATATACTCACGCCTGTATTCCCATGAGGGGTAGGCAGAGCACATGGATTCAAAAATCCAGTGCCACGTCTAGCAAAGTCAGGGTAACCAGATGATTAAACGTGATATTGCGGTGACAGGTTGCTAGCCCATCGCCCACAATACACTAACCCTTTCCCAGAGTCGACTCTTACGACACCCACGGGAAGAAAGGGGGAGGTGCTATTCTAACCCGGCACCACACGGGTTTAAATATTAATTGTGATATTTAGGGTAGGATACAAAAAATGGATTATTTGAATGTTTATTGATATTCAACAGCTGTCAGCATGGGACGGCCTCCCGCAACACGTTTGCGGCTGGTGCGCCGCGGGGCTCCGCCGCGGAGCGGGGCTAAGAGCGCGAGCCCTACGCAGTCACCGGCTACTTTCGGAGGCTCTCGTACACCATCAATATGTGAGTGACTGCGGACTGAACAATCTAGGGTTATACATACATCAAGCCTGTGTTCCCTAATGGGGTAGGCAGAGCACACTAAGTGTTACACCGTGTACAACCCAGCCGAAACGTCGGGGTAGTCACAATTAATGTGATAAACCTGAATGAGGATCTCAAAAGCTTAAAATAAATACCAAATCATAAGCTTAAAATGTTTATTCATTGTTGTTTTAAAAATAATTTTAAACAAAAAAAAAACCGACTTCAAATTAGCAATATTTTGAAAAGATTCTGTTTACTGAATGTAAAATCTTGACTTCATCAACAAATTACCGAAAACGCCGTACATCTCCATATAAAATTTGAAGAGTTCCCTCGATTTTTCCAAGATTCCATCATCAGATCCTGGTGTCGTGCCAATGGGACCAATTTCGAGTTATACCCTATCGATTAAAAAAAAAAAATTGAAAATCGGTCCACGGGTCTCCGAGCTATCGAGTAACATACACACAAAAAAAAAAAAAATTAGGTCGAATTGAGAACCTCCTCTTTTTGAAGTCGGTTAAAAATCTGACTGTAAGACTCACTAATAGTAAAACAGATAAACTCACATCTTTGTATCGAGATTAGCTCGAAACATTTCGGACCAATTCGTAACTCATCATCATGAGCAACACCCCATAATATCATCTGATTAAGGCGCATGGTGATGGCTTATGAATCGGCCCGAAACTTGTCGAAACTAATCCAACGTTCTTTACTTTTTCAGATCACAACAAGCTACATCAAAACTATAAACAGAGACGCACATAGACTGACACACAACTTCTCCAGTGAGCGCTGCGACAAGAACTTCTTTACATACAACCATGAGGAGGAACAAACAAAAACTACCCTACCCTACCTTAAGCCTTGGGAAGTATTACTAGAAAACAATATTGAAATGGATGCCAAAGATTTTCACGATGATGATGATGATGATACCAAATTCGACGTGACCTTAGATTTGAATTTAGAGAAAGAAGACATTTTGAAAGATCCGGTGTCGCCTTACCCTCCGGAGAATGGAATGGCTGAAAGTATTAACAAAACCATAAAGACAGAGAAAAGTAGTCCGAAGAGGAAAAGAGAAGTTCGAAAGAAAGAGACAAAGCAGACGAAACGGAAGAAGAAAGGGCAAAATGGCGACCATCCTAGGTTAAAACCTTTCTACAATGAAACACACTATAAAGAATTTGAAGAGAAATTTAAGTTTAAAATCACTGTTTTGTCCGAAGAAGAGATGTTGAGAGAAATGGAGGCGAGAAAGGAAGCTGACAGTTATAAGAATGCGGCGTTTAAATGTGAATTCTGTTTCAAAGGATTCTATCTGTCAAGCACTTATGAGAATCATATGAAGACACATGATCCGGTGAGTTTTATAAATTACTAGCTGTGCCCGCGACTCCATCCGCGTGGAATAGTGACAAATTTTCCCCGTTTTCCCCGCATTTTTCAATATTTCTTCGCTCCTATTAGTTGGAGTGTGATGTTATATAGCCTAAAGCCTTCCTCGATAAATGGTCTATCCAACACAAAAAGAATTTTTCGATTCGGACCAGTAGTTCCTGAGATTAGCGCGTTCAAACAAACAAACAAACAAACAAACTCTTCAGCTTTATAATATTAGTATAGATTAGCTACCCGCCTAGTATTATTTTAAATACATTTACTATACAAAGTCTTTATAAATGTCACCGGAAATAGCAAATTTACAACTTCCGTAAGATTCCAAACGAGAGACAAAAAGCCTTCTTTAAGTCTACATTTTCGCAAAATTTAATCTAATCTAATCTAACATAACAAAACCAAATCTGACCAAATAATGTAACCTAACCTCAAATGATAATTTTACGAAAATGTGGCCGTAAAATTATATAATTTGGCTCTCGTTTAGAATCCTACGGATCTTGTTACTTTCCGGTGACATATGTATGTACAGTATTCCCAAGAAAATAAGTCACATCGGCTGTTACTGTCTGCGCCGAGAAGCGCAGAACGATATCCGAGAGTAGCCGAACGAGTAATCTATATTGAACTTTATTTACAAACGCTCTGGGCACAATTTTGCTTGCTATGCATTCTCTTTAGTTCGGCTACTCGACGCATTTGGCGCTGGGGTGCTAGACATCTGTCACGAGTCATCTGTCTGACACATCAATCAAAAATCACAACGCAAATGTTCAGCGCGCGAAAAAATATCTTTTATCATTGGTAGATCGAAGTTTCCCGCGACACAAAACTGATCTACACGGTGATTTTTAATCCGTGATCAGGAACCCGAAAATATTAACATATAGTCTATATTGAACTTATTATGCGAGGTCTCACGCAATTCCTTCTTTGTTTAATTAATTAAATGTTAAAACTTAATTGAAAAGAATTACCACTGAATACACATGGTCATCCTACATGAACATGACGACGTCATGTGCCATCGCGTCACTAAGGCGGGAAATTTGACGAATCTTAAAGTTGCGATCACACCAATGCTTAAAAAACGGCGAGCATGCGTCAAAAACGTCAGAGAAGCACTGCGAATCCGTACCATCATCGCCTTTTAAGCATTGGTGTAGTCGCAACTTAGACGTCTTTGTTTATGCAATATGACAATGACAGTAACAAGTTATCACTCATAAATTATCAATTGCCAGTAAATTTGTAAAGAGGTTATGAGCTCTTAGATACCAATTAGTAGAGTGACAAGGATTTTAGGATAAAAATTATCTCAAAATTAAAATAAGGTTGAAAAAAAAACAAGTTCGTTCCATGTGATTACGACTTCAGCGTGATCGCCATCAATTACTGAGTTAGAAAAAATGGTACCTGATCACGGATTAAGTCGTCGTGTATTACGCAGGTACATCGTGGAGCATGCTTTGTTTGGTAATACTGTGTTTGAAGTGAACCTGTATGGACAGGCGCGCCGGCACGCCTGCGGCCTGTGCCGCTCGCGCTACCACACGCCGGCCAGCCTGCGGCGCCACACGCAGAGCGCGCACCTGCTCAAGTTCACCTGCATGCAGTGCGACGACACCGTGCACGGCAAGTGAGTGCTAAATAGAAATATAGATAGAAATATTTTTTTTATTTGCAATAACACATAGCTCAGATTTAACTAAGGGGGCGTCCATAAATTACGTGAGTTGTTTTTTGTAATTTTTTGACCCTCCCTCCCCCCCTGGTGAGATGTCGTGAGATTTTATCCAACCCCCTCCCCTACCCCCCAAATCTCACGTGAGATTTTTCAAAATTTGGGTTTGTTACGTAAACGCGTTAGATTACTATTGTAAAAAGAAAAGACATATTTATTTGAAAAGAAAAAATAAAGTGAATGATGTAAACTTAAAAAAAATCTTAAATTTTTCTTCGTTCGGATACACTCATGAAGTGTCAAATGTAAAGCGCCATCCACATCCTCACTTCGGTTTTTAAGACCTTAGGCATCTGGATTAAATTGACCAAAATAGTAGTTTTTTGTTTGTTTCAAACAAGAAAAAAATTGCGTGATATTTGTCGTGACCCCCCCACCCTCCAACGTGAGATTAGATGAGATTTGACTCGACCTTCTCCCCTCCTAAAATACCTCACGTAATTTATTGACGCCTCCTAACCTAACCTAACCTATAGCGATTGACTAATAGCTGTCACCGATTTTTTACGCTACCCTATCATCATTAAAACTACCTTATAAAAATGTAGGAAAGACTCCAATAGAGAGATCTCTCTCCAGGCAGATGTTACGCCTGGGGACCGAAGTCCACAGAGAGGAAGTTGGAAGTAGTATTTATGCAACCGATCTTCGAAGCTTCGTTAGCGCGATGTATTGTTTAGTAGAAGTTCAGCTATTCGACGATAGGTGGCGCTAGGGCGCTACGAACTCGTTTCCAACATAATACAGCCTGTTTGCGACGTCATGTGATTTGAATTTTTGCCTGCAAAATGAGTTTAAAACGTTTTTTTTTTTAATTTTAACTTTCTAGGGTTGCACCGAAAATCATGCTGAGTGCGGCCACTTCAGCATTATTTGGCACGGAATTATTTATTTCCTATGTTATTGCATGCATTTATTATTATTTACTTATTGTGGCTATGGTATTTTTAGATAAGTTCAACAAAAATGTTTCTGTCTCAAATTTATGTCAATGAATATTATTATTTCAATATTTTCTGTATTTTTTTCAATATTTTCTTCCTCTTCTTTGTCTTCTTTCTTTTCTTTGTGCGTCTGTGTATCTACGCGTCATCTACTCATTGTGTCACAGAGAGAGCGCGGAGCTGCACGCGGCGTACCACACTGGCGCCACTTTCAAGTGCGACCACTGCGACCAACGGTTCCTGTGAGTCACATTTTATTTCTCAAAAAAGCCTACTTACGTTTTTTATTTTTTAGATTAAGGTATATTTTACGCGATAGGCTAACAACCTGTCACTATTATACCTGCCAACTCACAACCTAAAAATATTCTAGAAGTGGCCACAAAAAGTGAAATTTTCATGGTTTTGCCATTGTAGCGTTTTGTTTTTTAATCGAAAGGGTATAACTCGAAATTGGTCCCATTGGCACGAAACCAGGATATGATGATGGAATCTTGGAGAAATCGAGGGAACTCTTCAAATGTTATATGGAGATGTACGTCGTGTTCGGTAATTTGTTGATGAAGTCAAGATTTTACATTCAGTAAACAGAATACTTTCAAAATATTGCTAGTTTGAAGTCGGTTTTTTTTTGTTTAAAATTATTGCCTTTTTATTATTTATGACGTTGATTATACATAGTCGAACCTTAAAATCCATGCATGGCGTTATTACGAGACTCGGCGAAACTCATTTCAAGAAGTCACGCTGTGAGAAATATCATTAAATAATATTTATTATTTTTTTACAATAAAGCAATTTTTTTTCAGCAAAAAAACAAGCCGCAGTACTCACATGAGGATATTGCATCCGAGCGAGATAGCAGACGGCGGCACGTGCGAGGAGTGCGGCGAGACCTTCCTGAGCAGCATGGGGCTGCGGCGGCATAAGACCTGGTCACACAAGTCACTGGTGAGGCCTAGGGCTCCGTACCCTATCCACGGAGACAAGTTAATATAGCGCTCTCTCTGTCATTTAATTCCGTACAAATGACAAAAACAAAAATTCGACACAGATTGAACATTGAACTTATCTAAAAATACATTAGCCTAAATAAATAAATAATAATAACTTAATAGGACACTTCCGTGCCAAATAGCGTCAAAAGGGCTCCACTCAGGGGCGTAGCTACCAAGGGGCTAGGCGGGGCAGTGCCCCGGGGCCCCCAAGCTCAGGGCTACGCCATAATAATCAGTTATAGGTGTGGGGCCCAATTTTTTTATTTGCCCCAGGGCCCTTGGTTACCTAGCTACGCCACTGGCTCCACTCAGCGTAATATTGCGGCGCCGCAACGCTGATTCTCAGTGCGACCCCCGAAACTTAGAACTAGAAGAAAAATTACATTTAAACATTTTGCAGGCAGGCTTCTGTGTCTGTATCTGCTTTATTCATTGTCTGGTTTTGTCATATTCTGGTTTGATCATATTTTTTGTTCTTTAGTCATATTCTCGTTAGTCATATTCTGTTTTAGTCAAGTTCTTGTTTAGTCACGATTATAATCTTTATAAATCACATTTTCTGGTAATGTATCTGACAGACTAAATAGTTTTTTTTAGTCATCTATCCTATGTGCAATAATGTTATCTTGTTTCAGCCCAGCTTGCCTACCCTGAGGTGCAGGACGTGTAAGATCAGGTTTGAATCCCAGGCGGCCATCGACAGGCACCGGGACGCGCATCCCGGCGGGAAGTGCGACGACAAACACAGGTACAGTCACGAACCGGGATTGTTGAGCCACTTGCCACTGTTCGCAACTTAGACGTGTAATCAATGGCCGATGTGACCGACTAGATGTCAGCTATTGGATTAGTATTACACGACCAAGTTACAAACATAGGTAAGTGGCTCAACAATCCCTGTTCGCGATGGTACGCCATACTTGTTTGATTGCCGACAAAAAAAATATCTATAGATGGTCGCTGTTAAGCATTCATGTGTTAACCCACAAAAAATCGAGTATTGAGTTATGAATGCAGTCTTATTC